>JAYESA010000007.1:183333286-183930786 GCA_036927795.1 Iris macrosiphon | reverse complement strand
CTATTTTCTTCTGTTAGACATGCCCCATAAAAAAATACACCCAATAAAAACATGCCACGTGACGGAGGAATGGTAGCCGGACACAAAACTGACGGAATATATAACATTGCTCATTTAATTAAGCCTATATTATTATTATGTGCCAATTATTATTGACATTCTTAAGAATAAAATTTTGGAAGAAAGAAAAGCATGAGAGCACAATACTGGTTCTTGTGGTCAGTGAGAAGAGGTATAACCTTTCTGGCTGGACGGAGGTGTCGGGATCAAACTACAGGGGAAGTGTGAGGGCAGTGGACCCAAATGACATGTAACACAGCGTGCGTAAAGTCCCGTACGTATCATCGGACATGTCAAACAGGACCATCTCAAACCATTTGGAGGTCCTAGGCAAAAGTCCAAATATGTGATCATTTTTGAAAATATACCTATATACTAGTATCCCATATTTTTGAAAATATACCTATATACGAGTATCGTCCTTTCAGGAGCTTGCAGCTATATGATAAAGAGAGAGAGAGAGAGAGAGAGCATGGCTTCTACTTTTTTTCTCTTTATATAAAATAGGGAAGATGAAGAGGCAAGGACGGTGCAGTAATTTCTACAAGAGATGAAAGAAAGAAGCGGTAACTGATCTTAATTGATTGTCACATTTTACCAAGCCAGCTATATCATTTTTCAAATTCTTCTTTTTCCACCCAAATTTAGCTTGTCCGGACCTTTTAAAGGAAAAAAAAAAGATAAAATTTGATGATTACATATATACTTATATACTAGTATTCCATATTTTTGCAAACCCTAAAAAAGTGGGACCCTAGGTAGATGTTTCCTTTGCCTAATAAAAAAAAATTCCCACGTTGAAAAGGTTTTTGATAAGGGCACTACAAACTTTACTAAGGGCTAGCCCAGGATTGGGGCTAGCCCATTAATGAACAAAGCTTACTCACACTAGCCCATTAGTTTACTCATACTAGCCCAAACTTGAAACCCACCTCCCAATCCCTCCAAACCCCACCGGAGCCCTCCCCCCTCCCGCCGGAGCCGTTCTCCTCGACTTCGTCCTCCTCCTCCTTGTCGATGGCTCCCAAAGTCTCGAAAGAATCAAGGTACAATTCTTCCTTCTCCTTGTTCTATTGCATTTACAAAATTTTCCAAAAATTATAAAAAATCCTATTGTATTTCAAAACATTTGAGTAATTTTCTTTCCATTATTCAAATGAGGGCATACAAGTCATGAATGTAGTTTAGGATATAGTTTAGACGTTTACTTTGATGCTCGTACTCGATTTTAGGGCATACAATATCGACAATCGTCGAAAGTATCGAGCAGTATCGGGCGGGACTGTAGAAATTTCTACAGTCCCATATAGATTTAGGACTGTAGAAAATTCTACAGTCCTATATACATTAAGGACTGTAAAAATTTCTACAGTCCTAAATTTATAAAGGACTGTAGAAATTTTAACAGTCCTAAAAAATTAGGACTGTGAAAATTTCTGCAGTCCTGTATAAGTATAGGACTGTAGAAATTTCTACAGTCCTGAATGTTAAATTAATTTAGGATGTTAAATAAATTTTTTTTTTGTCTTATAGTCATGACCCTCGGAAGGGCACTGTGGATGAAGATATCATCAGAAGACACCCTACTGCGTCGATGCGTAAGGAACGCAATGTTCTGCGTACTATTGAACCAGGTGTCACTATCAGCGACCCCGAGGCATGCCCTGAAGTTAGAAAACATCGATTGACGAAGAAGACTGTCACTCGTTCAAAGAGACGTGCTCCTCCTAGTTCTTCAGGTTCTTCTCTCTGGTTCCAATGCGACACACCACCTTGCGTGCAGGAGTTTCACTTGTAGCGCAGAAAAACAATTATCTTGAACTTCCACCGTCGACATTATCGACAACTGTCTCCAACGTTGATCAACAATATCTATTGGAATAGGTATAGATTCACGACAATATTCGTTAATCTCATGTGCACAAGGAAGTCCGAGTGAATGTCGATATGAACAACCGCAAACCTCGGAATCATAACCAACCGACTTTGACCTACCAATCTCCTCAAACAATAAGCCCAAGGCCTTATGAGATACTACATGGATTAAACCATCCAAGAGGTGTTCATGCTTGTATTCATGCTTTGCAATATTGAGGCTCATCTCAAATGATGCTACAATCTCGTTTACCGTAAAAATAATCATCAAATGAATTGATTGTCAAATGGAGACAAAATTACCGACCGATGACTGTAGATATCTTTTTAAACTGGAGTGTGATCCTTCGGCCCGGTTCGTAGTGATTGTGCCATAATGCTTCACCATGTTCGTCCATGCTAAGACGAATTGCTCTTTATGTGGTTTTAGCCAAGTATCTTTGATATAAGATATGCATGTCGGGTTACTCGTCTTCCACTTTTGTTGGAACATGTACCATGCTATGTCGTAGTTGTCTGTAGTACTTGCTCGCCATACAAGACTCCAATCACTATAGAATTTTTCGAAGCGAAGCATGTCGATTTTACCGTCCACATTTTTAAATTTTCTCTTGCATTGAGCTTGGATATTTCGATTTATATGCCAGGTGCATAGTAGTCTATGCACATGAGGAAATACAATATCTATAGCATTTATCAACGCATATTCTCTGTCGGTAACAAAAACAGAGGGCTCTTTGTATCCTGTGTAAAGGGATTGTAGTTTCCTCAACGCCCATGTGTAATCCTCTACTGTCTCACTCTTCATGAAACAAAAAGTGACTGAAAATGTTTTTCCCGTAGACGTAAACCCAACAACGTGAAAAAGAGGCATCTTGAACTTGTTGGTCTTATATGTACAATCAAGGACCAATACGTCTGCAAAGGATTGAGCCAAGTGTGTGCAATCAGGATGAGCCCAAAACAACGAAAGGAGTTCATCAGTTTGTGGATGTCTTATATGGTACTCCACGTAGTGATGCTCCCCAAGCAACTTCAATACTTGCTGCATCGCCATTCTTCCTTTCATACTATTATATTTCGCTCTGGCCATACTATTATAGATCGTCCTCATGGTAGACTTGTTCCCATCTTCTTTTTGTCGCACGGCAGAATAAATTTGTTTTGGTGCAACTCCGGAAAGGAACAATTCTTCAACCAACTTTCTCTCATCCTCCTTCAACCATGCCACGTAGGCATGACCCGTAAGTGTCCCTGGAATATGATGATTGTGTCTTCCATTCTTAACTTCGATTATCCACTTCACATCTTCTACTTTTACAATCAACACCTTAAATGGACAACCATATTTTCTCGTCCCAACGTTTTTCTTAGGAATTTTTTTTTCAACAACACCATTTTTTTATGATGCTCCCTAAACAAACCTCCTCTTTCGCACCCCAGCTCTACATATTTTCGGCCCGGCCGAGATCTGATGGATCTTGCAATGACAATTACTATGTTATGTCTTCTTCCAACTTCTCTGCACCAATCTAATGCTTCATCCTGGGTTGCAAATTGAATATCCGTTGAGAATATATCATCCACATCAACCCCAATAGCAGGATGTACCACAACATCTGTACAAGGTTGGTCATATAACCAATATAAAATAATATAAAAATTAATAACTTCATATAATTGGCAGTTTAAATAATTTAGTCTTTAAGATCCAGGACTGTCACTATTTTGACAGTCCTATTAGTATATAGGACTGTCAAAATTATGACAGTCCTACTTTTATATAGGACTGTCGAAATTCTGACAGTCCTGTATTTATATAGGACTGTCGAATTATTGACAGTCCTATATTTATATAGGACTGTCTAATTTTATACAGTACTTACACGATGACTGTCGAAATAGGGTTGCCGTTTTACGTACCGTACGTGCTTCTGAACAACCGACATGTTCTTCGGAACGTCCGGAGTGCATATTTAATGGATTGCATGATCCGACTTCGTCATCGAAGATAGTTTTATGCATTGTTCCTACAATAGTAAAAAAAAAAACTAAATTTTTTTGTGACTATCGCAAAACTTATTCATCGTATGTTGTCGAAGACATACCGGAAGAATATTCGTTGGACAATCACCAAAGAAAAATTTACTTCCACTTGGGACCACAACTATCAATTTCCAAATTTAGGTTTAGACTTGGAGAATGAGAATTTCTTCAAGTGAGGGTGAAAAGCCAAAAATAGAAAAAAAAATCATTTATATAGTTTGGTGTGGACGAGCCCTAAATAACTTTAAGAATGACAAATTTATAATTTTAGAAAAAATTACAATGGACTAGTTCTAAGTAATATGTGTAGTGTCCTTATCAAAAGCCGTTGAAAAATACCGTCTCTTCCGTTGCTGTACAAGTAATAGACAGCACACACCAGCAGCACCACTACTAACATGGACAGTAGAGAATAGCACAGCACACGGATGTGGGTTCCCAGCTAATTATCCTGGGAAAAGTGAAAGGAGAAGAGCTGTGGGGATGAAGTTGGAGAATACATGTGGTTGTGGTTAATCAAAAGAGGCCTTGTGCAGTGGTTAGGTGGGTGCGCGCAGCAATACTTGCCTTTCCCACTAGTCTCCCTCTTACCTCCGCTCACAAACGTCAGCATCGTCTACAACATCATCCACAGGAAAGAGACTAGCTAGGGTTTTGTCCCTCAAGCTTCCAATATGTTCAAAAACTCTATCGAAGAAGAAAAAATAAAAATAAAAACAAATATGCTGTTTGGCCGAAACAAAATCGATGACCTCAGTCCTCTTGCTAATGTAGGCCGAAAAAATTTCGAACAATCACTGTTCGTCATGTGGCCATAGTTTCTTCTAGGAATTTTTTTTTTTTTGCAGTTTGTGTAGACACGCTGTAATATGTTGTAAAGCGGTTGAAGGAATTAAATTCTTTGCTCTATTCATGAGATATGATGATAGATTGGGCAGTTGCTGTCAATCCATAAACTTAAGAGAGTGACGAGATCAATAGGACCTATACCATGTCTTTTTGTCAAAGTGATTCTAACTGACAAAGTGTTAACCTGACAAAGTGTTTTGACAATTTTTCCTTTTTTTTTTCTCTTTTTCTTTTCAAAAGCAAGTCTCTCAAATCTTATTACTTGATTAGAATTCTACCCTATGGTCACACTAACAATTGTGATGATGGTTTTGGAATGAAAAAAAAGGTGCAGTGTTAAGCTTGGTTTGCTGTTACTGTCGTTTTTCGATAAAAGTAATGATATTGGTCCCTCCCAACTATTTTTCGAAATAATTTCTCCTTATATAGCAGTTAACGTAACATATTAAATAATATTATGTAACATATAATTAGAAGCTGATATAAAAAAATTAATTATTCAATTTTTTAATATTAATATTAATTTTTATGTTAATGAATTTTAATTTTAATTTTTAAAATTTGTCATGTCAGCTGTCACATTAAACGTTACGTCAGATGCTATATTAACCGTCTCGTCAGCTGTCACATAATGATGGATGGTTTGGACGGACAGTTTGAAGAGTTGAATAACATTATTCTTTCAATAATCATAAGTAATTTTGAAAGTATTCTCATCCGTGCTTACAAATGTTTTTATAGAAAAAATAACTTATCGTCATAAGATAACGTATTACCAAACAACTCTCGTTGGCATTTTTATTAAAACAAAAATATGCAGAGAAAAATTAAAGCAATCAAATAAATCAAGGGTTACTCATCCTATAAGCTGGAGAAGGATAGTTTGTAACATTATTCATGTTTGGCAAGCACTTCTAAAGCCCGTCTCTGTCGATGTTTTGTAGGCATATTTGTAACAATGCTCAGTGCCTCACATCAGTCAGGCATCTTAATTTGTTTCCCATATATATGATCAAGGTACGTGTATAATTCTATTAATACATGATTGGAAGCACAATAGTTTGATTTATCACCGAACTCAACTAGCTGTTATATTTATTGAGAAGGAGTATAACTTTTTTGGCTAACCGGAAGTCTCCAAATTAAAAAGCAAGAGCGGCACTGAGCATTCTTACAAATATGCCCAAATTGCATGCAATAATACTACATGTGTAAAATTTTGTACATATTGTCGGACATTTAAAAAATAAATTAAAAATAAAAGATTGATTTATCACCTGTTCAATCATAAATTCTGAAAGTAAGAGTCACGGATGGATCCATCGTAGTGTTCCATCAACTTGGTGAACTGACTTCATTTATACAAGGAGAAGCAGACTAGACGAGACAGCATGATATGCGCTGATAGTGGGCCAAATAAATGTTTTTGTCTGTCGCCCTTTCATTTTTTCCATGATAAACCATATCTGCGGAGAGGTTCCTTTTGATGTCCTCTTCTCTAAGGTTTTCTATGTAACATATGATACAAAGGCTCCGGTGCCAACCCACGTCCATCACATTTAATTTTATATTGAAATTAGTACTCATGAATATCTCGTGGTCCATTAATTTGAATTCCTTTACTCTTTTATAAGAGCATCTCCAACTAGGGGTAAGCATTACTCAGTTTTGTACTAAAAATTGAATCGAACCGAATCGAATAAGAGATTCAGTTCGGTTTAAAGAAAATCGATTCGATTTCGGTTTCAAAAATACTAAATTTTCTTATTCGATTTCGGTTTTGGTTTTGGATTTTGGTTACGGCCCAAATCCGAAAATCGAATAAATAAATATATATATATATATATATATATATATATATATATATATATATATATATATATATATATTGGCTCATGTAGGAATATGAGACATATGGCTCATATACATTTTTCCATATATATATATATATATATATATATATATATATATAGGGTAAAAGGGATATGAGTTATATGCTCATATTCCTATATGAGTCATGCACATGTGGACCAATAGGAATGGATTCCTACATCCTATATGCACCCATGTGCACTAGTACTCTGTCACGTCCCACCCAATGTAATAGCACGTCTCATGTCCACCACGTCTCATGTCCATAACACGCAAGATCATGACCTCTAGCTAGTATAACGAGTCCTAATGATATCTATGTATATGCAAGTCTCATGTCACGAATCATGTAAGCCTATACAGAATTACCATGAATAACTCAGGAAAGATTCTGTCATATGAATAGTGTCAAGTGTCCTATGGTATGACGTACTCGATAAAGCAAGCACGTAAAAATATATAGGATCGTTGTATCAACTCTCTAAGTGACGTTACACGACTCCGCGTGCGGTGTCGACACACAAATTTTGTTCGGACGTTAAGCAATGTCTCACGGTCCTAGGTTAAACAGGTACAACACAGAAGTATATAGAAATAACTTAAGCAAATTATCACAAGATCGACTGCAAGTTGACAAGGTACACTTGCCTGAGTTCTGAGCTCCGACAGTTACTCCGATATAAGTGGAATCTTCAGGTACGTCTCCGGATGCTGAAACAAATATTACCATTGCTCTTTGAATACTTGAAATAGCTAGAATTGACTATCCATAAGTCCAATTTGGACACAGGAATAGAATTTACAGTTTCTGGTCAAAGCGGGATCCACATGTGGCCCACTTTGCACCGAAAAATATGTTAGAGACAAAGTTCTTCAAATTTGTCAAACTTAGTGTCTATGAGTCCAGAACGATAGCACGAACCCAATGAAATATTCAGAACTGGATTCCGATGAGCCGGTCACGGAATCGTCCGTCAAGTGGAACCGTGGGGCCCGCGAAACAATATTTTGTGAACTTTCTCAGAATCGAACCAAACTTGTTTCACAGTGTCATGACCCGCACCCGGTTATTCGGGCACGAGTGCGTGGGCACGTCCAGCCTACGCCGCAGTGTCGGCGGTAGTACGCTGTCTAGGTCATTTCTGGGGTCAATAAGTATCTATCTCATCCACAATAATGAACATGTAAGAATAATCACAGGAAAAAGGAATGCTAAGGTTTCATAATATTTAATCTGTGACAACCAAACCACAGTTAATACAAGCCAGAAGATAAATCGGGGACAAACCCGAGTATGTGCTGAAAGGAAATAAAATAATAACTAACTGGCTACTCCTCCTCAAAGGTAGTCTCCGGAGTGGGAACCGGCTCCTCAATGTGTCACCTGCTAACTCATAGGGGCCAAAATAGGTAGGGGCAAAGTCCTCATCATCGCCTAAAATAATTGATCCAGTCAGGAAAGGAGCAAAGTACACAATGCACAACAAGATTAAACTAAATATTCATGACAATTAAAAAGAACTGACAGGTATCATGTTGAGGATATGTATAAATAAATAGTAACAATAACTAAGAGTTAATTGCTGTAAGACAGGGACATGAGTAAAACAGGAACAAGGTGACAGGAAAATGAATTACAACCAGGCAATAGGAACTGTAACAAGACAAGAAACTATGTGTGTGAACTTGTGTATTTAGAATACCTAGTTGGCATGTAGGGGTTCATAGGGTTAAACCGGCCATCATAGACGGCTATTAAACAGGAATAATCGAGATCCGGCTGATGGACAGTCGTGTACCAACAGCTATTAATCATGGCAAGGGTCAGGGTAAACTACATGCCTTTCAGTATTCTTCCACCCGACATAAAAAGCAAGACATGAAATACAGTATCCAAGACATGAAATCCAGTATTCTAGCACTACGTGTAATCATCAAGGGTACTAGTAAAGCAGGGAATTAACTATCACAATATAAAGATTAAACTTGAAGTGCAGGTACTTGCCTGTTGTTTGGATCCAATTAATTGTACTTGGGGAAATATCCAGAGATGAGCCCAGATGCTGAAATAAACATTACCATCACGCTCAGAAGATGTCAAATAGCTAGAAATGTCTGTCCTTGGGTCCAATTTGGAGACAAGGGCAAAAACGGCAGTTTCGGGTCAAAACGGGGTCCGCCGGTGGGCCCGCTTTGCACCGAAAAATGTGTCCGGGTCAAAGGTCTCCAAATTCACCAAACTTAGTGTCAACAGGTCAGGAACGCTGATACGAACCCAACGAAACTTCCAGATTTGGATTCCGATGAGCCGAACACAAAATCGCCCGTCAAGCGGGGCTTGTGGGGCCCACGACACGCGATTTCGTCAACGTTCTCAGAATCGAACCAAACTTGACCCACAGGACCAGCGTATCGCTACGAATCCGATGGTGCAAGTTTCGTCTCGATCTGACGAGTGTACAAGAAGTTAGGGTGAAAAGCAGAAAAGGCGGATATGGGGCGATGTCCGCGGATACGTGTTGATTTCGGTGTGCACGCACACCCAAATCAGCTTCTACGAAGACTCACACGTCCGTATCGACGATGCGCACGCATCCGTGAAGACCGCACGCGACCAAGTCGTCCCGTTTGGCGGGGCGTACTCAGTTCCGGGGTAAAACAGGGTCTGGTTTTTCCTGTTTTTGGATCGCGGTGTGCGGTCACCACAGGACGCGATGTCCCGAACAGTTTGTCCGGACACCGAGAGGGTCATACAGGCTTCACAACGCAATTTGCGGAATTGAAAACGGAGCTACGAGGTAAAAGATATGAGTACCTGAACAGGGCTCGAGAAACAGGGACTCTTTCGTGTCCGTGTCGTGTCCGACACGACACGACGAATTGGGAATTTAGGGTTAGGGTTTGCTGGATTCCGGCGACGGCTCGTCGACGGCAGGGTCGAGGGCGCTGCTGGGGAGGCCGACCGGGGCTGGGCGGCGGCGTCGTCGACGGCAGGGTCGAGGGCGGCTCGTCGACGGCAGGGTCGAGGGCGGCTCGTCGTCGACGTCGGCTGCTGGGGAGAGGCGCTGGCGGCTCGGGAGTCCGGTGGAGCTGCCGTCGGTGGCGGAGGCGAGCGGACAGCTGCGGGGTCGGGCGAGGCGCTGGGAGGAGACGACGGACGGGCGGAGGTGGGTGGCACGGTGGGGGAGAGAGGCGGAGAGAGAGGGGGTTTAAGTAGTTGAGGGCGGAGGAGAGAGAGGAAGTGGCCGGGAAGGGCGGCGGAGGGGGCGGAGCTGCGTGGCCGGGAGGGGCGCCGCGTGGCCGGGCGTGGCGCGCGGCGCAGGCGGCGGAATCGGCCGGACGCGGGAAGGGAGTCGACCGGGTCATGGTTGGGGTTTGGGTTCGGGTAGGAGGCGGGTCGGGTCTGACCGACCCGACCTGACCCGCTAGGCTGTGCGGGCGGGGCCGGTTGGGCCCAGTGGGCCGGGCCTGGGCTGAAAATTATAAAATAATAATAATAATAATAATAATAAATGAAATAAATAAATAAATAAATAATAATTATTTTTAGGGGTTTTAAATTAGGTCCGAGGCCCGATAAATTCCAGGAAAATTATCCTAAGTCCAGTTTTCCATTTTACACCCAAAAATATTATTTTTATAATATTTTAATATTATTTATTATCAAATAAAAAATCATTTAATATTTAAAACCTTGATTTTAATTACAGAAAATTCCCAAAAAATTCCAAAAAAATTATGAAAAGTCCCAATTTAAAATTCTTGTAAAATCTAGGGGTTTACACACAGAACCAGCGTAACACTGCGAATCCGATGACATAAGTTTCATTGAGAAACGATAAGTACACACAAAATTATGACGAGTGTCAGAACAGGTCGATACGGTACTTTTTCGACGGATATGCGTTGATTTCGGTGTGCACGCACATCCAAATTAACTTTTGTGAAATTTTACAGTCCATGTTAACGATACGCACCTTTCGGTATAATTTGTATATGACGAAGTTGTCTCGTTTAGTGGGACACACCCTATTTCAAAAAAAATCGGGTTTAAAAAATTAAGTTTTTGGTCAACTTCAACAGCAAATAAAACACAACATACATCGAATTAAAATAAACTAATTGAAGAGATTACTCATTTATGTTGTCTAAATTACTGTTTAAGTGGAATTTAAAAATATTAACTAGATTGGAAGAAAATTAGACATGAACATGGATGGTTGGAATAATTTCTGAACTACAAACTGGATTTATTTTTTTCTTTTTTACTTCGCGAATTACGACCGATACATGACACGATACTCCGAACTAATAATATTAGGTTCAAACGGGTCATGTGGTCTTCGCATAGGATTTGACGGGTCGCTATTTAGTTAACTGTGCAGAGAGATACGGGGGCTAGAAGATGGGTACCTCGATGCTCGCTACTGCTCGAGATTTTGGGCGGCAGTGCGGAGGCTTCTTGCGGCGTGCGACGACGACGAACCGACGGTCGTCGGTGGTCGGGACTTGTCAGGATTGGAAGAGGAGTTGATGGTGGTGGTGGTCGGTTAGGCTAGGCTTTATATAGGGTGACAGGGAGGGAGTTACAAGGAGTTGAAGAGGAGGGGTTGACGTCAGTTTTGGAAGGGGAAGAGAGGGGATCGTGCGGGCTGTGGGGGAGAGTGGGTTGGGGTTTCGGGTCGGATCGGGTTATCAAATTATGGGTGCAGGTTTAGGTCCAAATTTGTTTAGTTTGGTTTGAGTTGGTTCGGTTTGGGTTGGTTTGGGTTGGTTTTTAAAATAATACATATATATAGCCATAAAAAATAGTTTTGGACCCCAATAAATTCCAGAAAAAAAATATTATTATATTATTAATTATACACCTAAAAATATATTTTTTTTTACTATTTTAATAAATAATTTAATACGCAAAAATATAAATCCATTAACGAACATTTATTATAATTAACTAAAATAAGAAAAAAATTCAACAATAATAATTAATTAAAATTTTAAATTAAATTCTAAAAATTAGGATGTTTACAATCTATCCACCTTAAAATAATTGCGTGCTCGCAATTAAGAAAATAAAACGTATCCGGTCAAGAAATATTTGTTTCAAAAGAGATAACGCAGTTGTAAGACATGTTTGTTGAAGCATGACACAAAGGATAATGAACCATGAACAAGAAAAAATTAAGAGGAAGGGTGAGGGTTTTGTTCAAACAGAATTCGTAGGAAAGCAATGAAAACTTTTTCCTAGGCAATGAGAGATAAGTAGCTCAATAGTAAATGAGCCTGGTTAGAATGAAGATCAACTACAGCTTATGAAAACTTGGGTACCACTAACATATTACTAATCTAGACTAATAAGTTTATGCTAACATAATACTAGGTATAGGCTAAGGAATTAACTAACAGGCACATGCTAAAAGTATTACTATGAATATTCGTTATTATAGCTAGTTATGATAAAACTAAATCTTACTCATATTCGCTACTCCTCGAGTCTGTGCCTTCTCCACTGTCATAGCAAAAACTTGTCCATGTCCCTGTGGTAGTGCCCTCTGTTGTTGCTGGGCCTGCTGGAAGAGTGCTGCCTGTGGTGCCAAGGATGACCTCGGCTGATATCCTTCCAATGCTGGTAAAGCTTGTCGGTTTACTATCGGTTCTCCCTCTCGACGCTCAGGGCAATCATTGGCTGAATGTTGGTTGGATCCGCAAATCAAGCATAATCCTAACTTGCGTCTGCACACGCTCTCGTAATGACCTCACTTGCCACAATATTGACATGTAGGTAGTGCCTGCGGAGCTGCTCTGGGTGGCTGGTACATATGAGGTCTCTTTGCAGCTTCTTCCTGTGGTGCTCTGGCTGGTGCTGATGTGAACGACCATTTTGGTCTGGACTCTCTCCTGGTGACGCGCTCCATGCGTCGGGCTGCAGCAAGGACGTCCGTGAATGAAGTAGGTGCAACGGAACCGATTAATCTCTGTAGCTGTCACACCCCAGTCCCAAAAATACGTACGACTAGGACACGTAAGCATGCCAGCCGCATGGATATGGCAACTCCAATATATGAAAACCATAACCCATACGTACGCTGTAATATGAATATCAAATCCATAAGTGGTATAAAATGTATCACAAGTCATAGGGTATAATCTAAATCTCATCCACGAAAATCAAATATAAATAAATAACCAATATCTATGAAACTAGATCTCAATATAGATATCTAAGGATGATGGTTGGATGGAAACAAATCCACTACCAACTCGAATAGAAAAGTAAATACAATATAAGTACAACACAATAAACATAATATAAGATACCAGCTATCAATCACGACTTGAGGCGAAGACATCCACGAAACATATAACCATCCAAATCTGCACTCCTGCAAATACTCAAGAACAGATACACTTGGCAGGGGACCAGGTCCTCAGAGGGACATAACAAGATACTTAAACACATGCCAATAAAGTACTGAAATAAATATCCAAAGGGGTCGCCTATCCGTCTAAGTTAATGCAGTTAAGAACAACTTTCCCCACAAGTGAGCTATCTGGCTGAAAACCTGGGATTTGGCATGGTTCTCTATTGGAGATCCAGGGGCCTAAAAAGGCACGGCGTCTTTCGAACACCGGAGGCCCGCCTGATAATAATATAATATATAGTGGTCATCACCACCCGTATCTCCAGCGGAGAATCCGGGCGCACAATAGAAAAAGTGTAAAGGAGCTCAAATACGGTACTTTTTGTTCTCCCCACCCCATGCTCTAAGCATGTCACATCCATGACATGATAACACCTCTAATAACTGCCAAGTCTACTAGTATACAAAGTTTCTAACAACAGTTATTCCTAACGCACGGCCCATACGTACAGGAGGCCAGACCTGTCACGCAGTCCGTGATCTACATGAGACTCACACTCGTGTAACAACTGTGTCACGACCAATGAACCTAATGATGCTACATGATAATGGGGTAGTCTTATGAACAAGGTCAATGCAATACATAAATAAAAATACATCGCGACGACACCGTCGCGCGTATTTTATATTACAGTTAAATATATGAGCTAAAGACAAAAAATAAAAATGCATGCAACATATGGAATATGAATAACAGTACAATGGCAAGGTATACTTGCCTGGCAAGAAAGCTGCGATGTACCAATAACCTGCTCCAAAAGTCGCACAGAATAAATCCAATATCCTATGTACATATAATATGATGCAAATAAATCATTAGTCATTACACTAGTACACACACAACAATATTTATACTGGACTCGGGGTACACTAGGGGTGGCACTAGCTATCTAACACGGTCAACTTCGCGTTGAATTACGCGGGTGTCGGGTCTTTAAGTACTGTACACGATCAGTCAGTCAACTAACACGGTCTCGTCAGTACGTCGGTGTACACAAGGCAGACACCAACATTGTTCTTAGGGTCAACAGGGTCAAGGGCAAATACGGGGCAGTCCACGGTGTCCTAGGGTCGTACATTCTGAATATATATAGCATAGTATTTAATTACTTACAATTTATGTACATACCATATATTTATATATATCTATATATAACACCCAATTATTCATACCAATTGAATACATGTACTAAGTATAGATATAAATATGTATAGCAATGAGTAATATACGCGTAGGCGTACATATACTACACGCCTTTGGGTTCACCGACTCAGGGCCTGATATCAGCTAGCAGTCATAAGAAATACGTATGTCCTAATAACATATACTCAACACATATACGAATTAAGAAGGTGGGACAGGTTCGAACCTCGGTGTACGCGTACGGGATTGGCTGGACGTCGACAAAGAGAGGTGACGACGATGATGACGACTATAACGACGATGATGGTGAGGACAACAATGTTGATGATAAATAAATGGTGCGGTGACGAGGATGCTATGGGATGATGATGATGATGGGTATTGATGGTGAGGCTAAAGATGAGATGACGACGATGCGATGATGCTGATGGGTGATGGCGATGATGATGTCAATGCTCAAGGTGAAGATGATGATTGCAAGGGCGTTAATAGCAATGGTGGAGGTGATGATAATGTATGGTGGCGATGTGTTAATAGATGATGATGATGGGGATTATGTATGATGAGGATGATGAATTATAATGATAATGGTGAAGATGATCGATGATGACGAAGTTGATGATATTGATGAGTGATGGGATAAGGTCTGCCGGAGTCCGGCTAGGGAGGTGGTCCGGCCAAGGAGGACAGCGGGTGTGCCTCAGGTTATGGGGGTCCGGTGAGGCCGATACAGGAAAAGGGGTGGCTGACAGGCGGGGAGTCTCGGCTAAGCGGTGCCCGGGGTCAGGTGATCCGAAGTCGGGGAGATCACCGGAGGAGGGAGTGCTGGTGGTGTTAATGGAGATGGTGGTGATGGTTCGTCGACGTGGGATTCGGGGTGGTCGACTGCTGGCTCGAGGGGGAGCAGCGGGTCGAGGTGGTGAGCGGCTGTGCTCAGGACGGAGCTCGGTATAGAGGCGGGGCTTGGTGTTGTCAGGTAGTGGCGGAAGGAGAAGGAGATGATGATGGTGGAAGAGGTGGCTGTGGCTCGTCGGAGACGACGATGGGAAGGAGTGGAGGTGGCAATGGTGGTGGTGTGTATTCGTACAGCGGGGGAGATAGTGGTGTCGGGTTGGCTGCTGCTCGACTCCGGTGAGTCGAGTCGAGCAGGGAGGAGTTCGATGAAGGGAGACTTCAGATGGCCGAGGTCGGGACGGCGGCTTCCGGCAATCCATGGCTCGGTGAGGATTGGGAAGTCGAGGATGATGATGGTGGAAAGGGAGGCGGACAGGCTGTTCGTGGTGGCTCCGGTGAGGTTCAGTCGAGCTGGCTCGGCGTTAATGGCAGAGGAGTCGGACCGGTGCGGCTGTGCACAGGAGGAAGACGGTGAGGGAAAGTGGCAGATCGCCTCCGACGTGGGTGGAGAAGGTGAGGCGGAGGGATGGAGATAAAGGTCGCAGTCCGACGGAGATAGCAGGGAGGTGGAGCAGGGAACTGAGGTGGTCATGATGCTGATGGTGGTGATGAGTCTGTCTTGGGCTTCGGCGGAGAGATGTCGAAGGGGGAAGGCCACGGTGGCTGGGGGCTTCTCCGGCAAGGAGGCCGGCAAGGATGAGGGATGCACAGGGATGGAGATATCGGCTACTGGAGTTTAGGTTTGGAAAAATAGGAAAAATAAAGAAAGGGGAAAAAGAGTTATTTATATACATATGTAAAGCTTGGTTTGGGTTGACCTAGGGCAATGTGGGCTTGGTCAACTCTTCTTGGAGTGGGCCTTGGGCTTGCCATGGGGTGTTAGGAGGGCTATAATTGCCTTGTTTAATTACAAGGATAGGTTTAAATATACGAGAGCGATGTGCGCGCGTTGCACATCCCAAAAATTTACGGTAAATCCACGTAAAGGGAAAAATAGATTTCTTCACGAATTGTCCAATGGTGGGGGCACCTTAATACATTTTTGCATAAAAGCCCCCCAAAAATTAGAAAATTGCGCAGAGGCAGAAATTAGTTTTAATTAATTAAATTGAACGCGCACGATGTTCTAGAATTAATTAGGAGTACAAGGGATTAGATTTAGGCGGGGCACAAGTGTCAGGGCGTAGAGGGGACAGTGTAGAATATTAATAAAATTTGAGATGCACAAGACGGGCAAGATTGTGTCTCCAATTATCGTAGCAACGGTAAGGTGCGCTACGTGTCATAACTATTTAGTAATTAAATTAAATACCGTGTTCTAGTTCTAATTGGGCTCAAACTAGCCCTAATTTTACTATCTAAGCCAAGTAGCCCTAATTTTGGGTGAGGGGATTTACAGTAGCTCAAAACTAAGTCCGTCAAAGAACTTCTCCGCCTTCTCCTCTTTTGTCGGAATTAGAGTAGGGGCGAAGCGACTCAAACGGATGAACTCTACATTGTACTCTTCTATCGTCATGTTGCCTTGAATGAGGCGATTAAACTTATCCCTAAGTTTCGCTCTAGCAATGGCTAGAATATACACCTCCTGGAAGATTCTAGAGAACTCCTCCCAAGTGACTCGGTCTGGTCCAAGCTGTCTCTCCTCAGATAGCCACCAGTGATGTGCATTGTCCATCAACTGCATCCAGACGACAGTCATCCAACGCTCTCTCGGAAGCTCAGCTGCTTCTAATTGGTGTTGAGTGTTTGTGAGCCACTCATGAACTTCAATGGGCTCCTCCTTGCCTGAAAAGATATGGGGCTTCAGCTGACGAATATCAGTGATAGATCTCGTCGATGGCCGTCTAACTGGTGGGTTCGCTTGCTCCAATGCGGTTACTAGGGTGTTCCTCAAGTTTTTCGCCTGGCGTTGCTGGGCCTCTTGATGAACCTGCTGTTAAGCTTGCATCATTGCGTAGAATATTTGGAATATCTGCTGACCATCCATAGGTTGTCCTGGTAGAAAACAGGCATCAGTGGAGTAAACTACGAGGTGGTGGAATATCGTCTCGCCGGAACCTCGAACCGTGCTGATCTGTTTGATTGCTTTGTTGAGTGGATGGATCTCCATCCAATGGTGTCACTCTATCATTGTAGGTGACCACAACACCTTATGGTGTACCTAGGGGAGTCTTGTCACTGACTCATGGATCCATTACTCTGCGTACAAAGTAAACTATGAGAGGCGCACAAAGGAATCAAGGCAAGATGCAAGACAAGAAATTATTTTAAAGTCGATATAGAGGTCAAGAATAGATCAACCAGTGGGTGAGATCATATAATTTATACTATCATAATCGCAGGCTTGCTCGGTTCCTTAGTTAAAATCGAAGCAATATAGTAGTAGACCTGCATGGGCCACCACAAAAACTATGTCACCCCCACCCAATATAATCACACGTCTCATGTCCACGATGTCTCATGTCCATAACATACAAGATCAGGACCTCTAGCTAGTATAATGAGTCATAATGATATCTATGTATATTCAAGTCTCATGTCACGAATCCTGTAAGCCTATACAGAATTACCATGAATAACACAGGAAAGATTTTATCACATAAATAGTATCAAGTGTTCTATGGTATGACGTACTCGGTAAAGCAAGTACATAAAAATATATAGGATCGTGGTATCAACTCTCTAAGTGACGTTACACGACTTCGCGTATGACGTCGACACCCAAATTTTGTTCGAACATTAAGCAATGTCTCTGTAACATCCCATTCCGCTCAAGCGGACTGCCAATTCAAACGGCAAAAGTAAAATGTCCCGACCCGCTTTGCTCAGGCGAGAATACTCGTTTGAGGCAAAGGATATCCAGACTTGTCCCTACAGGAATTCAGCTTAGGCTTTCAGAGGCTCGCTTGACGTATCGCTCAACCGAGACAAATCATCGCTAAGGTGGGTGGCTACGGTGAACTTGTCTTTGCTTAGACAGCATACTAAAAATATGGAACGATACATGCTAGTCGCTAGGTGAATCACCCCCTGCATGTTAATAAGAATACAACGCACCTAACTAAGAGAATAATCCCAACTTGTATCGCTTGTGCTAGAACATGGAAATAAAATATTGCTTATATTCAGACCCTCGCATGCTATCCTAGATCATGTCGCTCGGGTAGTCCCTTACAGTTTTACTTCTCGGCTTACCTTCGGGCCCAATCTAAACGTGAATGATTATGTTTATACAAATGCATGCTTGCCTGCTTGTATATATTTTCTCATTCGATGCTTGTCGCACAAACTATGCCTCAATTGTGTAACACTGTGCATGTCATGCATTCATCTAGTTCACCTCAGAAGACTATCTAATAGTCGTTCCATGCAAGAATAAACCTGCAAGTATCCGGGATCGTTAGGTCACCAAGGCAATCCCCGCCCCAGGGGAATGCATCAAGGCAAGTTATTCACTAAACAAGAATCAAGATTCAAGCATCTCGTGTACTCGTGTTCTCGTGTATCTCGTGAAATTGGAAAAACCAATAATTGCATGTCGCGGACAACTCAAAAATGGGGTATAGTTCCACGGACGGTCACCGGGGCACTGGGGCCGATCCGATCCGGATGGAACTTCACGTGTGGTCCCTCGTGTGCTGGCGAGATGGTTTGTAGCGCCTCTTATGCTTTTGTTGTATTCTATTCTCGTCTGGGACAACTTCATGTGCGATCCATCGTGTGCGGGCAAGATGGTTCATAGCCCCTCTTGTGCTTTTGTTGCATTTTATTCTCGTCTGGGATTGGTCCTTTATGGCTATGCCAGCGACACATGTCATATAGATAAGTCATCCTCGCTTAGCGGCTATCCGCGTGCGAGTCATTGTATTGCATCAAGAGAACAACTGAACACCTGAACAATCATGATATAGCAACTCTCGTATTTGCATATTGTATTGCCTTGGTTTTCATTATGAATGCTCGTGCTTGAATTAACTTGGTTTGACTTGGACAGGGAAGGACAAATCGGTAAGTTGGTAAGTCTCGTCGTGTTTCCTCTTATATCGCACGATGTACTGCCACATGAGTTAGGTTATTCAATATGCCATAAAACTGATCCTAAGGCAACTAGAAAGACAACATAATAGTTAGTGCATAAAACCTATATTACGTGTTTGGATTTATCGAGCGGGCGAGTAGCCTCCCCACCAGTGCATTCAATGTACTGATAATCCACCAGATCGTTTGCAGGGTACGGAAGAACTGCATGCGGTGATAATGCCTTTTTCGTGCGTGCTATGGCCAGGGGTCCACTCTGAAGCCTTGGAGTGCTGCGTCTGGAACTGAAGCACATATACAAGACATAATGTTGAACATCGCCTAGAAATTGCCTGAATATCGCCTGTACAATCATTCCACAATTGTAGCCACTTGGCACGCTTTTACTGTTTCAGAGGGAGAGATCTGAGCGAATTGTAACCTCAGCTATGCGCCACCTGTAACACTTGTTTATATCAATAAAGAGTTGTTTTACTTCTACTTGTGTTATTCAATGCTTCCGCTATTGTCGACTCAGTGAACTTATTACCAAATTGCCTATGTGTTGATGATTTCGCTGCACTCGGACAATCTGTGCGACTCTGTGGCTTAGAACTCTTATTGCCATCCAATGAACCACGGCCTAGCACGGGCGCAGCTCATGCTCGTACGGTATCACGCTCGGATGGGTCTTAAGCGATCGTCCCACGGGAGCGCTGGCACGGTGATTCGTACCCAGCGGGGATGGCCGATTAGCCTGCGGGAGATCGGGGCATGACAGATTGGTATCAGAGCCTGGCTTATATGCCTTTGAACTTTATTTCGATTATCTCAGTTTTGAAAGCTCGTTCGTGGGTTATGTGCACGCTCTCTCTCAATATCCCAAATGGAATATTCCAACAATGAGTCAAAATACTTTCAAAAAGCGTATTAGAATAATATGATTGCTTGTATAAAATTGTGATGCTAGGGCCTTTGTGCCGACCTGTGCAAACCCTTAAGATTTTTGTAAGTAGCTTGTCCGATTTTACTATCTCTAAGTTTGGTTGAATGCATATGTTTGAGGGACGCCTTAAACTTGTGCACGATCTAAGACTCAAGAAAATATGAAACTCAAGTGCTAAGACTTCGCTATCGCTAAGTTGGTTGGCATACTCATGCTAGAAGTACACTTCGAGTATACGAACGATCCAGACTCGAATATGCTGATCTCGAATGCTTGTGCAAGTGAATATCCATCTGAACAAGTATGACGACTTGTATAGGTTTGCCTTGCCCTCGGTAAGTCTCGAGGACGAGACTTTTTCTGAGTTGGGTATGATGTAACACCCTATTTCGCTCAAGCGGACTGCCGATTCAAACGACAAAAGTACAATGTCCCGACCCGCTTTGCTCAGGCGAGAATACTCATTTGAGGTAAAGGATATCCAGACTTGTCCCTATAGGAATTTGACTTAGGCTTTTAGAGGCTCACTTGACGTATCGCTCAACCTAGGCAAATTATCGCTAAGGTGGGTGGCTACAGTGAACTTATCTTTACTTAGCCAGAACACTTAAAATATGGAACGATACATACTAGTCGCTAGGTGAATCATCCCATGCATGCTAATAAGAATACAATGCACCTAGCTAAGAAAATAATCCTAACTTGTATTGCTTGTGCTAGAACATGGAAATAAAATATTGCTTATATTCAGACCCTAGCATGCTACCCTAGATCATGTCGCTCGGGAAGTCCCTTACGGTTTCACTTCTCGGCTTACCTTCGGGCCCGAGCTAAACGTGAATGATTATGTTTATACAAATGCATGCTTGCCTGCTTGTATATATTTCCTCGTTCGATGCTTATCGCATAAACTATTCCTCAATTGTGTAATACTGTGCATGTCATGCATTCATTTAGTTTACCTCGGAAGACTATCTAATAGTCGTTCCATGCAAGAATGAACCTGCAAATATCCGAGACCGTTAGGTCACCAAGGTAATCCCCGCCCCAGGGAAATGCATCAAGGCAAGTTATTCACTAAACAAGAATCAGGATTCAAGCATATCGTGTACTCGTGTTCTCGTGTATCTCATGAAATTGGAAAGACCAATAATTGCATGTCGCGAACAACTCGGAAATAGGATATAGTTCTACGGACGGTCACCGGGGCACTAGGGCCGATCCGATCTGGATGGAACTTCACGTGTGGTCCCTCGTGTGCGCGAGATAGTTTGTAGCGCCTCTTGTGCTTTCGTTGTATTCCATTCTCGTCTGGGACAACTTCATATACGATCCATCGTGTGTGGGCGAGATGGTTCGTAGCGCCTCTTGTGCTTTTGTTGTGTTCCATTCTCGTCTGGGATTGGTCCTTTATGGCTATGCCAGCGACACATGTCATATAGATAAGTCATCCTCGCTTAGCGGCTATCCGCGTGCGAGTCAATGCATCGCATCAAGAGAATAACTGAACACCTGAACGATCATGATATAGCAACTCTCGTGTTTGCATATGCTATTGCCTTAGTTTTCATTATGAATGCTCGTGCTAGAATTAACTTGGTTTGCCTTGGACAGGGAAGGATAAATCGGTAAGTTGGTAAGTCTCGCCATGTTTTCTCTTATATCGTACGGTGCACTGTCACACGAGTTAGGTTATTCAATATGCCATGAAACTGATCCTAAGGCAACTAAAAAGACAACATAATAGTTGGTGCACGAAACCTATATTACGTGTTTGGAATTGTCGAGCGGGCGAGTAGCCTCCCCACCAGTGCATTCAATGTACTGATAACCCACCAGATTGTTTGCAGGGTGTGGGAGAACCTCGTTCGGTGCGGATGCCTCCTTCGTGCGTGCTATAGCCAGGGGTCCACTCTGAAGCCTTAGAGCGCTGCGTCCGGAACTGAAGCACATATACAAGATATAATATTAAACATCGCCTGGACATTGCCTGAATATCGCCTGTACAAACATTCCATAATTATAGCCACTTGGCACGCTTTTACTGTTTCAGAGAGAGAGATCTGAGCGAATTGTAATCTCGGCTATGCGCCGCCTGTAACACTTTTTATATCAATAATTGTAAAAAGTGTCATGCTATTCACTGATGTAGCGAGTCATGCCAGGAGATTCGAAGGAGGCCTGCGTCCTGCTATTCACGCGTACGTAGTCATTCCCTAGTACCAGACGATGCGGGAAGTCCTGAACCACGCCCTTTCTTTTAAACCGCAGTATCCTCACATTTCTACCGGCGTTGTGCATACCTCCAATCACAAACGCCAAAGCAACGAAATAGAAAACAATGCTGCAAAGCGTCCAAACCACGGCTAGCGTCAAAAAGAAAATCAGGGGCAACGTTGTACCTTCAACAACAAAAGAGGGCACACCGAAAATGACTGTCACAAGAAGCTCGGCACATGCCTCTATTGTGGTGATCCAACCCATGAGATTAGCAACTATCCGCTCCTCCCCCCTCAACATCCAAATTAGGCTAATACAAGCCAGGCCAATCGAGCTGCACCTCAACAAGAGCGTCGCCAAGCTCAAGGTCGGGTCTACACAATGACATAAGAGGAAGCTCTGGCCTCAGACACCGTTGTGTCAGGTATATTGCTTTTTAATAACATACATGCATGTATGCTATTTGATTCTGGTACAATGTATAGTTTTATTTCCACAAATTTTGCCGTAAAAAATAATATAAAAATGACTCAGTTGTATCTAGACCCTAGTATTAACACACCGTCAGGCACGAAAATACCTGTCCTTCAGTATGCTAAGGTGGTTACGTCTGTATTGGAAGAAGAAAGCTATCGCTTGATGTTTTAGTTCTAGATGTTAGGGACTATGATATTATTTTGGGAATGGATTGGCTCGACGCCTGCTCGGCAACTATTGAGTATGCAGAAAAATGAGTCATCTTTCGCCTGCTTGGAGAAGCCGAATTCTGCTACTCGAGTAGTCTAGCAACTGATACGACCAGGGCCTGCATGGTAATTTTTGCGATATCTGCTCGGCGAATGCTACACTCGGGATGCATGGGATATCTAGCGTCGGTTCGGGACACACAACAGGACTACGCAAACGTCGAGTCTTCTTCCATTGATGCAGAGTTCCCTGATGTATTTTTGAGCGAACTACCCGACATGCCAGAAGACCGAAAGATCGAATTCACCATAGACACCTTTTCGAATACATAGCCAATCTTTAAGCCTCTGTACAGAATGGCCCCTGCTGAACTGAAAGAGTTAAAGTGCCAACTGTAAGAGTTACTATATCGTGGACTCATCCGACCGAGCGTGTCTCCTTGGGGCGCGCTTGTGCTCTTCGTGAAGAAGAAGGATGGAACGCTACGCCTCTGTATCGATTATCGGTAGCTAAATAAGGTTACCATCAGAAATAAGTATCCTCTACAAAGGATAGATGATCTCTTTGACCATCTGCAAGGAGCAACAATGTTCTCAAAAATTGATCTTCGCTCGGGCTACCACCAACAGAAGACATGCCAAAGACTGTATTCCGAACCCGTTACGGGCACTACGAGTTTTTAGTTATGCCGTTTGGACGGATGAATGCACCTGCTGCATTCATGGACTTGATGAATCGAGTGTTCCGTCCATTCATCGATAAATTCGTGGTGGTTTTTATCGATGACATCTTAGTGTACTCGAAGAATAGGGATGAACACGCAGGATACCTGCAGATGGTGCTTCAGACCCTTCGAGACAACAAGTTGTATGCCAAGCAAAGTAAACGCGAGTTCTGGTTGGACATCATATCCTTTTTAGGGCATATTATTTCTGCAACGGGCATCTCAGTTGACCCAAAGAAGGTAGAAGTTATTATGCAGTGAAAATAACCTGAGTCAGCTAGCGATATACGGAGTTTCCTTGGTCTGGCGGGCTACTATCGGAGATTTATACAAGATTTTGCAAAGATTGCCTCGCCTATGACTCAGCTAACTCGAAAGGGAGTAAAGTTCACTTGGACGGACGACTATGAAGCTTCGTTTACGGAGTTAAAGCAGCACCTCATCTCTGCTCCAATCTTTACCCTTCCGGACGGACCTGATGACTTCAAAATATATAGTGATGCTTCAGGTAAGGGATTAGGATGTGTCCTGATGCAAAAGAATAAAGTGATAGCCTTCGCATCGAGGCAGCGAAAGCCTTACGAGAAGAATTATCCAACACATGATCTTGAACTTGCCGCAGTGATGTTCGCGCTGAAGCTGTGGCGCCACTACCTTTACGGCGTACCGTGCGAGATCTATACGGACCATAAGAGCCTAAAATATCTTTATAGACAAAAGAATTTGAATCTTTGCCAACGATGTTGGCTTGAACTTCTTAGCAACTTTGACCTCATGATCAGATACATGCCTGGTAAGGGAAATGTAGTAGCTGATGCACTGAGTCGGGTGTTAGTTGGGAGTTTGGCTATTGATGATAGGCTGCACCGAGATCATGAATCTTTGGGCATTACACTACTAATCAGATACAAAAAGGGGACTCAAGTGGCTCAACTGCGCCTCGAGCCCGACTTGTTACAAAAAATCAAGACCGCTCAGAAGGATGACATGTTCCTGCAAAATATGTAAGCTATTATCTCAGCAGGAAAGGCAACTGACTTTGCGGTCGGCACAAACGGGATGATCGGAGTGAAGGAAATACTGTGCATTCCAGACGATGCGGCCCTCAGAAAGGAGATACTCACTGAAGCTTATTATGCTAATTATACTTCTCATCCAGGTAGTAACAAGATGTATCGAGATCTCTGTACGACGTTTTGGTGGCACGGTTTAAAATGAGATATGGCGCTGTTCGTGTCGTATTGTATGGCTTATCAGAGGATAAAGGCCGAACACTAGAAGTCGGGCGGAGAGATACAGAATCTTGCTATTCTGGAGTAAAAATGGGAACATATAACAATAGATTTCATTGTTGGCTTGCTAAAGACGCAACGGAGGAATGATGGCGTCTGGGTCATTGTTGATCGCCTCACTAAGTCAGCTCACTTTCTTCCTATCAAGTCTACTTGGAGTGCCGACCGCTTGGCTCAGATCTATCTCAACAAAATCGTTCGGCTCAATGACGTGCCCGTATCCATAGTCTCCGATAGAGATGGTCGATTCATATCGCATTTCAGGGGAACCCTGCAGTCGGCAATGGGGACAAAGTTAAAGTTTAGCTCCGCCTACCATCCACAGACTGATGGCCAAACAGAACGTGTCAACCAAATCCTCGAAGACATGCTGCGACTCTGCGCCTTGGACTTGAAGACGAGTTGGGACTTGCATCTACCGTTAGCTGAATTTGCATACAACAATAGATTCTAATCCAGCATTCAGATGGCGCTGTATGAGGCATTGTATGGACAAAAGTGCAGATCTCCAATTTTTTGGGACGAAGTTAGAGAACGGCAGATCCTTGGCCCGGAGCTTGTGGAATAGACTGTCCAAAAGATTCGTTTAATTCGGAAATGACTAAAGGTAGCTCAGTGTCACCAAAAGAGCTACGCTGATACACATCGACGGCCGCTTGAGTTCTTAGAAGGAGACCGGGTATTTCTCAAGGTCTTGCCCATGCGAGGAGTCACCAGATTCGAAGCAAAGGGAAAACTAAGTCCAAGATTCATCGGTCCGTTCGAAATACTGAAATGAGTCACCTCAGTTGCATATCAGATTGTCCTACCACCGTCACTATCTGAAGTACACGATGTCTTCCATGTTTCTCAACTTAGGAAGTATGTGTATGACCCGAGATATGTGGTAGATCTTGATCAACTGGATCTTATGGCAGACTTGACATATGTCGAACAACCTGTGCAAATTTTGGATCAAAAGAAAAGCTGCTCCGAAGTCGTTCGGTTCCTCTCGTGCGCGTGCTTTGGCAAAATCATTCGGTTGAAGAATCCACTTGGGAGCTTGAATATGAGATGAGGGATAGGTTTCCTTCATTGTTTTTTAGTGGTAGGTTCTATTCCTAAGTTTTGGGACAAAACTTCCAATTAGTTGGGTAGGATGTGGTGCCTCGTTTCCCCTATTCAGGGAGTGCGGCTAAGAAATACAAGACGGTATCATTCGATCAGGATAGATTGAATCAAGAACGCATCCTTGTTATGGATTTGCTTCTTCGTAATTGATTCCCATATTCAGTGGACCGTGCCCCCAGGATCGACTTAGCGGCAGAGTCAGGAGGGACCTCTCCGCTACATCTTTTGTTGCCTCAGTTTTTTGCTGTCGCTTATTGCTTTCGTGCTTTGAATTAGTTTTCGGATTTGCTTGCGCTTTCTTGAACGATTTTGATGGATTTTATTATTTTCGTTCGTTGAACTGCACTTCAATTCTGATATAGGAAAGAGTGGAAGAGGTATTGAACAGCTGTTCATGGCAATGCAGATGAATGGACAGTAGGCGACGCTCGAGCGGAGTCCTGAACCACCTCTTTCCTTCTCCCTTCCAACCAACTAAGTGAGTGGCTTATATTTGATTCAGTTGGCCCTTCTTCTAAGCCTTCACACCTAAAAATCTTGCATTCTTGTTTGCCCCATTCAAACGATACCAAGTAATAACTAAAAAGATTTCTAGATAAAAAAGGGAATAGACTTGGATTATTATGCTTGTCAATCAAACTTGTGAACGGTTACTCATTTGCATGCTTGTTCATTTGAAATGTTCATCATATGCATAAATACAAGTTAGAATGTATACTCTTCTTTAAATTTTGCTATGTATAGAACTCATCATGAATGAAATAAACTGAACAGGAAGACTATGTAAAAGTAGATGTAGCCCTGTTACTGTCATGTGCCTGATATTGCCCTGAAATGCCTCAACTGCTAAATTAGTGTACTACGCTTGATCACGGACAACTTATGCATAAAGTCTTAGTTCATGCGTACGGTCGCTGGGGCACTGGCATCTATCCGATCCGGACGGAACTTCTGATAGTCGCCTGCTTCGGATGGAGTGGCTTGTGGCACCTCCTGTCCTCTGTGTCGTATGCCATTCTGTCCCGAGACTAGCCCGTCCATTATGGCATCGTGCCAGTGATCCCCTCGTATATTTTAACTTGTTGCAAACTAACTTGTGTCTTCGTGGCAGGGAAGGACATGGTAAGTATTGTGCAGGTGGTTCAGACGGACAGGTAAAAGTCACCGAACGGTGGCAAGTTTATTTCAATATTTTATATATATACTGCTTGCATGTAAAATGAACTAAGGCAAGATAGAAAGACCATAAATAAATATGCATGCTTCATATAAACAACGTATTGATTGGTATAGTTGGGTTAGCTTGCCTTCACCAATATGTTTTGATGTACTGACCCTCGTTGAAACAGGTTCCCCGCACTAAGGAGAACCGAACGAGGAGCCGAAGTCATCCCCCAATCCAGTTCAGCTGTAGGCGCGTCATGATCATGCCACCTTTTGAAGTATTCTGAAGCAAGGAGCTAGCAACCTAACACAATGCAGCTCCGAGGGAAAGCCATTATTCCACCAAGAGGTCTTATATTTTAAAGTTTAGTAAATGATATAATGTACAGGACAACTATCTCATTTTGTGTCAACATTTTGTAAGCCCGTGCGGCAATTAGCTGACTCGTTCAAGAGTTTGTAATAGATGTTCATTATCAATAAAGAGAACTTTTCCATATTACAACTTGTGTTTTCTATTTATCTGCGTACTCTGAATATGTGCTCGCTATGCAAAATACGTTAGCTTTGTGCGTTGTGCAACCTAGGCCTGCATGGTGTCACGTCCGGGGGACGACTATCGATTCCTTGGAATCGGAGCGTGACAGGCTCCCCCATAATTGGATCCTCTGTGATGTCCTCTGAAAACTGCTCGAAGCAAAATAACTCTAACTCAGGCAATTCATCAGCCTCAGAAGGCATCTCAGAATCCTGAGGATTGGTCATGGTCAGATCCTCGATGAATACCATGTCCCTGCTTCTGTAGAGCTTTCTTTCCACTAGATCGTAGAGTCTACAGCCAAACTCATCTCGACCGTAACCGACAAAGATGCATCGCCTCGTCTTTGGCTTAAGTTTGGATCTCTCGTCCTTCGGTACATCCACTAAGGCCTTACAACCAAATACTCGTAGGTGATTATATGACGGCTCTTTGTCGTACCATACTTTGTTAGAAACATCATCCTATAAAGGAGCACTAGGAGATAAATTAATAACATAAGCAATTGTGTAAAGTGCCTCACCTCAATAGCTGTCTAGCAATTTTGCTTCTGAGAGCAAATACCGTACCCTCTCTATTAGCGTCATGTTCATCCGTTCCGCTACATCGTTGAGCTGTGGTATCTTTGGTGGAGTCTTCTGGTATCGTATCCCTTGCTCTCTGCAATAAGTATTAAAGGGACCGATATACTCGTCGTCATTGTCCGAACGAACACAAAATAGCTTATTGCCCGTCTCCCTTTCAACGGAGGCATAAAACTCCTTGAAAGTGGGCAGCACCTGATCCTTGGTCTTTAAGATATATACCCAAACCTTCCTGAAATAATCATCAATAATGTTACAAAATAAGAAGTACCACTAATGTATTTTACCTTCATAGGACCATAAACATCCGAGTGAATCAACTCGAGCAACGCCGGCATCCTTGAACTTGGGTGACTTTGGAAAATACCCTATTTTGCTTCCCCGGCAAACAGTGCGTGCACTTCTCCAACTTTGTAGAGTTTAGCCCTAGAATCACCTTTATGTTCAACAAGTAGCTCATCCCCTTCTCACTGATATGGCTGAGCCGCCTGTGCCAGAACTCAGTAGACACATTAGTAGCTGCATTAACCTCATGTGCCCCCTGTGCGCTCTCTTCCATATAGTAGAGTTCGGACCTCTTGCTTCCTCTGACAATCACCATCGAACCTCTGGAAAGCTTCCACTGATTGTTCCCGAAGAGACTGCAGAAACACTCATCATCCAGCCTTCCAACCGACACCAGGTTGAAACGGATATCAGGGACATGACGAACATCTTTGAAAACAAGAATTGCACCTGTCTTTGTCCTCAAATGCACATCTCCAATGGCAACCGCCTTTGACACATCTCTACTGCCCATCTTCAGCACTCCACAGTCGTTTGTTGTGTATGTAACAAATAGTACCATGTTATGAGATACGTGCGCTGAAGCACCTGAGTCCATCAGCCAAGAGTTGTCATCGCAGGTGAGGTTCATAACTACCTCATCACCTACAATGATCAGGTCGCCTCCATATGTTGAGGCCGCCGCTGTAGTATTCTTACTTTGCTTTTCCTTGTCGCCCTTCTTCTCTCTTCCAAGTGAAACAGTTTTGTTTGATGTGGCCCTTCTTGCCACAATGGTAATACTCCGAGTCCTCGTACCGACCCTTGGACTTTCTTATATTTTTGTCTCTGTCACCACCTGGACCCCTGTTTTTACCACTTTCGCGGCTCTCTGAAATAAGCGCATCTGAGTAGGATGTGGATGAAGTGCTTTGAGAACGTCTTGATATCTCTTTATTCAGTATACCGCTCTTGGCAAACTCCAGACTGACCACGTCTTCTGGAGCAGAAACGATCATAAACACTCGTACGATCTCCTATGAGTCTGGCAATGTACACAGCAGCCATAGTCCCTGAACCTCATCGTCGAACTTGACTACCATCGAGGATAGCTGGTCAACCACGCCCTGAAACTCACTCAAGTGATCCGTAATAGATGCTCCATCTTTGTACCGCAGACCCATTATTATCCGGATCAGGAACAATTTATTTATCCCGATCTTATTCGCATACAAAGATTCTAGCTTATCCTACAGTGTCCTCGCGTGCTCAATACTGGAAATGTGGTTGTACAAGTTATCGTCAACGAACTGCATGATGTACCCACACACCTTTATATGCTCAAAATTGTCACGCCCCGATCTTTCGCAGGCTAATCGGCCGTCCCCGTTAGGCGAGAATCACTGTGCCAGCGCTCCCGCGGGACGATTGCTTTAACCCATCTGGGAGTGATGCCGCACAAGCGTGAGCCGCACCCATGCAAGGCCATGGTTTGTTGGCAGGCGATAAGAGTTTTAAGCCACATAGTCGCACAGATTGTCCAAGTGTAGCAGAATTATAAATGCATAGGCAATCGGTAACAAGTTCACTGAGTCGACAATAGCGAAAGCATTTAATAACAAAAGCTGAAGTAAAAAACTCTTTATTGATATAAACAAGTGTTACAGGTGGCATGGCCGAGATTATAAGTCATTCAAGCCTCTCTCTCTGAAATAAGAAAAGCGTGCCAAGTGGCTAGATTTGTGGAATGATATACAGGCGATGTTCAGGCGATGTTCTAATATTATGTCTTGTATATGTGCTTCAGTTTCGGACGCAGCATTCCAAGCTTCAGATTTGACTTCACGTCTTAGCACGCACGAAGGAGGCATCCGCACCGAACGAGGTTCTCCCGTACCCTGCAAACAACCTGGTGGATTATCAGTACACGAATGCACTGGTGGGGAGGCTACTCGCCTGCTCGACAAATCCAAACACATAATATAGGTTCCGTGCACCAACTATTAGGTTATCTTTCTAGTTGCCTTAGGATCAGTTTCATGGCAATATTGAGTAGCCTAACTCGTGTGGCAGTGCACCGTACGATATAAAAGGAAACACGATGAGACTTACTGACTTACCATTTGTCCTTACCTGTCCAAGGCAAACCAAGTTAGCAATACACAGGTTTAAATATACGAGGGGATCACTGGCGTATGCCATAATGGACGATATAGTCTTTTACGAGAATGGTATGCAATGAAAGTACAAGAGGCGCTGCAAGCCATTTCGTCAAGTACAAGAGACTAAACAATAGGCCTCGTCCGGACCAGATCGGTGCCAGTGCCCCAACGACCGTCCGCGAGAGCCGTGACCTTGTGCACAAGTTGTCCGTGATCAAACGACGTCTAGGCTAAGTTATCAATTTATGCTATTGAGGCAACAAGAGTACAAGACAAGTGGCATTGCCTGATTCATTTTGTATAGCCTTCCCGAACAAGATTTTGCATAACTGGGTGTGTTTCATACTTAGCACAATTTGTAGAGGAAGTAGGTAACAAACTATCATGCAATTAGATAACCGTTCATAAGTTGATTGACAAGCATTAAATCGAGGCAAGAGTATAAGTTAACATATAGCAGGCAAGTAATGCATTCATAAGAAAACTTAAGCATTCATATTGGCTCGAGCCCAAAGGTAAGCCGAGAGGTGAAACCGTAAGGAAACTTCTCGAGCGACATGATCTAGGGTCGTACAGAATAAACAAGTGAACAGTGCACCACAGAGCATATATATATCGTTCTACTCAAGGCATAGCGGGGTCTAGTTGCACAAGGCAAATATAGCATGCGAGGGTCTATATATAAGCAATATTTCAATTCCATGTTCTAACACAAGCAATACAAGTTATGATTATTCCCTTAGCTAGGTGCGTTATATTCTTATTAGCATGTAGGGGATGATTCACCTAGCGACTAGCATGTATCATTCCATACTTTAAGTGTGCTGGCTAAGCAAAGACAAGTTCACCGTAGCCACCCACCTTAGCGATGATTCGCCTCGGTTTAGCGATACGTCGGGCGGGCCTCTGAAAGCCTAAGCTGAACTCCTGTAGGGACAAGTCTGGATATCCTTTGCCTCAAACGAGTACTTTTGCCAGAGCAAAGTGGTTTAGGACTTTGCACTTTTTCGTTTGAATGGGCAGTCCGCTTGAGCAGAACAGGGTGTTACATCATCCACCACTCAGAAAAAATCTCGTCCTCGAGACTTCCTGAGGGCATGCAGTACTAACGCATTATGGAATCTATCCGAAGCGTAGCAATCGGTACCACTAAATCCAATTGAATATAATCTCCTACTCAGTTTTTATGTCGTGTTAAGTGTATGCCGAGTCAGTCTCATTTGCATCTTAGCGCGGGACATATTGCTTAACGCGGAGTACGTTTCAATCAATCTTGATTAACGATCTAAGGCTGAGGCAACTAATACAAATCGTTATACTTGTTCAATTAGATATTTTTTACTTGCACAAGCAATCGAGATCAGCATATCGTGAGTCTGGATCATGCACATAGTCGAAGTACACATCAAGCATGAGCATGCCAACCAACTTAGCGGTAGCGAAGTCTTAGCACTCGAGTTTTACATTTTATTGAGTCTTGGATCGTGCACACGTTCAAGGCGCCCCTCAAACATATGCATTCAACCAAACTTAGAGATAGTAAAATCAGACAAGCTACTTGCAAAAATCTTAAGGGTTTGCACAGGTCGGCACAAAGGCCTTAACATCACAATTTTATACAAGCAATCACATCATTCAAATATGCTTTTTTGAAAGTATTTAGACTCATTGTTGGAATATTCTGTTTGGGACATTGAGAGAGAGAGTGCACATAACCCACGAACGAGCTTTCAAAACTTAAGATAATCAAAACGAAGTCCAAAGGTGTATAAGCCAGACTCTGATACCAATCTGTCATGCCCGATCTCCCGTAGGCTAACCAGCCGTCCCCGCTAGGCGAGAATCAACGCGCCAGCGCTCACATGGGACGATCGCTTCGACCCATCTGGGCGTGATGCCGCACGAGCGTGAGCTATGCCCGTGCAAGGCCGTGGTTCATTGGCTGGCGGTAAGAGTTCTAACGCACAGAGTCGAATAGATTGTCCGAGTATAGCAAAATTATGAACGCATAGGCGATTGGTAATAAGTTCACTGAGTCGACAATAGCGGAAGCATTGAATAACACAAGCTGAAGTAAAACAAACTCTTTATTGATATAAACAAGTGTTACAGGCGGCGCATGATCGAGATTATATTTGTGGAATGATGTACAGGCCATGTTAAGGTGATATTCCAAAGTTATGTCTTGTATATGTGCTTCAGTTCCGGACGTAGCATTCCAAGGCTTCGGATTTGACTCCACACCTTAGCACGCACGAAGGAGGCATCCGCACCGAACGAGATTCTCCCGCACCCTGCAAACAACCTGGTGGATTATCAGTACACGAATGCACTGGTGGGGAGGCTACTCGTCCGCTCGATAAATCCAAAGACGTAATATAGGTTTCGTGCACCAACTATTATGTTATCTTTTTAGTTGCCTTAGGATCAGTTTCATGGCAATATTGAGTAGCCTAACTCGTGTGGCAGTGCGCCGTACGATATAAGAGAAAATACGGCAAGACTTACCGACTTACCATTTGTCCTTTCCTGTCCAAAGCAAACCAAGTTAGCAATACACAGGTTTAAATATACGAGGGGATCACTGGCGTATGCCATAATGGACGATATAGTCTTTGACGAGAATGGTATGCAACAAAAGTACAAGAGGCGCTGCAAGCCATTCTGTCAAATACAAGAGACTAAACAATAGGCCTCGTCCAGACCGGATCGGTGCCAGTGCCCAGCGACCGTCCGCGAGAGCCGTGACCTTGTGCACAAGTTGTCCGTGACTAAACGGCATCTAGGCTAAGTTATCAATTTATGCTGTTGAGGCAACAAGAGTACAAGACAAGTGGCATTGCCTGATTCATTTTGCATAGCCTTTCCGAACAATATTTTGCATAACTGGGTATGTTCCATACTTAGCACAATTTGTAGAGAAAGTAGGTAACAAACTAGCATGCAATTAGATAATCATTCACAAGTTGATTGACAAGCATTGAATCGAGGCAAGAGTACAAGTTAACATATAGCAGGCAAGTATTGCATTCATAAGAAAACTTAAGCATTCACATTGGCTCAGGCCCGAAGGTAAGCCGAGGGGTGAAACCGTAAGAAAACTTTTCAAGCGACATGATCTAGGGTCATGCAGTATAAACAAGTGAACTGTGCACCACAGAGCGTATGTATATCGTTCTACTCAAGGCATAACGGGGTCTAGTTGCACAAGGCAAATGTAGCATGCGAGGGTCTATATAAAAGCAATATTTCAATTCCATGTTCTAACACAAGCAATACAAGTTGGGATTATTCCCTTAGCTAGGTGCGTTGTATTCTTATTAGCATGTAGGGGTGATTCACCTAGCGACTAGCATGTATCGTTCCATATTTTAAGTGTGCAGGCTAAGCAAAGACAAGTTCACCGTAGCCACCCACCTTAGCGATGATTCGCCTCGGTTTAGCGATACGTCGGGCGAGCCTCTGAAAGCCTAAGCTGAACTCCTGTAGGGACAAGTCTGGATATCCTTTGCCTCAAACGAGTACTCTCATCTGAGCAAAGCGGTTTGGGACGTTGCACTTTTGCCGTTTGAATCGGCAGTCCGCTTGAGCGGAACGGGGTGTTACAGAAATTTCAGTCATCTTCGAATTTGTCACTGGGCCTCTCGGACAAATAACAGATCCTTCATCTTGCTCCTCCTGTACCGTTCAGGTTTACCATGCGCATCGGCTTCGCGTCCATCTCTCCTCCCTGGTTTGCCTGTCAACTCCTGACACTCTTCTGAAATTCCAGAACCTGGCTCTGATACCACTTTGTTGGGAACGAAAGTGCGAAAACCGTTTTCCAAACCAGAGAGTACCTACGAGAGAACCGAGCAAAATGTACAAACCAAAAATGCCAAACACAAATCGCAGACAGAGACTTTTGACGTGGAAAATCCTTGCGGGAAAAACCACGGAACGATCGGAGTCCAACCCTGAAAAACCTTCACTAATGGAATAAGAAATACACCGACTCCTTACAAACTTCTCATCTATCCAAACGGATCGAAGTTCTCATTTCACACTTTTTCCAGTCGGATCACTCGTAGGATTGAAAAGAGACTCCACTATATTTCGGCTCGACTGAGAGAAGAAGAAGAATCAAGCTTGGTTTGACCTAAGAGCTTACCTGTTTCCGAGACTCTCTTTCTATGTGATCAAGAAAAGAGATAGTTCTTCGATCGCCACTACTCTTTTGGAACAGAAAATAGATTATAACCCCAAAGAAGAAAAATAACGAGAAATACCCGAAACTGATCTCCTTCTTCGAAACGGCCTCCAATCCTTCTTTCTCCTCTCCAATGTTGCAATGGCACTCTTGTCTTCTTTTCTCTCCTTGTTACTATAATTTTTTTTTTTAGAGAGAGAGATAATTTAGGGCCAGGAGATACATATATATAGCCTCAAACCCACAACTAGCATTCCTATTATAGATAGGAATATTAAATCCATCCATTGAGATATTCCTATTATATTTAGGAATATTCAATCGAAATAAATTGAGGTATTCCTATTATATGTAGAAATATCCAATCATACTCCGGAGTATTTTTCACATAGGTTCCGAACCCCACCCACTCCAACAATTTCTCCCCCCTAATTGGAATCGGCGGTGGCCCCTGTTTAGATTTCTTTCCCAGATTTGCCTCGAACATCTTTTCGAAAAGGTGGCTCTGTAGGATTTAGCGGCAAGTTTCAGCGAGCCTCTGAAACTTGCCTGAGCAACTCCAGACCACATTCGGCCCGGCATTGCTCGTATCCTCGTTGAGGTGGATGTGCGCAACCCTTTTCCAACTCGTATCCGCATCAACTTGCCGTTGGAGAGAAGATTTTGGCAGGAAGTTGTCTTCGAAACGAAACCAGAATATTGTTCAATCTGCCATCATCAGGGACACTTGGCTTCATCCTTCAATTCAATGTTGGAAAAAAAAAAGTGGAAGTTGTTGCTAATGTTGAAGTCAGGAGGTTGGCTAGAGAAGAAGAAGAAGGCAAAGGTATCAGGATTTTTAAATAAGGAAGGCATTAAAGAGGTGGGGTAAAGTTGTGGAAGTTATTTCTGTAGAGCAGGAAAGTATGATCATTATCTCGAAAGAAGGATACAAAGGGAATCAAGAAATTTGTAATATGGAAAGTAGCTCACCCAACCTAATTAAGAAATATCAAGAAAACTTAAATACTGATAGCATCTAAACAGGGTTGCAAGAGACAGGAATACCAAAAAATTGAGGGGACTAAAGACACAGAGACCTCTCTGAATCAAAAAGAGGGGAATGACCTTATGGAGATGCCACATCAAGTGTTGTGGCAGAGGCTCCTTCACATCAGAAACTATTGGAATAGAGAGAAAAATAGTTTAGTAGAAAGCTTGTCTTGGTGATCTTTTACTTCTATAGGAAGGTTTTGACTTTTGAGGACCTCCCAATCTACTGTAAATTTATTTTTTATTTTTTTTATATTTTTTGTCAAAACCGTATCGACCTAAGTTTCTGTATGATTTTAAGAGTAGCAGGCATCCGCAACACGATGGAACGCTACAATATTATGTATTTTAATGCAAATTATCTTTTTTTTAGATTTTTGTACCAGAAAGGCTTATTTCTTTTTAAGTGTTGATTTCATAAACGTACATGTTATGTCAAAATTATAATCACAATCCTTTTTATCTGAAATCACACATTGAAATTACAGCCACAATGTGATTTTGTGAAGAAATAAAAATCCATTTGACTAACCGCCTTTAGATGTTAATCATGCACAAAAATATTGCTCCTAGCGTAGTGATCCCGATGAGAATATATAGCAACATATATATATATATATATATATATATATATCACCTACTTAGTAAAGTAAGTAGTTAGTTCATCGAACAATCGATTATATGATTTCGAACGAGGAGCAATTATGCTTGTCAGAATGGTATATTGCGTATCAACAAGTTTAGGCTGCAATGTAGATTAATGGATTGCTTAACTATGTCTGGTTTCTCTTGAGAATTAGTTGTCTATCCCTTGAGAATTAGTTGTTTTTGTCGTTCGATTGATTAATTAGTATAGATGATGTTTTATCACTATCAAAATTTCGGAGACTTACATTCAATAGTATTTTATGGTAGATAAATTGAATCAAACAAAAACAATAATCACTAAATGAGATTTAAAAATGCAGTCAATTTTATCTATCAATAGTATATAATTGTCCGAAAATCTTCTACTCTTATTCTTCTCTCTGTTTTCATAAATTTCTTTTTTCTATCTTTTTTTTTTTAAGGGGGGGGGGGCCATTGTTGGAATATTACTTGGAAAAAAAATTCAAGTCTCTTTCCTATGCATAAACACACGTTGGAAGTCTGCATGACTTGTTCCTATAAACACACGTTGGAGAGTCAAAGATGGGTTCCCTTGGCCTATGAAAAGTCAAATTTATTGGTGATTATGTGTTGGGGTCTTTTACTATAAATATAAATCATCTCTCCTTGGTTGATAACAAGCTTACAAACATACTTACGTCGTTAATTTGAATCTCGTTTTTCAAAGGCACACCACTACTTCTACGTTCATTCTTCTTCGATGTTCGTCCTGGACAAGAGCTAAGTTCGGATCATTCTCTCCGAGTTGTGTGCGACGACAAGAAGTCGGTAGCATGAGAGTTTTACCACTAGGAGCATCCGAGAACAGTCTGCACATAGATCTCGGAGCGCGTTGTGCGCGACTTTTCCAAATGCCGGTAACACTAAAATCCTACTTCTTCTTCTTTTTAACAGGTTTAAAGTAAAAGTGTTTTTTTTTTTTTTTTGATAACAATAGGTAAGAGTTTGGGATTGGATCGAGCTTGAATTCGCACTTGCAAGAGATATTGGCAGGCTCAGACATAGACGCCCTCTGGGCCTGGTCTGGAGATATATATATATATCACATAATTAGGTCGAGATCTTTCCCTCATAGAACGTGGAATTATTTGGAGAGATGCTTTAATTTGAATGGAATGGAAAGAGAACGTGAGTATCGCATGAATGAATTTGGGCCTGAATATGCAAAGAAATTTATAAAACACTATAGAAAACACGAAATTCTTATGCAAACATTTGATAGCTATGCATATATGATCAGGCCCGGCCCAGATTAGGGACGAGGTTGGCGACCGCTCTAGCCCCCAATTTTAGAAAGCTCTCGTATACTTAAATTAGCTTATGCCTCATAGTTTAAAAATATATTTTAAATATCGGATATATCCATAAAGATTTTGCCATTCTAAATTAAACCCATCCGCTGCCTCTTCATTTTTCCGTTATAAAAAATCTAAGGAATGCTGTCATCTCCCATATACCTTGAAAATATAAAAGCCTCTTCGTCACCCATCGAACACCCCCCACAAGTCGGAAATTCCGGACCACCCCCCCCCCCCCCCCCCCCCCCCCCCAATCAGCAATTGACATGTGTGCGGGATCCAATTGCCATGCGGGCCATAAAATAGGATTCAAAGTTTATATATTTATAAAAACTTGCACGCTTTACGAAGAGAGATGGAGAGCCCACTTGTCATACAGTGGTTGTATCAAAACTTTGATACAGCTATCTGTATCAAAGTTTTTTCCTTCATCTCACTATGCTTCACATCTCTTCGAAGAAAATATACTTAATAATAATGTCATCTCTCTCCTCTCTCTCCAACAATATCTTAATATCCGTCTCTTCATCTCTCTCTCTCTCTCTCTCTCTCTCTCTCTCTCAACACCGATCAGATTTGTTGTCCCAATAATTTTGTTTTATATTTTGTCTTCATCCTATTACATGTGGGTTCCAGCCGATATAAAATGGGACCAACATATAATAGGATAGAAACATAATATGAAACATAATTAGTGGAACAGCAGATCTGCTCTTCTCACAACAACATCATATATACACCAGCTGGTGGTGAAGGGGATCAGGCCGCCCACTTTCAGTCCAAGTCCCCAAGATTCGACAGATCTATGTCGCCTCTAAGGAACTCTACCGTCCTTCTATTTTATCTATAAGGTTTATTTTTATTTTTTTTGGGAATTCCATTTATTCAGCCACTGTTTGAAAATGGGTACTAAAGGAATGTTCTCCTTGCTTCAAATATATAACCAGGTTTTAATCATGGTTCTAATCATGGTTTCAATCAATTAATTTCATTTCAGAATACAAGTTCTGAAAACATTTTCCCTCTATAGTTTAAATTTAAAAAACAAATTACTTTCTAATCCTTATTTACTTTTATTTTTTGTTTATTTATATCAGTACATTAATGCTTTTTTTTTAATCCTTATCAATGTGCAAAGAATAGAGCTTTACGGAAACATGTTTTTTAATCATGGTTTTGCAAGTTTCTGAACACTTTTTAGAATTCTATTTTGAGTAAGTCTACACAGACCGCGAGATGGTCCGAAAAAGAAATTGCGACCACGTGGCGACCGTTGATTGATTATATTTTTTCGGTCTACATAAGCAGGAGAGTTGAGGTCATTGTTTTTATTTCGACCAATCAATAACAGTTCGATTTTTTTCGGTAGTCTATTTTTTTCGGACTTTCTCTATTTTCTTTCTATTTTTTAGATGGAAGCCTTGTAACATGACATGTTTTAATCACAAATCTAACTACCTAATATCAAAATTTATAGCCACAAAGACCTCTCAAAGCAAAAAAAAAAAAAAATCATTATATGTATATGCTATTTACATTACAAGAAGATCCAATCATAAAATATTTGGTTGGAAAAAAATGACTACATTTTGAGTAAGTACAGATTCTAGTTGGAGTAAAGTTTGAAACTCCAAGCAGAACACAACGAAAATGGAAGTTTTGCAACTAACGGTCATAGTAAATTGAAACATGATTAAATGGTTTAGCTAGGATGTTTATTGAAAATAATATGTTAGAAAATTTTAATTACGATAGTTTAATTGATAATTTTGGTTGTAAAATTACTAAAAAAAATTATTTACTTGAGAAAAAAGGTTCAATTTTCAGATTTTGTCCTAGATTCCATAAAACATAGGACCGGCCATGTATATGATATTGCATCTGATTGGCGTGTTAAGATAGTTTGGGTTTAGAACACGCTTGGTTTCGCACCCGCAAGAGAAATTGGAATACGGGCCATAACCTATGGATCTGGGCCTCCGCTTCCACATACATGTTGCAGAATGCGGGCCGGATTATTTGGAGATGTCGTTTAATTTGAACATGATGCTATTGTCAAACATCGCAAAAAAATAAAAATTAAAATAAAAAAAATTAAAAATTAAAATTAAATTTAAAAAAAAAAAAATTTGAACAGGATGCTGATCCGCATGCGTTAAGGTTGGAGCTGAGCTAGAACCTGACCTATCAAAGAGGATTTGCACAATTATAAAAGCAATGAGTTGATATTTTCATAGATTCTGCAAAGAGAAGTCCGCATGAGTCATCTGCAATATGTAAAGGATTACTACAACAATAGGTAGAAAGGAAAATTTCGTTCAGAGCAACGAAATGAAGACAAATCTTATTCAGAACATAAAATTTTTAAAAAATTTAAACAAAGCATCATAACGTCCATCGAAAGGACGTTTTACGATTTCCAAAAAAAAATTCGTCGGTCTGCCGTTGTCTCCGTTAAAAATAATAATAATTAATATTATTATAATATAAGAAAAAATGTTCTTTTTTTTTCTAAGAAAAACGTACTTCCAAAGAACTTTTTTCTTATATTAAATTTTTTTTTCTAATTCACTCTTTCTCACTCAATCACTCTTCTCTCTCTCACTCTCTCTTTCACTCACCTGCTACTTCACTCACTCACCCGCTAACTCTCTCTCTCTCTTTCTCTGCTCACTCTCTCACTCACTCACTCTCACTCACCCACTAACTCTCTCTCTCTTCTCTCTCTCTCTCTCACTCACTCACTCACTCACTCACTCTCTTCTCTTTCTCTCTCACACAATCCCAGCACCTCCACACCATCCTATCCCGCGTCTACAACAACACCTCTCCCTACACCAACTTCCCCTCGGCCGGGACCTCCCCGCTCCTGCTGTCCCAAGCCCACCGCCTGCGTGGGTGGGGCTCGACCACGAGGGTCTTCGCGGACCTCATAACATTCGTCCGCCCCCTCACCGTCATCGAGCTCGGCACCTTCCTCGGCGCTCCACATGGGCGCCCTCACATGCAACCTCTCCCTCCCCACCCTCGTCCTCTGCCTCGACGACTTCCGCGGCTGGCCTGGGTTTCGCAGCAGGTTCCCGCGCGACGTCCCCGAGCCGCACAACGGGGACTCGTTGTTGCTCCACCAGTTCATGCTCCACACCACGGCGGAGAGGGTGGTGCCCATGCCCTTCTCGATGGGGCCGTCGCTGGCGGCGCTGTGCGAGCTGGGGGTGTACGGGGACCTCATGGAGGTCGACGCCAGGCACGACTTCCACTCGGTGTGGGCGAACATAAACATGGTATACGCGGTGCTGCGGCCGGGAGGGGTGATGTTCGGAAGAGAAGAGAGAGAGAGAAGAGAGAGAGAGGGAGAGTTAGCGGATGAGTGAGAGTGAGTGAGTGAGAGAGTGAGCAGAGAGAGAAGAGAGAAGAGAGAAGAGAAAGAGAGAGAGAGAGAGTGAGAGTGAGTGAGAGAGAGAAGAAAGAAAGAGTTAGCGGGTGAGTGAGTGAGTGAGTGAGAAAGAGAAGAGTGATTGAGTGAGAGAGTGAGAGAGAGAGAGAGAGAGTGAGTTAGAAAAAAACATAATAATAATATAATAAAAATGCCCTTTGGAAGGACATTTTTACTAGAAAAAATGCCCTTCCAAATGGCATTTTCCTTATATTATTATTTTTTTTTTAACGGAGACAACGGCAGACCGACAAATTTTTTTTGGAAATCGTTTAAACGCCCTTCTGATGGGCGTTATGATGCTTTGTTTGAAAATTTTAAAAAAATTATGCTCTGAGTGGGATTTGTCTTAATTTCGTTGCTCTGAACGAAATTTTTCGTACGTAGAAAACACAATACTACTGAGTAATTTTTTTTATTTTTTTGTTTAGCAATGTTTATTATATTATGATTTTCCATCAAGAATATGGTACTGTTGTGGATAATATTCTGTCGAGAATAGGGTATTAATGACAGAAGGGGAGGTGTGCCCTTGTCATCTGAATTCAAAAGAGGGGAGGTCAAACTCAAATGCCAAAAAAAAAAAAAAAAAAAAAAAAATCAAAATTTTGTTAAATAAAGTTTGCTACATCTTTGTTTTTTCTCCACCGTGACTTCTCTCTTTGTATCGAATCATCAAAAAATAAAAATTATGAAAGAAAAAATAAAACATAATATATATATATATATATATATATATATATATATATATATATATATATATATATATATATATGTTGAGTTATGAGGAGTTATTTAGTCCCACATCGGATAGGAAAGAAGGCGGAGGCTAGCCTCCTCTTATATATATATGTACCCTCTCTCTAGAAATAAACAAACCAAAAACTTTCTTTCTACATGGTATCAGAGCCAAAATTTTGAATACTGTGTTTCTCCACATTAAATTTTTTTTCTCCTTTCTTCTTCTCCACCATCGTCCCTCTTCTCCGTCGTCGACGTCCCCTCTGTGGGGGTTGTCGAACATGCGGGAAGCAGTGTACATTGACTTTCCTCTGTGGGTATTGTCGAACATACAGGAAGCAGGGTACGCTGCTGCCGACCTTGTCCTCATCATACGCAAGTGTATGTGAGTTGTTTGTTGGATCACGGATAATTATAGAGGAATACTTGTGTGATCCTTTGATTTCGACCTCAACGTGGGTCCTGAGATTAGAGAACATATTTTTTTAGAAAATATTGCATAGATCTTTATCTCTAGCTTTTGTTCCGGCGAGTTCTACCTATCGTGTACCTATCCTGTTGTATAAACTTGGAGGTGTACAACTAGATGGAGAAAGTCGTGATCGCATGTAGGCGCACAACCCATGTTTGAGTTGCGTTTTATCTTGTCCATGTGTTGAGTTTGCGATAAAAGCAACTGTGGATATGGGAACAGCTGTGACTAGTCAGGAGCTGAAGGAGATACTGGAGGGGGTGACCAGGGTATTTCAGGCCAAATTAGAGGAGACCTCATCCAGTAGGACAGTCGTGCCAGCACCAGAAATGTCGCAAGTGATGAAGAAGATAAAATTGCTGTCCAATGACATCAAACTTGAGGGAACGAGAAACTACCTAGTTGGTTTAGGAGGGCGCTGCTGAACCTTCGAACCAAGGGACTTAAAAATATGTGAAGGAAGAGTGCATTGAGCCAAAGGATAAGATGAGTGCTGAGTGGAGCACATGGAGTCACCTTAATTCTCTAGTGGTTTCTTGGCTGCTGACTTCTGTATCTCTATCCATAGTTGGGATAGTGGAGTAGATCTGCAGTGCAGCTGATGTCTGGATAATATTGGCTGGGATATACTCTGGATCTTGGAGTCTCATGCTGATGATGAAAGTTGAGAAAAAGATTGATGCTAACACACATGAGGAGAAGACAGTACTCCAGTATGCAGCGGAGCTACGTCGTTTATGGCGAACTTGGACCATAATGATTTGCTATCATTGCAAAACCCGGCAGATGTTCTCCTTGGAAAATAATATCTTAAGCGTAGGCATGTGGCCTATTTTCTCAAGATTCTAAACCCATATTTTGAGGCTAGGAGGGCAACAATGTGTCATCTGCCATCTTTTCCATCCCTAGATGTGGTTTTTGCATCGATGGAGCAAGAGGAGATCAGACAAAAGGTGATCAAAGGCGAGATCTCACCCGTTATCTGCTCAGCATTGGTGACTTCTAGGAATCCCATCAACGATGACAAACTCAACTACAACTGCCTTCAATCCCGCAATTCTAGTCTTGGCCAAGGAGGCAGAGGACAGAGAGGTGGACGTGCAGGTCAAGGAGAAAGGGGACGTGGAGGCCGTGGAGTTGCTCACCTAGTTGTGGCAGAGGAGACCGCTACTGAGATGACTAGATCTGAGATGACAGAGCTGGAGGAACTACGTCAGTTCAAGCTTCATGTTGAGAGTTCTAAAGGCAAGGGACATGCCACTCAAGATCTAACTGAAACTACATACCTTTATAACTTTACTGGTTACGCTGCTTATGGGCAACTGTATCCCGGTTCAGGCACTTGCATCCACTAAATCTCATACTGATTGAATCATAGACTAAGGTGCATCTAGGCATATCACAGGTACATCTAGTGAATTTGTATGATATTATCCGAGCAAGCATATGCATCCCGAGATAGTTCAGACTCCTGATGGGACATTCCAACCCATCAGGGGTACTGGCTCAGTCCATTATACTTAATCTGTTATCTTGTCATCTGTCTTGCGCGTTCCTTCATTTTCGGTCAACTTATATTCTGTTAGCTCTCTCATTGATCAATTGAATTGAACTATTCATTTTGATCAAAATATGTGTTCTTTCCAGGATAAGGTAACGGGGAAGAGTCTTAGGACTGGCATCAGGCGTGATGGCCTTTGGTACCTGGACATGAAGGTTGCAATGCTCGCTTCGACTATTAGTGGAGGGCCAGAGACAGAAGCAATGCTTCAACACTGCAGATTGGTACATTTATCTTTTGATAGTTTGAATAAGTTAAAACCTGGGATAATGCATAAAGTAGACAAAAAATATTATTTTGTAATGCTTGTGATCTTGGGAAGCATACACGTTCTACTTATAAAATAGTTGGTCATCGAAGTTTTGAGCCATTTGTACTTATTTATTATGATATTTGGGGACTGTGTCCTACTACTTCTATCAGTGGATTCGGATGGTTTGTTACCTTCATTGATTGCTACTTACATATTGTGAGACCCATCTCACTATTTTAGTATTATTGTATTTTATAAGGTATATGTGTGTTATAGCTGTATAATTACTTTCTATGTAATTTATGGATTTTTTTACCTGCTTTAATGTAATTTCTAGATTGGTGCTTGGTGACTCTCTATTACTATATATAGTCTTTCCTTTCTCTCTCCTCCTTATTCTTCATCATTTCCTTCTCTTTCTTTATTTTTTTCTTCCTCTTCCCTCTTCTCTCCCTAGCCGGGAGCATCCCGAGGCCGGCCTCCCCATTTCTTTTGGTGGTGGTAGTAGTAGTAGTAGCTTAGTATTGGGTTTAGGCAAGTACATCTTGTCAATGAGAAAGAACTTACACTTTTGGCCACTCTTACAATTTATTAGTCTATATTGTGCTCTAGGAACTGCTCTTCATGTTTAATTCTTGTTATTTTTGGTTTTGAGTCCTTGGTTGGAGTAGATCAAACTTTCAAGTTTGGAGCTTCAATGAATTTACTTGGTTTTGATCTCTTAAAATTGATGTTTTCAAAAACTAGTGGTCCCATGTTGAGGAGCACTTGATTTTATGCGGTTTTAAACTTAACTTTGCTGGATTCGGACTAGAAATGAGGATTTCTTGGAGAAAATAAGTTTCATACTTGGAGCTTTTCCATGGCTAAAACTTATTGTTCTGGGACGAAGGAGTTTCATGCGGCCTAGACTTCTCGCTCCAAGTCAGCATGCATCCATCTTGTTAGACGCATGACTAAAATCTGCACATGTGCCCCTTAGCCAAATGCATAAAACTTGAACGACTAAAACTTCTCTAAGTTCAAAAGATTTTATGCGGCCAAGTGTGTATGCGGAGCATGCGGCTAAGTCGTCCATGCAGCCCGAAGCTATGTGTTCCCCTTTTCTCCGAAAGCATGACTCAGCATCGCCTTGGCACGACTTTCTATATTTTTTTCTTTTTCTTCTGACTTTCTTTCTTGGACAGTCACATCGGTTACTTCTCTGACACGGCTAGTCACTTTCCTGACTTTTGTATTTATTTTCTATCACTCACCTTGTCCCGAGGAGTGGACTTTACAACTTCCATGCAGCCAGCTTATTGCATGCGGCCAGCTTACCCCATGCGCCTATGATACTTGTAGTAGATTAAATTTTTCTGATTTATTCTCTTATGATTTAACTATTTCTATTATTTAGCCTATTCTATTTAATTGTTATGAATGCAAGATTTCTCTAAATTGCTTATAACCCAATTTGTGACAACATGCCAGAACTTGGAATTTTTTGATCATGGATTATATTGACATTATTAATATTGAAATCTCGACACCAGACTTGCACTTATATTCTTGATAATAGCTCATCGTATCGAGTTAACCTGATATGTATCAATATTTCTGATAGTGGTTCAACAAAGCACACTTCTGACATGCTACAATTTTCTGAACTGAAATGCTTGAACTAATAAGATAAATTCCCGTAGTTGATTTGCTTGCTCCTGTTCTGAATATACTTGTTAAGCTACTGCCATGTCCTATCCTGCATCATGAGTACCACGGTCAGAAATTCTTAATAACTTGTCCAGGATAACAACTAAAATAATGAATTAGAAGCATCTAGAGAGATTTTTTGGCTACATGCAATCTCGGTATCCCAGAGACACCTGATAGATTTGGAGATCTCTATCGTGAGGGGCACACTTCCAACACGCCGTCGTGTATTGCATTTACCTATAAATTACTATACCTGATATAATATATTCAATGTATCCTTACGCCTAAATAACTCGGATAGTTTGCATGACATGTAGCTGTATGGAATCTTAAACTGCTTGTGTTAGTAACTAGGACTATGATAACACTAGTTAGCTAATAATAGCAAGTTGTAGGACATGATTGGCCGTGATTGCTTGATTTTTGGTCTAGTCTAGTCCTGTCCTGATTTATTTAACAACTGATCCAAAAACTTTAGCATGGTACTGATTTTAGATATCCTTGTTTAAATACTCCAGAACTGTTTAACTATTATTTTACCTGTTGCACTGATTTAACTATTCCTTGTGCTATTTTTACTGATTTGTCTGCATGTTGGTTTTAGTTCCTAAGTTGTCTCCTTTGTGGTACTTGCTATTTTAGGGTCTGACCCCACTAGTTTTGTATGGCAAGATTTTGGAGCAGGACTACAGGATCTCTCGTACTTTTCGTCTCAAGATGGTGAACACCAAGGCCACCCGAGGACATGAATGGGTTTATTCTTCATCACCCACTTGATCTTATACTTATACTTTTGAGGCATTTAGCCACCGAGTACGTATTTAGCTCATGTTTTGGAACTTGATATTTTAGCCTGCGGGCGTATATGTAAAGCATATTCTAGACTATAACTAGAGCTAATCATGTAATATTGTACTCTTGCTAGTTCTTCATTTTGTAACTAGCTTCATGATCGTCTGTGTATGTATAGTTTGGGACGTATTACTATTATATGTTTGGTAATCATACATCTTGTAACTTTTTGCTTGCTTGAGATTGGGACAACTAGTACTCATGAACCAGGAATGACTATTGGATTGTTGAGTAAACTCTCACATATCTAGACAGCCATTACCGTATCTCGGAGTATTAAGTACTCTGGTGTACGTAGCTGACGTTCTTCACCCTCGCTTTCCAGTATTCTAGTTCTGGGGCATGATACGGTTTAAATGGTGGCCCATTCAGGTCTAAAAATTCAGAAGTTCAGGGCTTTACCAGATATTTTAGATTTCTCAATCATGTTACTCCTTGATCTCCTATAGTATCGAATTTATATCCTTGAAATCTTGATTCAACATCTGCCTTGATCCTCGATGATTCATATCCGTCCCTTTGATGATCCTTGTGTTATTTATCTTTCAGGAACATTGTTCCTGGTCTTTCTGATCATCCCGCCTGAGTTCCTCCAGTAGTAGGACAGCATCCCGATGCCCAACAAACCTTTGAGGTTGAGTCTCAACATTCCGGGGTGTCACGACCCGCACCCGGTTTAGGGGCACGAGTGCGTGGGTACGTCCAGCCTATGCCACAACATCGGCGGTAGAACGCTGTCTAGGTCATGTAACTATCTAATCAATCTCACATGAATACCCAACTCCATAAGGAGACGTGGATATTACAAAATAATGCTGGAAGTACTCAATCACATAAACTAAAGCACGATGAGATATCAAGGCAAGCAAGGAAATACAAGACAAGTCTAACGACAAAATAATCATACCTGCAAAACTTCCAATCCTCAAGTGAGTCAGAAACCAGTCTACTAAGGTCACGGTCTGGAAAAATATTTTCCAGTCAGGAAGGAGCAAAGTACATCTCTAAATAGCAGTTCTATATTAATGATATAAACTATATAGCAGTTCTAGATGGAAATATACCAGAAGCATGTATAGGTACGAGAAATAAAAGAAATACTGGAAATACTGTAAGTAAATGCAGGAGAAGAAATAATATGTCCATGAGCAAGAACCTATGACTAAGTGTATGAGTACTAGCTTTAACATGTGATCGGCTTGGGAACTTGATCAGGCTGGTTACATGTGATTAGCTATGATTCATGTAAGGTCAGGCTAACCGTTGGTTAGCTATGATGCATGTAGAGGTCAGGCTAATCACACGTAACAGCTATGAAGCATGGAGATGGTCAGGCCGCACCCGACGTGAGATGTGGGGTGAGCTATGATGCATGAAAAGTTGGGTATGATCACATATCTACACTAAAATACTCCCCAAACCCCCGACTGGTATAGTAGATCAAATCATGGTACGCTATGGCACGGGATTTCCTAGGGAGGTAGCAAATCTCCCCGAAAATCAGTGTCTGTACATGCACAAGATATCAAGGAAACAAGTCTTGTACAAGCTACACCATGAATAAGGAATAACATCTCATGACGAGATCCGTGTATACCAATCCGTGTAACCAACGTGTCAAGAACATGGATATTTACACTAGATACAGTGAACATAGGAGATATCATAAATTAGAAACTAATCAGAGAATGTACTCGCCTTGGGTCCTTAGCTGGTGAATACCGAGGTCCTGTTCCAGAGTATCGCCTGGAGTATCCAACAGTCCTATACACATATAATAATATCACTTGTATCAGATGCTACACTAACACACAATAGAAATACACTGGCCTCAGGGCTATGCCAGGCATGGCTCTAGTCAACTAGGGTCATCTAGTAGGGATACGTATATAAATACACCTTTACACTAATAGTATATACCAATAAAAACGTATATAATATATATATATAAGTGTCTATTAGTAATTGTACAAAATACGTATATGTGTATATACACTAAATAGATGTATATAAATATATATTTATATACCAAAATACGTATTTGTATCTATACCAATCAAATATTTATATATGTGTATATTAACTAATCAGAGAATGTATATAATGCCACACTTCTCAAGGTGATCCCAAATGAAGTAGCAGTTAGTTCCAATGAGTCCGGAGCAGTCCAAATAGCTAGAAACTATATAAAGAATTCCAAAAATTAGGTTATGGCACAAATTTTGAGATAGGGATAGTGGGGATAGGACATTAAATAGGGAGGGGTGAGATGAGAATGAAGGGTGGTGATGTACCCACTTTAATTGAGTGGCCAGGATTTGATATGGAGAAAATTCATACATGTGAGATGAGGGTGTTGACTAGTCAAAGCTAGGGGGGTTGGTTTTCTTTATTTGGGTTAAACCAATAGGGCGTTGACACCAAATGCAATAATTTTAAATTTGCCCCCCTTAAATTTGGGAAATTGCACGGACACATAAAATGACAAAAAAAATTGTGGAGAAAAATATGTTTAGAAATTTTCATGGTGAGAGGGTGTTGTGCGTTAGGCACGGGTTTAATTAATCGGGTATTAGAATTAAATTAGGATTTATGAAATCAGTCAAAATGTTATCCTCAATTTAATTAGAAATAAAATGCAAGCTGTGTTCTAAAATTAATTAGGAGTACCTGGGACCAAAATCAGGTCGGGTCATCAATATCATTAATGAAGAAGACTCAGAATAGAATATTACCCTAATTTGGGCCGCACGAAAAATAGGTCAAGATTTGCCTCCAATTTCGATTGGAACGCACAACGATACAAAATAGGAATTTATTTAGGATTTAAATAAACGTCCGCGACGATTTTTGTGCGGCTAAAAATGAGGTACAGAGAGCATAATTTTGGGTTGCGAAAATATCATAATGGAAGGCGGGCATGTCTAGGGCAAGATTGTGAAATTTGTTGGAAGACAAAAGCCAGGTAGCGCTCCAAATATCGAAGCAAAGGCAATGCGCAATAATTAATTAAAATACGGTAATTTATTAAAATCTCCAATAAATAAATTATAAATAAAACAATTAATTACAAAATTCCACAATTTGGACAGGTTTTCATCTATTGGTCTTCTAGGTCAAGTCTGCTAGCTCAAAACAAATGAACACCGTATATAATTATATTTAATTACACATCTCACATAATTATTTAAACTAAATATACTATCATGCAAATTATTTAATTGTAACTACCACAATATTAATATTTATAAAAAGTCGAAAATATCCCTGTTTTCTGAATGTGGTAGTGACAAGTCTACCCTCCTTAAAAGAATTTCGTCCTCGAAATTTAAAGTCCTCAAAGTAGTGTTTACTCATACACATTATTATTTTCCATAAATAGTGAAATTCAACAACCCACATAATCCTGAAATAATCCACCTTGTCGTTTCGCAATTTTCAAAAAATTTGAAATTACTATATTCCTGAAATATCCTCAAAATAAAAATCAGTTTCCATTTCCTCACAATTCCCACGAATTTAAATTTTAAAATATTTATACTCGGAATTTGATATATGTTCCTCAAATTTAATTTCAATCAATGTATTGAATCTCGTCCCAAAAGTCTGAATCCAAACAATAATCCATCAATGATCTAATTCTTCAGTTTTCTTTTTCCTCAAAATACTCAACAGTGCGACACTGCAACGTCTACAATATAAAATTTTAAAAATTCATAACTTGCAGTCAAATAAATATAATGACAATCTCCTAAATTTTCACAATTTTTTTTAATCACCAATTCTATCCTATCATAACCTTACTAAATTTAATAAATCCTCAATTTGCCATGTAAATTTCTTAACTCTCCATTTAAGTTAGTGTTTATCCTCGAATTTTAATCATACCTCAATCTTCGTAAAATCAATGATCCATCAATTCTGTTATACTAACCCCTTAATTCTTTATTTAAATCAATGCGTATCCACAAATTTAATCATCTTGTCCCTTTTTGTCAAGTCATAACATTGTCAAAATCTTTGCTATGGTCTAAACCCCAACGATCATGGTCTAAGAAAAATTCTACCTACAGCCATGCAATCTAAGAAAATATATAGGTCATGTGTCTTCTGTCATGGTACTGCAGTCTCTGTCAGGGTGTACTACCAATTATTCTAACAAGAAATCATGCATATAACTACAGTACTAGGAAAATCAATCAATCAAAAGACGGAAAAAGGAACATTAGGAGGGAAAGAAAGAACCTGCTAACATATTACTTGTAGTATCTACTATCTCTAACAAACACTTAACTCTAGCACATTCACTAACTAATTCCTATTCCTGTACACTGGTACCCATCTCAACTAATCATTAATCCACAAGATCCATGAATATATCTGTATTGCACACACCTGTCTATTAATGCCAAAATCTGATACCAAGAACCTCTAACACGATTATAGGTTAATTGGTGCATGTAATGTTTGATACCTCTATCTCTTTAGGTACCCCTGTTCTACTTTAGTACACCCACTGCTAGTTCTCGTTCCTACTACAATTGTCCATACTATTTGTTCTCATCACTCCAGTGCACACCAAGTGTAACACCATACTAAGTACTGCTCTCTCTCCAATACAACTCTAGATGGACACCCAAGTCAGTCTGCGGTGCCATCTCCATCATGCTCAAGTCAACAGATCCTGACACGTGTATATCATCTATTAATATATTAATATTCATATCTCTCATCTACCATAAAATTAATCCTCAAAATAATCGTCAAGGTTTAACTTCTCGATCAATTTAAAAATAAATTGCATATACCTCCTCAAAGTCAGATACTCAACATCGAAATAAAAAAAATTTAATCACTTCTAAAATCTTTGTAGCCTTGACCATGTTTATTGAATCAATATTTGAAATCCAAAAAAATTTTAATGACACAATCTCATCTCCTCAATAATTCTCAAAGTTTAAAATTCATTTCCACTCTTTTAATTTATAAATCCACAAATTTACATATAAGTGCTCACGGTCTCTAATACTCGAGGTGCACTCAATACCTCTATTGTCTACAACTGTGTACTAAATTTGTACTTCCCGAATAACTTGCACTATTATCTCCAATGATCAAAGTTATCATCACCTGTATTTTCTTTCATGATTTCAATTTAAGTCAACTGGTATATCATTTAATTATCATCACACAGAGTGCTTACTGTTACTAGCACCATTTTCAATAATCCTTGATATAGAATCATCGGCACTCTTGGTATTATATTACTAGCTTCATTAATGAATCATCTCATCAAGCTCATTAGAACTCATGTTTATCTGTACCTTCTATAATACTCATGTTTCTTTACTCTCATAGGCATGTGTATGGTTCTTCATCTCGATTGATGTATAGGTATTTCCCTTTTACCCTTTACAGCCTGTTAAACTGATCTGTGATACGCCTCACCATTTTTATTACCAATTCCGATATTTCTCTACCCATGACACCTCATTAACTCTTTATGCGTATATATTTCCTTACCTTTAACACTTCCGATATCAATCATCAAATTGAACATCATGCTCCATAAATCCTTAACACAATTCCTGGGTACTTAATTGTTCACGTAGATCATCCAATTGCATAATCATGATTATCCAGGACGGGTATGTTGGCTCTGATACTAACTCTTGAACTATCACTGATACTCTTACTCCTTCTTCTACCTATAGCACCAATACTAACTATAATAACACCTATCATAGAACTATTGCTATAAGGTACTATGCTATGGGTATCTCTAGATTAATGCCTACTGCTCACATGTCCAACTAAGAAATACTTACAAACTCACAAGTCACACTCAGTCAACCTAATACAAGACAACCAAAATTACAAGTCATTAATTATCATACTAACAAGGATCCTTAAAGAAATAAGTCTCAAAAGAACTGGGTTAAGGACTGAAGGTATCTTTACTGCTAGTAAGAAAAGAAGCGATGGAACAAAGTCCTGGAATAACAGAAATAGATAAGTCTTGAGATGATACTTTAAGAACCAATTTTAAGATACAACCTGATAATCATACACGTCTGTCTGAAATCATGACACTCAGAATCCTCGCCACGCCAGTAAGCATAGATGCGATAAACGATAGGTTTCGTAACTAAGGTATGCAACTCTATAATCATGTCATCTAGAATCTTCGCCACGCCAACCGGTATGGCTGCGAGAGACTCTAAGTTTCATAACTATAGTATGTACATCCAAGTCAGGTTCCTACGTTCTCGTCACCACAGCTAATATGGCTGCGATAAACTCTAGGGTCCATAACCAAAGTAGACGTTTTACCTTTCTCACTGTCCTCATCAACATATGTCATCAGATGATACCGTAAATTTTAGCCCGTAAAGTTCATCTCGATATGAAATCAACTTCAACAACGATACCAAGAATTAAATTTAACAGCTGGTCAACAAGAATCAAACTCAACAATGATACCAAGATTTTAATTTAATAACTGATTAATAAGGATCAAGTTCAATAACAACAAGCGAGAGTAGACGGGAACAAGGGGAGGGATTTAAATTAGAATTTATAATGAGATTCTCAAGGGTCGTCCCAGGAATCTCTCAAATAATTTGTCATTGAGTATCCCCTCTCATCCTAGTATCTTATGTCCTATATTCTATCGCAGGTACGTAGTGGTACAACTATGACGTCGCACTACTACGACATCGCACAACTAGCGAAGTCTGACCTGCATGGGCCACCACTAAAAACGTGTCACGACCCGCACCCGGTTTAGGGGCACGAGTGCGTGGGTACGTCCAGCCTACGCCGCAGCATCGGCGGTAGAACGCTGTCTAGGTCATGTAACTATCTAATCAATCTCACATGAATATCCAACTCCATAAGGAGACGTGGATATTATAAAATAATGCTGGAAGTACTCAATCACATAAACTAAAGCACGATGAGATATCAAGGCAAGCAAGGAAATACAAGACAAGTCTAATGACAAAATAATCATACCTGCAATCATTAACTTCCAATCCTCAAGTGAGTCAGAAACCAGTCTACTAAGGTCACGGTCTGGAAAAATATTTTTCAGTCAGGAAGGAGCAAAGTACATCTCTAAATAGCAGTTCTATATTAATGATATAAACTATATAGCAGTTCTAGATGGAAATATACCATAAGCATGTATAGGTACGAGAAATAAAAAAAATACTGGAAATACTGTAAGTAAATGCAGGAGAAGAAACAATATGTCCATGAGCAAGAACCTATGACTAAGTGTATGAGTACTAGCTTTAACATGTGATCGACTTGGGAACTTGATCAGGCTGGTTATATGTGATTAGCTATGATTCATGTAAGGTCAGGCTAACCGTTGGTTAGCTATGATGCATGTAGAGGTCAGGCTAATCACACGTAACAGCTATGAAGCATGGAGATGGTCAGGCCGCACCCGACGTGAGATGTGGGGTGAGCTATGATGCATGAAAAGTTGGGTATTATCACATATCTACACTAAAATACTCCCCAAACCCCCGACTGGTATAGTAGATCAAATCATGGTACGCTATGGCACGGGATTCCCTAGGAAGGTAGCAAATCTCCCCGAAAATCAGTGTCTGTACATGCACAAGATATCAAGGAAACAAGTCTTGTACAAGCTACACCATGAATAAGGAATAATATCTCATGACGAGATCCGTGTATACCAATCCGTGTAACCAACGTATCAAGAACATGGATATTTACACTAGATACAGTGAACATAGGAGATATCATAAATTAGAAACTAATCAGAGAATGTACTCGCCTTGGGTCCTTAGCTGGTGAATACCGAGGTCCTGTTCCAGAGTATCGCCTGGAGGATCCAACAGTCCTATACACATATAATAATATCACTTGTATCAGATGCTACACTAACACACAATAGAAATACACTGGCCTCAGGGCTATGCCAGGCATAGAGTCAACTAGGGTCATCTAGTAGGGATACATATATAAATACACCTTTACACTAATAGTATATACCAATAAAAACGTATATAATATATATATATATAAGTGTCTATTAGTAATTGTACAAAATACGTATATGTGTATATACACTAAATAGATGTATATAAATATATATTTATATACCAAAATACGTATTTGTATCTATACCAATCAAATATTTATATATGTGTATATTAACTAATCAGAGAATGTATATAATGCCACACTTCTCAAGGTGATCCCAAATGAAGTAGCAGTTAGTTCCAATGAGTCCGGAGCAATCCAAATAGCTAGATACTATATAAAGAATTCTAAAAATTAGGTTATGGCACAAATTTCAAGATAGGGATAGTGGGGATAGGACATTAAATAGGGAGGGGTGAGATGAGAATGAAGGGTGGTGATATACCCACTTTAATTGAGTGGCCAGGATTTGATATGGAGAAAATTCATACATGTGAGATGAGGGTGTTGACTAGTCAAAGCTAGGGGGGTTGGTTTTCTTTATTTGGGTTAAACCAATAGGGCGTTGACACCAAATGCAATAATTTCAAATTTGCCCCCCTTAAATTTGGGAAATTGCACGGAAACATAAAATGACAAAAAAAATTATGGAGAAAAATATGTTTAGAAATTTTCATGGTGAGAGGGTGTTGTGCGTTAGGCACGGGTTTAATTAATTGGGTATTAGAATTAAATTAGGATTTATGAAATCAGTCAAAATGTTATCCTCAATTTAATTAGAAATAAAATGCAAGCTGTGTTCTAAAATTAATTAGGAGTACCTGGGACCAAAATCAGGTCGGGTCATCAATATCATTAATGAAGAAGACTCAGAATAGAATATTACCCTAATTTGGGCCGCACGAAAAATAGGTCAAGATTTGCCTCCAATTTCGATTGGAACGCACAACGATACAAAATAGGAATTTATTTAGGATTTAAATAAACGTCCACGACGATTTTTGTGCGGCTAAAAATGAGGTACAGAGAGCATAATTTTGGGTTGCGAAAATATCAGAATGGAAGGCGGGCATGTCTAGGGCAAGATTGTGAAATTTGTTGGAAGGCAAAAGCCAGGTAGTGCTCCAAATATCGAAGCAAAGGCAATGCGCAATAATTAATTAAAATACGGTAATTTATTAAAATCTCCAATAAATAAATTATAAATAAAACAATTAATTACAAAATTCCATAATTTGGACAGGTTTTCATCTACAGGGCTTCTAGGTCAAGTCTGCTAGCTCAAAACAAATGAACACCGTATATAATTATATTTAATTACATATCTCACATAATTATTTAAACTAAATATACTATCATGCAAATTATTTAATTGTAACTACCACAATATTAATATTTATAAAAAGTCGAAAATATCCCTGTTTTCTGAATGTGGTATTGACACGGGGCCGGATCCAAAATAACTCAAAATGAGGAACCTCAGATCTAGCCAGTGCCTCCCGTGCAACCAGTACCTGAGATAGGAGGGGGAAACAATGTGCTGATTAGTATCCTTCAAGAATTGTTGGCATCTCAAGGACGTCGAGAGGACATACTCACTCAGTCATTTCAAGAGACTTTGGAAAGAGGCGAACATCGTGCCAAAACCTCAGCAAGCAACTTCAAGCGCCTTCAACCCTCATATTTCTATGGCACCGAGGACGCAATTGCATCAGATACATGGCTTCAGGACACAGAAGCTATCCTAGAGGCAGTTGGAGTATCGGCTAGAGAGCAAGTGTCAGTGGTATGACGATAGTTGCTAGACTTAGCCCATGAATGATGGACATCATAGATGATTTCACTAACAGTACCCGTCCATTGGGCTGTCTTCAGTAAAAGGTTTCAGATCAGATATTTTAACATAGTGTCGCGTTATGATCTACAGTAAAGGTTTAACAACTTGAAGCAGATAGGTAGGACTGTCAACGACTATGCGACAGAGTTTTGCAGACTTAGTCGGTTTGCTCCCACCTTGGTGGCAACCGAATTAGATCGAGCAAGAAGTTCCCAACAAGGTCTTCACCTGGGGATCATATTGGCAGTAGAACATTATAAGTTCCATACTTTTGATGATGTGTTAAGAGTAACAAGGAGGCATGAGTATATCTCCCAGAGAATCGTGGACAGGACTGGGGGGCAAAATAGGACCCACACATCAGGAGGTTCTTACAGTTAGTCTTCAGCACCAGCCCCGACAGTTAGGACTTTAACCATCGGATCTCCGAGGAGGATAGTTTTGAGACCTCAGTTCAACAAACATTCTCAATCCGAACTCAACAGCAAAGGACATCTTCTTCAGCAGGGTATTCTTATCGTGGAAAGCCTGTGTCACACTACAAATCCAGAATACTGGAGAGCGGGGGAATGACTCATCTAACCGCACCTTGTGGAATACCGAAGCAACCCACAGTGTATTAAGGTTGTCTAGAGACAAGGGAGTGCATGCTACAATCATGTCTCCTAGGGTAAAGAACTTCTATGTCTAAATTATTCAAACAAGTAGCAATAATATAGAATATTTCAGAATAAGAAGTAAGGCGTCCCAAATGCCACATCAGAATATTTTTTAGATATCTGGCGGTACAAAATGATCTGCCAGATACAAGATCAAAGTATACATGATAGTGAGTCAGCTGTAGTATGAATATATATATATACTGTCATGTAAGAAACAAATATCTAGATTTGTCGGCTAACAATTGTCAGTTGGCTAAATGCCAAAAAAAATATAGTTTACAAAAGACGAGCAGTGAATAAAGGAACCCACTCGTGTCCCTCATCAGCCATCCTTCTAGTGTGTTCCATCAGTAAGGGTGAGAACCTGGATCCTCTGGTGTTGGCTCTAAACCTGGCCATGCAAAACCAGTGGGATTAGACCACAAAAAGCAAGTACCACTAGGAAGCACGAAATAAAGAAACAAAACCAAATCTAGCATATAGTACAAGAGCCAAGAGTCATTCGCTCGCGCCCCACCATTGGGATAACATGACACTCCTTCACCAAACAAGGACAGAAATGCCATGCTACCCAAGATAAGGTACGTCCCATGATTATGGTTAAGCTAGTATTCTGTGTCATAATTCGGTCTATATTCTATTATAGCATAATGACCAAAATCTTCAACCAAACAAGGACATAAGTTGAATACCACACTATGACAGCCCATGCCCCTAAGCTACTAGCAAAATTATAATCATAACCATGTCAAATTAGAATGGCCAAACAACGTTACGGCTTATTATGTGGAGTCTGGGGTTATCCCAGATATAATAATAATAAGCATCCTCAAATCGTGCCTTGTTGAGCATGGCTAACCGAGCCAATATCATACAAGTCAAAAATCATGATTGCACCAGTTTTTCGTAGGACCCCTACGCTAATTGTTGCACCAGTCCCCCGTAAGGACACCGTGCTAATTAATCAGTAGCAGTTCCAACCTTCCTATAGGAAAAAATGTTGGCTCGGTTTTAAATATAAAAAAAGTTGAATATTATACTCCACTACATGTGGATAATATATAATATTCGTGGTGGCCAACCTTGCACATCATGAGAATTATCATGGTGTGATCCATCACGCACGATCTCAGGATATCGTTCCTTTTCCATGTCCTAATCAGCTTTTATATTAACTAATTATCCCTACAGTGATACAGAATTTCCTGCCGTGGCCATATGAACCTTCCCCTTAATGTTGTTGTACATATTATGGGCATATTTGATACGAATCCATTTAATATAATAAGTCAAGTCTAAATTCATCCAAATATAGATGCAATATTCAAACAAGAAATAACCTAGCCAAGCTATGGTTCTGACCTATTATCATTTCTATGTCGAGAATTCAGGAATATAATATTATGCACCAAAAAGCAATTATCATGTCACATTCAGTGTACATGTTGGCCAATGTCCCACACTTAGTATACAATAAAGCCTTTATAAATAGGCGAGTATGACAAGTGTATCGACACGAATATAATAACCAAGTCAGGATACCAAACCTATCAGTTGGTCATATGAATCATTTTTGATCAAGTCAAGAATCATAATTAATTTTTTTATTTTATTATATCGATGAATGAGGATAAAAGTTAGTACGAGATTCCCTCGAGATCATATCCACAACCCTTAAACCAAACAAGAACTGGGATTACAGATCCTCACCCGAGTTAAACTACACTCCTTACCCTATCGAATGCATAAGAATAAAGTAAGAAAGGAAACATCAAGCATATCCAGGGCCACATCTACAGGGCTCTCAATATAACAAGTCCATGCTGGGTGCCGTACATTATGGCCAAGAACCTCTGGAAGTATCAATAAGGCAATAGTCCTAACATCACTCAAAAATATACCCAAGGCAACAAGAAATAACAAAACATGCAAGTGACACACAATCGTCAGAGAAACAAGCATAGGCGTACTTTACAAAAGTACACAGGCTAGGAAAATCAGGGTTGGCATATAACAACCAACAAACATGCAGTAGCGTACCCTCAAAAAAGTGCACACTCCACAAAAGAAGAAAGGTAGGCGCATAAAGCTAGGCAGACATACTTGGCACATTCCTCCAAAAGTGTGTGAGCCACAGCGGTCTAGGTACTCAAGGCTGAACAATACAATGGTTGTGCACAATGCCAACAAACAAGCAACTCGGCACACTCTCACAAAAGTGCGCAAGCAAAACACTCGACACATTTTGCTTAAAGTATACCAGTAACAGGGAGTGGCGCATTCAGCAAAGTGCGCAAGCTAAAAGATGACAAGAACTAAAAGTCAAAATACAAGTTCCAAGGTTGGTGCGGCAGTCGATGACACAGCAGTCGAGGACTCAAAAATTAAGGCACGCCAAAGTCAGAGCTTGCTTATCGAGGCAGAACCGAGCAAGAGTGCGCCAAGAGATAACAAGTGCGTTGGGTCATTAATATATTAAAAGTGCACCAAGGGTTACATAATAGCGACACACTTTTGATAGTTAATGCATAATGTGCCAATTGTGCGTCGGTTTGTTAATCTGGTTAAATGTGTGCCAATCAATAAGAAATTCGGTCCAAAGTACATTAAAAGGTAGACTGGCGCACTTTTGCTTGGTTCGTTTGATAATACATTAATTGTGCGTCAGAGAATGAAGTCTTCCGAAAGTGCGTCAAGAAGTATTTTTCTAAAAAGTTTATTCCCTTAACATACTTTTGCAAGAAATTGGCAGTACTCTTAAAGTACGCACGAGTATGAAATATGGGTCACACTCAAAATACACCCATAGATTACAGGTAACACTCAATATGCACCCATAATGCAAATCCTCTTTTATAGTTCTTGTTACTATTATTCTTCTCCAACCAACCCACCATTGATGCACTCAAAGCTCAAGCTCGAAATTATAATAGTGCTCTAAATCACAAATGTCAAGAAGCAAAGCTACATAATATAGGATACTCATCACTATGAGCCAAGTAGTTTTTAAAATACTAAGTTTTTGGGAAATCATTCCCTCAAAATATCAAGAAGATCCATAAAACAAGAACTCAGATCTACTAGATCATAGCCATGGTAATATAAAATAGCAAGAACTAAAGATCATGGAGAACTCAGTCCTAACAATATAAGCTAATAAAATCAAAGAACTAATAGAGAAATAAATTCATGCATGATCCATGTTTCTTTATTTCAAGCAAGATGTACTTGCCTTTGAAGAAAAGATAGAAAGAGAATAAGAGCACAATAATGGAAGAGAGAGAGAAAAAATAAGAATATATAGGCAAGGGATAGATGGTAAACCGTCGGATCTCTCTAATAAATTCAAGCCACACACCCTACCTACCACTACCATACCTCAATATTAGCTAAAGTGAGCCAAGCTCCATTCAACCGTGCGCTAGAAGTATACTCAAAGTGCGCCAAAAATGAAAATACATCAAAAGTGCGCCAACTTGAGTATATTTTGAGTATATGGTGTCACACCCCAGTCCCAAAATAACGAGGGACTAGACACGTGGCAATGGCCAGCAGCACACACCGATGGACAAACCCAATTTAATGGATCCATCGGGGCATGCTTAAGCTGTATTACAACAGTCCGGGTCTACTAAAACAACATGTTAAAACTAATCTCATCCACAGAAGAATAAAGCAAATCAACAAAAGGAAATAAGTCATCAACATCAAGTCACAAAATAGAGTATTCGGGGAACAACCCGATAATCAAGTCTGATACAATTGTTCTTTAAACAAGAAAGTAAATAACATCACTGACTGAGTATGTAAGAACATATACTCAGAGATATCCATGGCAATCACCTAGTCCTTGGTTCCTGGTTCTGCTTCCGTGCCTGCTCCTGAACCTGTTTCTGCTCCTGCTAAAGCACCTGTCCTGTAAACCTCAGAGTGGATTTCCTCTGCTAAACCTGGGGACATAATCCATTCCAGGTCCTCAGGGGACATAGCAAGGTACAAATAATACAAGCCAAAATAATACAGTGGAATAGTAAATAAAATAAGCAGGGTAACTACATAACCATCTATGTGAAAATGCAACTGAGAGCATCACTAGTACTCAGGCGGAGACTGCTACAAGCTCTGTGTCGGGGAGCCGGTAGCAGTAAATAACTAGTAGTGGGCCAAGCTCGGGCTTAGAGTCTTGAGCACCGCAATAATAGGGGTTTTATATATATGATCAGCCTGTAGCCTGTGTGTCTCTCCCCACCCAATGTAATCACACGTCTCATGTTCATAACGTCTTATGTCCATGTCACGTGAGATCAGAGCTAAATGCAACAAGTCATAATCTAAGAATATAATGTCTATGTCCATCCTGTATCCTACACAGAATCACCTTGAATATCTCAGGAAGATTCTATCAACATGTATAGTGTCAAGTGTCCTAGGTATACGTACTTGATAATGCAAGTACGAGAATACAAAGGGTTTCGGTATCCATTTCTATTTGACTTTACTCAACCCGCGAACGGTGTTGGCACCCGACTATAATCGGATGCTAAGTAAGTCACACAGTCCTAGGTCAAGCATGCAAAATATATATATATAAGCCAAGGAATATGTAACAAAGACTGCAAATTGGCAAGGTACACTTGCCTGGGTTTTCGGCTCCAAGTGTGGCTCTGGCAACAGCTAGATTTGCAGGGACTGCTCCGGTTGCTGAAACAAACATCAGCATCAAATTCAGAAAATATCAATCAGTTAGAAATGCCTGTCCTTGAGTCCGATTTGGACACAGGGGCGAAAACGACATTTCAGGGCAAAACGGGGTCCAAATATAGGCTGCTTTGCACCAAAAAATATGCCAGGGTCAAAGGTCTCCAAATCAGTCAAACTTAGTGTCAACAGGTCAGGAACGATGATACGAACCCAACGAAACTTCCAGAATTAGATTTCGATGATCCGTTCTCAAAATCGCCCGTCCGTGGGAGCCTGTGGGGCCACGACACACGATTTTGTCAACGTTCTCAGAATCGAACCAAACTTGGCTCATAGGACCAACGTATTGCTACGAGTTCGATGGCGTAAGTTTCGTCTCGATCTGACGTGTGTACACTAAGTTACAGCGAGAACCAGAAAAGTCGGATACGGGGCGATGTTCGCGGATACGCACTGATTTCGGTGTGTACGCACATCCAAATCAGCTTCTGCAAAATCCCGTACGTCCGTATCGACGACGCGCACGTATCTGTGAAGACCGTACGCGACAAAGTTATCCCGTTTGGCGGGGCACACTCAGTTCCGGGGTGAAACAGGGCGTTGGTTTTTCTGTTTTTGGATCGCGGTGTGCGATCACCACAGGACGCGATGCCCCGAGCGGTTTGTCCGGGCACCGAGAGGGTCTTATAGGCTACGCGATACAATTCACGGAATTAAAATTGGAGCTACGAGCGAGAAGTTATGAATACCTGAATTGGGTTCAAAAATCAATGAATTCCTCGTGTCCGACTCGTGTCCTGTGTCAACACTGTTCCTGTGTCCTGGGTTGTGTCTGATTCTAGGGTTTAGAGTTTCGGACACAGGGAGCCGATGCTTCGCCGGTGGAGCACTGACAGAGGCGGCTGAGCTCGAGGCCGGCCGGCTGCGGGAGGCGATCGTTGGTGGAGGCTGAAGGCTGTGGTGATCCGGCGGCCGGAGGGAGCTGCTGCTGTTATCGGGCTTGGGTGGAGCGGGTCGGAGTTCAGGGAGGCGCTGGAGGAAGAAGGCGCAGCGGCGAGGCGGCGTTGCAGCGCTGGGCGGATGAGGGAGGTGGTGGCGCGGCGAGGCGGAGTAGGCTAGGGTTCCGGTGGGGGCAGCGGGGAGAGGAAGAGGAGAGGAGTCGGGGTGGCTGAGGGGAGGAGGAGCTGGCCAGGGAAAAGTCGGAGGGAGATGGCCGGCGAGGAGAGAGTGGACGAAGGCGATGGCGGAGCTAGGGCAGGGCGGAGGACGGCCGGAGAACAGGGATTTTATAGGCGTCCGGGGAAGAGAGAGAGAGAGACGGCCGGTGAGGGGGAGGGGAACCGGAGAGGCGCGGCGGACGTTACGGGAGCGGAGCGGTCGGCTGGCGGCGGCGGGTGCGTAACGGCCGGCGGAGGGGAGGCCAACGGTCGGGGACCGTTCGAATTGGGAGAGAAGGGTTTGCGGGTTGCGGGTGACCGGGTCGGGTCGGGTCAGGCGGATCCGACCCGATCCGAAAATCAATTATGCGGGTCGGGTTCCGGTTAATGGTTCGGGTCTGGGTTGGACCCGGATCCGACCCGATAAGAGTTTGGTTTAAAAATAAACCCGGTTCGGTTCAACTTGGTTTGGTTTAGTTTATTTAATAAAAACCTGGTTTATTTTGGGTTCAAATTAATTATTAGTATTTAGGGCTTTAAAAATCCATCCGAGGTCCAATAAATTCCCGGAAAATTATCCTATGTCTAGTTTTTAATTCTATACCATAAAATATTAATTTCATAATATTTTAATATTATTTAACCTTAATTAAAAATTATTTAATTATTAAAACACCTTAGTTTAATTAGAGAAAAAATCCAGAAAATACAGAAAATTGAGGGAAATTTCCAAATTAAAAATCCTTAAAAATCAGAGGGTTTACATATGGGATAGGGGATTGACATCTCTACTCACCTTAAAAAAAATTTATCCTTGAAATTTTAGCACCAAGAAAACTAGAGACATCAGGACAAGCACATCTAGCTACAAGCAATCTACACATACATGTAAGCAATCCAAGCAACATATAGCGAAGAAAAAAATATCTTGTCACAAATAAATGAGCAAGGTTCATGGAGTTCAAGACATGTAGGCATACCAAAGAATATGCCCCCCTGAGTCATGCTAAAATAGGAACTTGTCCCACGCTAACTCCAAAAATGAACAAGGGTCAAGTGTTAAGATGAGTCGGTGCCAATGACACAACCCAAGACATGACTTAATTTACCTTCATAGTCAGGACATATGATATTCATCATGTATCACGAGTTACGGAGGCAAAAGAGCGAGACAAGAAACTTATCTCCACTCACCGAATATGAAACCCAATAATACGACTGAAGAAGCTCACAATGTACCACTGAACCACCTTCACCCAATATCTGTTCCAGCACGCTAAACTCTGGTTAATCGTATCTCGGTACTTCTGCAACTCTTTCATGAGGGTGACACTATCGCCGTGGCCTCTGTTGACCAATCTAACATTTCTCCTGCTAAAATATATGAGCTTGTGTTAACAAGAGAGGCTGGGCTAATGGCTGTACTGCTAGTACTGGATCTTGATAAGGAACTTTCCCTAGAACTGGTAATGCTGAGAATTACTGATGTGGTCCTCCTTGCCTCTGCATCTGTGGGCAAGTAGCTATCATGTGGTCTGAACCTCCACATCGCAAGCATCTTCCACTTGCCATTCTACATACGCCTCGGGTGTGATATTCCTTTACATAGTAAGTACAACTTATTGGGTCCCCCGAGTGTTCTTGATGTTTCCTTCATTGTCGTTGCCAAGCTGGTGTCATTGTAACTGATGCCACTGGTCCTCGCTGTACTATATCATGAATACGGACAGCGAGTACTGGTACTGAAGTCCGAGGTGTTGGTCCTCCTCCTACACTCTCGGCATAAGACATCTTCTGGCCCGTTATTCTGACTTCCAATCTTTGTGTAGTTAGCTCACATCTCCTAGCTGTTATCAATACTTCATCGAAGGTTTGGAAGTTATGTCTCTCCACCAATCGTAAGATCACAAGATAAAGTCTGTACAAGAACCTCCTTGCTCTTTCCGGCTCTGTGGCTATCATGGCTGGAGCAAATCTGCTTAATCTGCAGAATTCTGCTACATATCCATCTACGGTCTGGCCTGCTTGCCTAAGATCAATGAACCGTTGTTGTAGCTCATACCATGATACTACTCCAAAATACTTTGTCCAGAAATGGGTCCTAAAATCGTCCCAAGAGATAGGATGATGAATTCCAACTTCTTCTGTTGCCTACCAATCTCATGCAAGATCTTGGAGTTACAATCTAATATGATCAACTTGCTCGTCAGCTGGGACTTTTGCTGCTACCAATATCGTCTTAATGTCTTGGAGCCAGCCATCTGCTATGATAGCGTCTTCCGTGCCATCAAAATATCTGGGGTTCAGTTTGCAAAATCTGACAGATACCCCAGAATGAACCCTGGCACTTCTCTCCAAGGTTGTCTGCAATCCCTGGATTAGCAGGACATACTACTCGTGATGTTGAAGCTATTGTTATTGTTGTGTAGCCATCACCCCTCTTATAATCTCTAGTAACACTTGTGCATCTAACGTCACAAGTGTTGCTGGTACAACTGTGGGAACAGGTATCTCTGATATATGCTGCTCTTCTTGTTATCCTATGGACTCTACTCCGATCTCATCACGAATATGTTTTTTCTCTCAATATGGATAAACGGAGTCTTGCCCTGCTGAAACTGCCGGTGCACCAACCACCGAGGTGGAGAAGCCCTAAAGAAAAGAACCCAAGAAATAAAATAAATCAAGAACATGACGAGAAGGAATTGAGAAAACCAATCAGTAGGAAAGTTCAAGCTCGATATCGAGGAAGACGAATACAAGATTTCAAGAAGAAATAAGGTGGATTGAGACATCCTATAAATAAGACATCCCGCAAGTCTAAAAAAAATTGAGACTTGCATGGGCCACCACTAAATCCTTGTCATGCCCCATATCCAGAATACTAGAGAGTGAGAAAATGACTCAGCCAGTCGCACCTTGCGGAATACCAAAGCAATCCATAATATGTTAAGGTTGTCTAGAGACAAAGGGTTGCATGCTACAATTAAGTCTCCTAGGATCATGAATGTCTATGTCTCAATCATTCATACAAGTAAAAATAATATAGAATATTTTAGAATAAGTAGTAAGGCATCCCAAATGCCACATCAGAATATTCATTAGAGATTTAGTGGTAGAAAATGATGTGCCAGATGCAAGATCAAAGTATACATGATAGTGAGTCAGCTGCAGTCTGAATATATACAGTCATGTAAGGAATAAATATCCAGATTTGCCGGCTAACAGGTGCCGGTTGGCTAAACGCCAAAAAAATATAGTTTACACAAGACGAGCAGTGAATAAAGGAACCATCCAAAATGATGTGCCGGTTGGCTAAACGTGTGTCCCTCAGCAACCATCCTTTTGGTGTGTTCCATCAGTGAGGGTGAGAAGCTGGATCCTCTAGTGTTGTCTCTAAACCTGGCCATACAAAACCATTGGAGTTAGACCCTAAATAGCAAGTACCACAAGGAAGCACAAAATAAAGAAATAAAATAAGATCTAGCATATAGTGCAAGAGACAAGAGTCATTGGCTCGTGCCCCACCTTTGGGATAACATGACACTCCTTCACCAAATTAGGAGAAAATGTTATGCCACCCAAGATAAGGTACGTCCCATGATTATGGTCAAGTTAGAAAATTTTGTCATAGTTCGGTCCATATTCTGTCATAGCATAATGACCCACTTTCCAACCAAACAAGGACAAAATTTGAACACCACACTATGGCAGTCCATGTCCCTAAGCTACTAGCACAATTATAATCACAACCAAGTCAGATTAGAACGGCCAAATATTATTATGGCTTGTTATGTGGAGTCTAAGATTATCTCAGATATAATAATAATAAGCATCCTTAGATCGTTCCATGTTAAGCAGATCTAACTGAGCCAATATTATACAAGTCAGAAATCATGATTGCACCAGTACCCCGTAGGGTCACTGCGCTAATTGTCGCACCAGTCTCCCGTAGGGCCACCGCGCTAATGAATCTGTAACAGTTCCAACCTTCCTATAGGAAAAAATATTGGCTCGATCTTAAATATAAAAAAGTCGAATGTTGTACTCCACTAGATGTGGATGATATAGAATATTTATGGTGGACAGCCTTGCATATCATGAGAATTATCACTGTGCGACCCATCACGCACGATCTCGAGATGTCGTTCCCTTCCCATGTCCTAATCATCTTTTATGTTACCTAATTAACCATACAGTGATATTGAATTCTATGCCTTGACCACATGAACCTTCCCCGTAATGATGTCGTATAGAGTATGGGCATATTTGATACAAATCTATTTAATATAAGAAATCATGTTTGGATTCACCCAAATGTAGATGCAACATTCAAACAAATAATAACCTAGCCACGTTATGGTTCTGACCCATTATCATTTACGTGCCAAGAATTCAGGAATATAATATTATGCACTAAGCATGAATTATTATGTCACATTCAGTGTATATATTGGACAATGTCCCACACTCGGTATACAATAAAGCCTTTATAAATAGGTGATCAGGACAAGTGTACCGGCACTAATACAATAACCAAGTCAGGATACCAAACCTATCAGTTGGTCATATGAATCATGTTTTGATCAAGTCAAGAATCATAATTAATTTGTCACTTTAATATATCGATAAATAATGATAAGAGTTAGTGCGAGAACCCTCAAGATCATATCCACAACCCTTAAACCACACAAGGATCAGGACTGCAGATCCTCACCCGAGTTAAACTACACTCCTTACCCTATCGAACACATAAGAATAAAGTAAGAAGGGAAACTTCAAGCATAACCAGTGTCATATCTACAAGGCTCTTAATATAACAAGTCCATGCTGGGTGCCGTACATTATGGCCAAGAATCTCATGCAAGTATCAATAAGGAAATAGTCCTAACATCACTCAATAATATGCCTGAGGCAACAAAAAAAATTCTCAAAATAGGCAAATGGCGCACAATCACCAGAGAAACAAGCATAGGCATACTTTACAAAAGTATATAGGCTAGGCAAATCAGGGTTGGTGCATAACAATCAACAAACATGCAGTGGCGAACTCTCACAAAAGTGTGCACTCTACAAGAGAAGAAAGTTAGGCACATAAAGCTAGGCAGACAGACTTGGTGCATTCCTCCAAAAGTGCGTAAGCCACAGGAGTCTAGGTACTCAAGGCCGAACAAAATAATAGTGGCACACAATGCCAACAAATAAGCAACTCAGTGCACTCTTACAAAAGTTTGTAAGCAAGACACTCGGCATATTTTGCTTAAAGTATGCCAGCAACAGGGAGTGGCACATTCAGCAAAGTGTACGAGCTAAAAGACCATAAACTAAAAGACAAAATACAAGTTTCAAGGCTGGCATGACAGTCGATGGCACAACAGTCGAGGACTCAAAAATTAAAGCACACCAAAGTCAGAGCTCGCTTACTAAATCGAGCAAGAGTGTGCCAAAAGATAACAAGTGCGTTAGGTTATTATTCGATTAAAAGTGCGCCAAGGGTTACATAAGAGCGGCACACTTTTGATAGTTAATGTATAATGTGTCAATTGTGCACCAGTCTGTTAATATGGTTAAAAGTGCGTCAATCAATAGGAAGTTGGTCCAAAGTTTGTTGAAAGGTAGACTAACACACTTTTGCTTGGTTCGTTAGATAATATATTAATTATACGCCAGAGGCTGAAGTCTTTCGAAAGTGCACCAAGAAGAATTTTTCTAAAAAGTTTATCCCCTTAACATACTTTTGCAAGAAATTGGTATTACTCTTAAATTACGCACGAGCATGGAATGCGGGTCATACTCAATATCCAACCATGGACTGCAGGTCACACTCAACATGCGCCCATAATACAAATCTTTCTGTATACTTTTTGTCACCGTTCTTCTTCTCCAGCCGACCCACAATTAATACACTTAGTGCTCAAGCTCGAGACTATGATAGTGCTCTAAATCATAAATGCCAAGAAGCAAAGTTACATAATATAGGATGCTCATCACTATGAGCCAAGTAGTTTTCTAAAATACTAAATTTTTGGGAGATCATTCCTTCAAAATATCAAGAAGATCCATAAAATAAGAACTCAGATCTACAAGATCCTAGCCATGAAAATCTAAAACCACAACCACTAAAGATCAAGGGGAACTCAATCCCAACAATATAAGCTAATAAAATAAAAAAACTAATGGAGAAATAAATCCATGCATGATCCATGTTTCTTCATTCCAAGCAAGATATACTTGCCAAAAAAATCAAAAAACTAATAGAGAAATAAATCCATGCATGATCCATGTTTCTCCATTCCAAGCAAGATGTACTTGTCTTTGAAGAAAAGATGAAAAGATAACAAGAACACAATAATGGAAGAGAAAAGAGAGAGGGAAAACAAGAATATATAGGCAAGGGATAGATGGTGAACCGTCGGATCTCTCCAACTGTCACGACACGCACCCGCATGATCGGGGAACAAGTACATGGGTACGTCCAGCCTATGCCGCAGCATCGGCGGTAGAACGTTGTCTAGGTTATCATTATCTAATTATCTATCATACTAGTACAACCAGTACTACCATGTACTCAATCACAATAATTTAAAAGAAGAATAAATAGGAAAGATAATGAATAACATTCTACAAGGAAAGAACTAGGCAGGATATGGGAAGAAACACTAACTAGAACACTACAAAATTATCTCAAGTCCACAAGGTAATAGTAATTTAGTATAAGGCACCATTCTGAGATCCCAGAATGAAGAGCACAATAATCACAAAAAAATATTATTCAGTCAGGATTGAAGCAAAGTATACCTCTAATAGCAGTTCCAATAAATGATAAAACTATATAACAATAAATAGAGAGCATATACCAGATGAATAGAGCATGGCAGAAATGTACTGAAATAAGGAAATATGGAAAATACATACAAAAGGTACGAACATCATATATGGAAATAAAAAGATACAACTATCTAAGTGAGTGAGTACTAGTGACAACATGTGATCAGCTTGGGTACTGCTCAAGAACCATGGGCCTGGTTAATCATACGTGCGGTGTATGAGTAACACTATATAAGTAGAACAAGAACTGCGTGGTATGATTACATATCTATACTAAATACTCCCCGCCCCCGACTGGTATGATGGATCCAACAATGGCACGCTATAACATAGGATTCTCTGAGAAAGGCGCTAATCTTCTCATGAATCAGTGTCCATGCATATACAAGAACAACGGGCTCGCACAAGAAATATGTCAGGAACTACCAAAAATAATATCTCATAACGGGATCCAGGAATACCAATCTGTGTAACCAAGTGTCAAAAAATCAGGGATATCTACACTAAATACAAGAAACATAGAGGATATCATAAATAGAAAAATGTCAGAGAATGTACTCGCCTGGAATCCGGTCTAAATTATCAACCCATATCTAGAATAGTATCTCGAAGACCTAAATATGGAATATTATATCAATACAAAGTTTTGGAATAATAACAAGTTAAACTAGTCAAATTCTAGGTCTTAAAGTCATTTCTAAGTCAAAATAGTAAACTAGGTCAACACTAGGTCAAAGTAGTCAAAATTGGCCAAACTAGTTGTTTCTAGGTTGTATGAGTCTATATCTAGGTTATTGGATCCATGTACTACTTATCTGGGCTATACTAGCTATTATAGGATACTAGTGTATCATAACTATTAAGTATCAATAAATAGCCTAGCTATCCCTAAACTAATACTATCTTAGTATCAGTTACCTTGGCTTTGAGCCATCTTGGTATCGATATCTAACTACCCCTTGATACCCACTACCAATACCTAAAAATAAACAATACCTTAATATTACTTTGGTGTATCTCAAGGTAATTCTAACTGATATCAAACCTAACCAATACTAATACTTTGTATATACAGTTGCTAATCAACTAACTAATATCTACTAATAACATATACTTATTAGTTATCAACAACTGATAAATATATACCTTAACTTATCTAACTCACTAACTCATTAACATTCCTAACTAATGCATTAACTAATATATACATAGTAACCTCCCTCATATACAATTGTTATCTATATATACTTAACTATCTAACATATATAACTTAACTCTAACTAACATACTAATCTCGCATCTCATCTAACTAACTGATACTAACAGTTATATATACAATACTAACTTAACTAATATATATACCAACTAACTGACACTACAATCATATATTGACTTAACACTAACTAATATCTAACGGATACACTTGCAACAACTCATACTTGAATCACTAACCAAGCTAACACTAACTAACCAACAACTAACATCACCATACTAACTGATACTAACTTATATCTATTATACACTTACTAACTGCTAACTAATTGATAACACAATTGATATCAACACCAACATCCCTTTGATACCAACATCCAATAATAAACTTATACTACTCACTCCATGCCTCTCAACTGAACATACAACACATCTCTGAATATTACCTAACTAATGCAATCACAAACCTCTTAACTTGGTGCCTCTACTCGAGTTCAACTATAATCTAACACCTTCATGATACATGGCAATTTTTGATGTTGGCATCTGCTGTCAGTACACAGAGCTTGTCACCGCTAATGCTTCTTTACTGATGCAACAAAATAATCAGTTAAAGTGCCACTGCTTGTTGTGCTTGCAGGACATACACCATAGTCCCCATAATAGTGGACATTCCCAGCCTTGCACTCGAGCTAACTCCTCATGTCTACAGTAGATATAACTGCTGCTACTACTCCATATGTCTATCCATCCGTCCAAGTATGGACTGCAACACCTTGCTCTCTTCACAACTGCCACCAATACATGTATTCATCCATACCCCTTTGCCTCCAGGTCTAAACCCGAACTTCTCTTCATGGTTGGCTTCCCACAGACCTCACTTCTATATGATAAGTCCAATATTTATATATATATTACCCATATCAACACTTTAGACTGAATAATAAAATCCAACCATAAGTTATCAGTCACATAAACTCACTCCACTCTATAATACTCTAACATATCATATATAAACATATACTAAGATACACATCACTCTAGTAATTATCATATAATAGTAATACACTATACATAGCAATATATCAAACACAAGTAGTGCACCACCCTCATATTACACCAATTCTATGATACGCTTATGATACACCCATGATACACTATCCAAACCTTATCCAACTCTCCACAAATGATATGAACAAGTCTAAAATCATGATTAAAAAATAACAAAGTGCTAGCTACCCATCTATGTGCTCATGGCAAAATATGACATGTGTAGACTCCCGTATCGAAGAAAAATCCCCCAAATCAACCCGTATCACCAAAGTGCCATGATACGGACTACATGTATCTAATTATGGATACGACACTAGTCTCACACAATTAAATACATGCCAATTTGGTCTAATTGATCTATTGACAAACACATGGTGCACGAATCTCGGATTTCTCCCAAACTTAGCACAAAATAAGCCATAACTTTCAAAATAGGGTCCCTAGTAGTAAATTATTCTTCCTATTGGTAGTCCTATTACATGGAAAGCTTCCTAATGATTAAACTACAGATTTAGAGTTTAATTAGAAAGAAAAATCTGAATTATACCTATTGGGAGATGGATTTCCAATGCAAGTCTCCAATTGGATGCAAAGAGCCATCAACTTGTGCAAATTTCTCCAAATTGTAGATCTTTGCCTCCTTCTTGCCCCTAGAGTCTCCAATGGTGAAGTAGGGATAAATTTGGAAAGGAATTTGGTAGGGATTTGGTGTAGAAAATGAAGAAAATTGAGAAAGGAATTTCTAGATCTAGAATTTTAGGATAGAAGAAGAGATAAGAAAGAAATTACTCCTCTACATATAGGCCGGCCACGTGCTTATCTAACAAGAAATATAAAAAGTCATGAATGCCCTTTGGGGCTTATCATGAAGAAAAGGATTAAGGAGAAAAGTTATACTCTAAATGGTTTAACTAATTAAATCACCAACTTAATGAAATAGCTATGATGTTGGGCTCAAGTCTAAACTCATAAATTATTGGTTCAAGAGTCAAGTCTAGTCTAGTTAGGTCCACTAACACAAGTCCAAAATATAATATAACATGCTAATAATATTTTAAATACTACAATAAATAATATATAACATGCACCATAACTAAATAATTGTGAAATACTATTTAATATAATAATTTTTTAAATGCCAATATTATAATATTACCAATAATAAGAAAAGACAAAAATATCCCTCTCCGGAAAAGCGGTAGTGACAAGTCTACCCCCTTAGCAGAATTTTGCCCCCGAAATTAAAACCCTCACCCTTTCTCCTGGGCCAGTCATAACCTATTCATGCAACTATAACGATCAAACCTCCAACAATTATAGTCCAAGACAGTCATATCATATAACATACAATCCTACCATTATACTGAAAAAACAATCATACTTGGATATAGTCTCCAACTATCATGAATTTCAGTCTCTATCAAGGTTTCCATATACTATAGCATAAATCACTAAGGCAACTACAATCCACCAGGTATCACACAGATCAACTAGATAAAAAAATAGAATATGCTAACCCAACACCTGTAGCACTGGTCCTTTTGACCCTCATTGTAAAAAGCCCTGTCCTGTTGGGGTGTCTCCCTCTGCTGATGTGGGATAATCTGCTATGCCACCGGTGGCCTAGTTTCTCTCACATCAAGCATTCACTAACCATCACCCAGTCAAGATATTTTAATATCGAGGGTTGTCAAATACTAGTGGTATACTATAGTTCTATGTCGTGGACATACTTAACCTACTGGCACTACCTCCTTTATCTTTTTTAGTTCTTGAAATCACCCAAATTTCTTAATTATTCTCTTACAAGAAATACTTGTATACAACCTCAATAATTTTATCTATTGATACTTCCTTGTCCATCTTGAATATCCTCAATAGGATGCCTACTCACATCTTGATACCGTATACACAAGGCACCAGCTCTTATATGGAACTTTAGATGACATCCTCATACGTAGTTACTCACGTCTCTCATCTATACTATTATACTAGTTACTAAAATGTTTGCCTAAACTTCCATAATACTTGAGATACTCTAGCTCTTGCTACTAGGGTACTCCTCATATCCTGATACTTGGTGCAAACTCATACTCTAACACCTATTAATCACTCTAGGATTCTCATCTATACATTAGTATCACAATACATACATAAATACCTTCTAGCCATTACGACACCATGACATCTCACTGGTATTCTTATACCTCCCATACTATTTCCTGATACATACTATAAACCCCCTCATCCAAAATTAGGTCTACTTGGCATAGATAAAGAAACTAGGGCTAGTTTGTATCCAATTAAAAATAGGACACGAGATTTTATTTAATTTTACAATAATTAAATCACTTAGTGCACCTTACCGTTGCTTCGATAATTGGAGCACTACACTAGCTATTGCCTCTCTATAAATTTTATACCCTTGTCCTAGACATGCCAGTCATCTATTCTAACCTTTGCGTAACTTATAATTATGCTCTCTTATGCTATATTTTAGTCGCACAATATTCATCGCAGACGTTATTACTTAATTCTAATTAATTCGAACTTTGTATCATTGTGCTTTTCAATCGAAATTGGAGACACAATCTTGACCCGTTTCGTGCAACCCAATTTATGATAAAAATTCTACTCTGAGCCCTCTATGTCCATGACACTTATGTCCCACCTAATTTTAGCCTATTGTACTTCTAATTAATTCAAGAATACCATGCGTACTAATTTTAATTAATTTAATCCAATTTTTATCTTTGTGCAATTTTCTAATGGTTGGGCACTTTTATGCAAAAACGTATTAAGGTGTCCACACCATTGGATAATACATGAAGAAACCCAATTTTTTCTTCATTATTTGGTCATGTGAATTTTTCTCCATAAATTTTTGGAATGTGCAACGCGCAACATCTCCCCCTCATTTAAACCTAGCCTTGCATTTTAAATAATGCAATTTATAGCCCTCTAAACATCCCCATGTGAGGCCAAGGCCCAATCCCAAGAGTTGACCAAGCCTAAATTTTCCTAGGTCAACAAAACCCCTTCACATGTATAAATATATTTTTCCTATTTTTTTCACCCAAAATTACCTCAACCTACTCCCAGCCGACTCCCCTTCACCCTTACTGTTCACCCTCCTCTTCCAATCGCCTGAACGACCTTCGACTGCCGGAGACCCCACCAGAAACTGCCACCCTTCCCGTCCGTCCTTGTCGCCTCGATCCAGACCCGCCGTAAACGTTGCTGCACCGCTGAAACTCAACACTAAATTCAAGAAACATAGAGGATATCATAAACGAGAAACTGTCAGAGAATGTACTCGCCTAGAATCTGGGATAAAGTATCAACCTATATCTGGAATAGTGCCTCGAAGACCTAAATATGAAATATTACACAATACAAAGTTTTGGAATGATAATAAGTTAAACTAGTCAAATTTTAGGTCTTAAAGTCATTTCTAAGTCAAAAAAAGTCAACTAGGTCATTTCTAGGTCAAAGTAGTCAAATGTGGTCAAACTAGCTTTTTCTAGGTTGTATGAGTCTATATCTAGATTATTGGGTCCATGCACTGCTCATATGGGCTATACTAGCTATTATAGGATACTAGTGTATCATAACTATTAAGTATCAATACATAGCCTAGCTATCCCTTAACTAATACTTAGTATTAGTTACCTTGGCTTTGAGCCATCTTGGTATCGATATCTAACTACCCCTTGATACCCACTACCAATACCTAAAGATAACTAATACCTTAACATTACCTTGGTGTATCTCAAGGTAATTATAACTGATATCAATCATAACCAATACTAATACTTTGTATATATACTAGCTAATCAACTAACTAGTATCTACTAATAACATATTCTCATCAGTTATCAACAACTGATATATATATATATATATATATATATATATATATATATATATATATATATATATATATATATATATATATATATATATATATATATATATATATATATATACCTTAACTTATCTAACTCACTAACTCATTAACATTCCTAACTGATACATTAACTAATATATACATAGTAACCTCCCTCAAATACAACTGTTATTTATATATACTTAACTATCTAACATTTATAACTTAACTCTAACTAACATACTAATCTCACATCTCATCTAACTAACTGATACTAACAGTTATATATACAATACTAACTTAACTAATATATATACCAACTAACTGATACTACAATCATATATTAACATAACACTAACTAATATCTAACTGATACACTTGCAACAACTCATACTTGAATCACTAACCAATCTAACACTAACTAACCAACAACTAACATCACCACACTAACTGATACTAACTTATATCTATTATACACTTACTAACTGCTAACTAATTGATAACACAACTGATATCAACACCAACATCCCTTTGATACCAACATCCAATAATAAACTTATACTACTTACTCTATGCCTCTCAACTGAACATGCAAAACATCTTTGAACATTACCTAACTAATGTAATATCAGACCTCTTAACTTGGTGCCCCTACTCGAGTTCATCTACAAGCTAACACCCTCATGATATATGAAAATTTCTGATGTTGGCATATGCTGTTAGTGCACAGAGCTTTTCACCGCTGATGCTTCTTCACTGACGCAACACAACAATCAGTTGTAGTGCCACTGCTTGCTGTGGTTGCAGGACATGCACCATAGTCCCCATAATAGTAGACATTCCCAGCCTTGCACTCGAGCTAACTTCTCATGTCTGCAATACATGTAACTGTTGCTATATGTCTATCCATCAGTCCAAGTATGGACTGCAACACCTTTCTCCCTTCCCAACTGCCACCAAATACATTTATCTACCCATACCCCTTTGCCTCCAGGTCTAAACTCGAGCTTCTCTTTATGGTTGGCTGCCCACAAACCATACATCTATATGATACCTCCAATATTTATACTACCCATATCAATACTTTAGACTGAATACTAAAATTCAACCATAAGTTATCAGTCACATGAACTACTCCACTCTATAATACTCTAACATATCATATTTAAACATACACTATGATACACATCACTCTAGTAATTATCATACAATAGTAATGCACTATATATGACAATATATCAAATAAAAGAAGTACACCACCCTCATATCACACAAATTCTATGATACACTTGTGATACACCCTTGATACATTATCCAAATCTCACCCAACTCTCTAGAAATGATATGAACAAGTCTAAAATTATAATTAGAAATAATATAAAGTGCTAGCTACACATTTATGTGCTCATAGTAAAATATTGACATATGTAGACTCCCGTTGTAATGTCCCGCTCTGCATTGGCACTATGTACAAGAGATATCGGTTTGCAAACTCAAAAAGGAAACCTTCTTAGAGAGCTCATTTTTGAACCAGAAGATGACTGATCTAGGTGAGTGGGCAAAACTTTATTCTTTGATTCTCGCACGCCTTAATAATGAATCTGAGTTTTTGTAATGCTTATTTGCTTAATAAGATAATGTTCGCATGAGAATGATAGAACAAAAACCTGCTTGCTTAACTCGAGAACTTCTATGATTATCTAAAGAGATAGAACCTTTGCTATGCTAAGTTAAAGAATTGAATATTGCATTCTTAGTTACACGGATACCGCAATCGAATGAACTGCTGTCATGCTAATAAACAAGAGTAAAAGAATATTCATATGTTTTTATCGTATGCTAAATAAGAGTAGAACTGCATGCTTAGCTAAAAGAGATAGAAGAATCATGCCACATTTTGCTTGTCATTGATGCTTGAAAGATAGAACTGTTTAAATAACTTGTATTGTATGCTATTAAACCTATCGATTAAATAAAAGAAAGAAGATTGAACCTATCGAAATGATTGAACCTATCAAAATGATTGAACGTATCGAACCTATCGGATTGATTGAAAGAAGAGAATTGAGAGCTCTTGCTCTATCGCTTGATATCATATTTTGCTGGTTCATGGATATGTGCATTATATAGCCTTTATCTGATATAATCGCATTCATTGCATCAGTCTTTGGACAACTTGTGCACAAGGTACTATCTCTCGAGCATTTCCTGGGGCACTGGGATTCGTTCGGCCTGGGGGAGATAATTGAAGCACCCGGAGGCTTGTAGTCCTCGCGATTAGGGGGTGTTATGTCTAATAGTTAGTCTGGGCTTGTAGTTCCAGTTTCTATTCATGGGTTTCTCGTGGACCATCATATAGTTAGGGCGCTACTGTAACATCCCGTTTCGCTCTTGCTGACTGCCGATTCAAACGAAAAAAGTGCAATGTCCCGACCCGCTTTGCTCATGCCAGAATACTCGTTTGAGGCAAAGAATATCCAGATTTGTCCCTTTAGGAGTTCGGTTTAGGCTTTCAAAGACTCACTTGTCGTATCGCTCAACCGAGACGAATCATCGCTAAGGTGGTTAGCTACGGTGAACTTGTCTTTGCTTAGCCAGCACACTTAAAATATGGAATATACATACTAGTTGCTAGGTGAACCACCCTATGCATGCTAATAAGAATACAATGCACCTAGCTAAGAGAATAATCCCAACTTGTATTGCTTGTGTTAGAACATGGAAATAAAATATTGCTTATATTAAGACCCTCGCATGCTACCCTAGATCACGTCGCTCGGTAAGTCCCTTTACGGTTTCACTCCTCGGCTTACCTTCGGGCCCGAGCTAATGTAAATGGTTATGTTTATACAAATGCATACTTGCCTGCTTGTATATTGCCTCATTCGATGCTTGTCGCATGAACTATGTCTCAATTGTGTAATACTGTGCATGTCATGCATTCATCTAGTTCTCCTCGGAAGACTATCTAATAGTCGTTCCGTACAAGAATGAACCCGCAAGTATTTGGGACCTTTAGGTAACCAAGGTAATCCCCGTACCCGGGGAATGCATCAAGGCAAGTTATTCACTGAAAGAGAATTATGTCAAGCAAATCAAGTAGCACAACTCGTGGAGCAATACTCGTTCAGAGCAGAAAATCAAGATTCAAGCATCTCGTGTACTCGTGTACTCGTATATCTCATGTATCTCGTGAAATTGGAAGACCAATAATTATATGTCGCGAACAACTCAGAAATGAGGTATAGTTCCACGGACGGTCACCGGGGTACTGGGGCCGATCCGATCCGGATGAAACTTCATGTATAGTCTCAGGTACTTGGACCGGATGGTTTGTAGCACCTTACGTACTTTTTGTTACATTCCATCCTCGTCATTGACTAAAATTAGTCCTTTATGGCTATGCCAGCGATACATGTCATATAGATAAGTCATCCTCGCTTAGCGGCTATCCGCGTACGAGTTATTGCATCGCATCGAGAATAACTGAGCACCAGAAATATAGTTTCGTTCATAACACAGTATTTGCATATGTTATTGTCCCTGAATATTTATACCTGCTCGAGCTTGAATTAACAATGTTTGCCTTGGACAGGGAAGGTCAAATGGTAAGTTGGTAAGTCACACGTATTTCCTCTTATATCGCACGGTCCACTGCCACACGAGTTAGGTTATTCAACATTGCCATGAAACTGATCCTATGGCAACTAGAAAGATAACATAATAGTTGGTGCACGGAACCTATACTACGTGTTTGGATTTTACGAGCGGGCGAGTAGCCTCCCCACCAATGTATTCAATATACTGATAATCTACCAGATCATTTGCAGGGTACGGGAGAACCTTGTTCGGTGCGGATGCCTCCTTTGTGCTTGCTAAGGCCAGGAGTTCACTCTGAACCCTTGGAGCGTTGCATCCGGAATAGAAGCACATATATAAGATATAATTTTGGAACATCGTCTCTACATCATTCCATAATTGTAGCCACTTGGCACACTTTTACTGTTTCTGAGAGAGAGAGATCTGAGCAAATTGTAGTCTCGGCCAAGCACCGCCTGTAACACTTGTTTATATCAATAAAGAGTTGTACTTAAACTTATGTTATTCAATGCTTTCACTATTGTCGACTCAGTGAACTTGTTACAGATTGCCTACGCGTTTATAATTCTGCTGCACTCGGACAATCTGTACGACTCTGTGGCTTAGACCTTTTACCGCCAGCCAATGAACCATGAACTTGCACGGGCGCGGCTCACGCTAGTGCTACATCACGCCTAGATGGGTCCAAGCGATTGTCCCGCGGGAGTGCTGGCATGGTAATTCTCGCCTAGCAGGGATGACCGATTTAGCCTGCGGAAGATCAGGACGTGGCACATGCTAGGCTAGCCTTCTTGCATACCTAACTGTTTGATGCAGAGACGGACAGGTAAAAAGAACATTGTTTATATATGTATATGCTGCTAACTTCTATGTCTGCTGCGGAGATAACCGTTCGACAAGGGGTAAGAATCACTATATAAGTGAATTATTATTTTGTATGTTGTCTTGTATCGTACCTAGACTTGCATGCTTGCTTGAATATGATGATCGCCTTGAATAGTATAAAAATAATAGTCCACTAAATACATACTAGAGTCTTTAAAGAATAAAAATGGCTCACGAGACACGCTGCGCACCAGAGTTATTAAATGAATCGGCATATCGTGCATGAACTGCTTGCCTTGCCTGCTTGCTTGTATATCGAACATGAAATTCTGATTTCAAAGATGTTTCCAAAAGAAGTAATATGACTATGCTCCTGTATTGCATGTAATGAACGTAGGTAAAACTAGGAAGATTACTAGTAGTGTAATATTTTATAACATAATTACTTAGCGTTGGTTTTAGTGAATGTTGCTTTTGTCCGTTGATTTTATACTCACCAGTACTTTCTCCAAAGTGCTGACCCATCAACAGTTTGCTTGTTCTTAGGTGCTGGATGGTCCGAGAAAGCGATAGCCGTGCCTCATCCCCAGGACCCAGAAATCTGGTTTTGATGCCTTGAGCCATATCGATATTTTGAGCTACTTTTGTATAGAGGGACATAATGTATGGAATGATGCCATTATATTCATATAACCTCGTTCCTTGATCTTTGTCCCATATACTCAGATAGATTATTGTTTGTAACACTATCCCTCTTCTGCGTACTTGGTCGGTTCGATGATAGCCACAACTTTAACAATATTGCATTGTGCGAGCGCAACCCCAGGCTCGCACGACATCACGCCTCGATGGAAAATAACATATGCCCCACGGGAGCGCCGTGGCACAGTGATTCGCGCCTGGCAGCGGCATTATCGGAACTTTCGGGATCAGGACATGACACCCATGTCGAAGGAAAAATCCCAAAATTAATTCGTATCCAAATTTCTATGATACGGCCTACACGTATCTAATTATGGACACGAAACTAGTCTCACACAATCAAATACAAGTCAATTTGGTCTAATTGATCTATTAACAAATATATTGTGAACTAATCTCGAATTTTTCTCAAATTGGACACAAAATAAGCCATAACTTACAAAATAGGGGTCCCTAGTAGTCAATTCTTCTTCATATAGGTAGTCCTAGTACATGGAAGGGTTCCTAATGATTAAACTATAGATTTAGAGTCTAATTAGAAAAAAAATCTAAATTATACCTATTAGAAGATGGATTCCTAATGCAAGTCTCTAATTCGATGCAAAGAGCCCTTAACTTGTACAAATTTCTCCAAATTGTAGATCATTGTCTCCTTCTTGCTCCTAGAGTCTCCAATAGTGAAGTAGGGATAAATTTTGAATAGAATTTGGTAGATATTTGGTGTAGGGAATAAAAAAAATTGTGAAGAGAATTTCTAGATCTATAATTTTAGGATGAAAGAAGTGAGGAGAGAGAAATTACTCCTCTCCATATAGGCCGGCCACATGCTTGGCTAATAAAAAATATAAAAAGTCCTGAATGCCCTTTGGGGCTTGTCATGAAGAAAATGATTAAGGAGGAAGGTTCTACTCCTAATGGTTTGAGTAATTAAATTACCAACTTAATAAAATGGCTAAGATGTTGGGCTCAAGTCTAAACTAATAAATTGTTGGTTCAAGAGTCAAGTCTAGTTTAGTTAGGTCCACTAACATAAGTCCAAAATATAATATGTCACGCCCCAGTCCCAAAATACCGAGGGACTAGACACGTGGCAAAGGCCAGCAGTACGCACCGATGGACAAACCCAATTTAATGGATCCATCAAGGCATACTTAAGCTGTAAAATCAAGTCTACGACAACATGGCACAACTAATCTCATCCATAAGATATAAAATATGATCCACAGAATAAATAAGAAATATAAATCATCTGCTAGTCTCAACAAAGTGCTTCGGGGAACAACCCGATAAATATCTGATACAATGGTTCAACAGACCAGAAATATAAATGACTGAAATAAATAAATACTGAGCATGAAACATGGATGCTCAGGAGACGTCTTCAACTAACACCTCGTCCTCGGATGGCGGTACAGCTCCTGGATCAGCTCCTGCTGTGGTCCCGTATACCTCGGGATAGATCTCGTCAGCTAATCCTGGGGACATAATCCGGATCCAGGTCCTCAGGGGACATAGCAAGGTACAAGAAAGCTCATGCCAAAATAAATGCAGTGCAGCAGATAATGAAATAAATAGGGCAAATAAGTAACCATCTAAGTGAAAATGCAAGTGAGAGCAGCACGAGTACTCAGGCTGAGCCACTACAAGCTCTGTGTCGAGGAGCCGGTAGTGGTAATAACACGTAATGTGCCTAGCTCTGCTACGAGAGTCTACGACCTCACAATAGTAGTAGATATATATAGAAAACAGCCTTTAGTCTGTGTGTCTCTCCCCACCCAATGTAACCACGCATATCATGACCATAACGTCTCATGTCCATGTCAAGCGGGATCATAGCTAATACAATAAGTCATAAAGTATCTATGAATATAGTATCTCTGTCAAGTCCTGTATCCTATACAGAATCACCATGAATATCTCAGAAAGATCCTGTCTCATGAATGGTGTCAAGTGTCCTAGGTCATAGTGTACTTGGTAAGACAAATACGAGAATATAAAGTGTCACGAATGTCCATCTCTAGATGACAATACACAACACCGCGTACGGTGTTGGCACCCGACTAATAATCGGACGCTAAGTAAGTCACACGGTCGTAGGTTGAGCATGCACAGCAATATAAATGAAGCAAGGAAAATATGTAACAATACTGCAGAGTTTGGCAAGGTACACTTGCCTAGGGTCATGTTGCTGGTATGAATCAGAGTCCAAGTCACAGTCCAAATAGCCTATGTATTACAAATTTATCACGTCAAAAGATAATTTATTTTAATTTATTTAATTCTAGAATAATTACTCTAAAATCCTATTTTAATCTTATTATTCTGATTTTTATGTTAATTCCTAAATTTTGTCCAAAGAAACTAAATTTTATCAACTCGAGACTCATGGCACGCAAATCGAGGCAATCTGTTGACCAAAAAGTCAACCGACACAAACTCAACTTTCATGCATGATTTCCTGTAGATTTTAGCATCAAAAATATACTGGAATTTACGGCTCGTCCGAATTCAAATTCGTTTGGGAATTATGGCAAATACAAATTTTGTATTGTGCACCGATAGTTAAATTCTAACCTAAAAGTTCTACAGAATTAAAAGTATGAAAATACATCGTATTAAATTCTGGGAAAAACATATGTCAATGATCACGACATTAGCTTTCCAAAACTTTAAACGGTTCATGATTCTGATTCCTGGTTCTCCCGAAATCGCAAAAATATTGAAACACGTCTATTTTTGGACATGCTGTGCTCTACGAATTTTCTAGAATTTAATACTCATAATTTTGTAAAACAAATTATATAATCAGAAAGCTAACCTCAATATCGTTCTAACGCAAGAAACTAGGCCTCGTTTGGAGTCCGGAGCTATGCGCAATAGCTTCTGGAAGATGAAGGAACCCTAGATGGCAATTCTCCAAAATCTCTCTCTCTAAAAATAATGGGATAATTAGGGTTATAATAATAATATATATATAGGGATGTTGAGAGGCTGAATGAAAGTTTATAGGGTGACACGTGTCTTGATTTGATTGGATGATTTTGGTTATATTATTTGTTTTTTTTATTTGCCTTTATCAAAACATTATTTAAGTCGTTTTAAATCTATATAACTCAAAATAAACATTAAAAATAATCATAAAAATCTGAAAAAATTACAAAAAATATATTTTGAACCTAAAAACCATAGAAAAATATTTGGGATAATTATATATTCATAGATTTCCTACTATAATTAGGAGAAGCTCTAAAAATTAGTTTTGCCATAAAACTAAAAATAAATACTAACATTGTTCCAAAAATTTTGAAATAATTCCAGAAAATATATAATAATATTATAAACCTTAGAAAATAACGTGAGTCTATTCTATATTCCTGGACTTGCACCATAAATTTTACAAGTCCTAAAAATTAGTTATTAGCCTAAATAACTCCCAATAAATACTAAAAATACTCAAAAAATTTCCAAAAACTTCTAGAAAATATATTTTATTATTTAGAACATAAAATAAAAGTTTGGGATATATTTAATTATATTTGAATCTAAAATAAATTCTTAAAAATCTTAGAAAATTACAAAAAATTGTGAAAAATCCAAATTAAAAATATCTGAAAAATCAGGGGGTTACAATCTACCCAACTTATAAAAATTTCGTCCTCGAAATTAAAATTAAGCCATGGTAGAAGTCAAGGATGGTCTAAGATTTGTATTGATTAAAATGCAAGGCTAGGTTTAACGGAGTGGACGATGTTGCACGTTGCATATTCCAAAAATTATGGAAGAAATTCACATGAGTGAAAATAGGTTTCTTCGTGTGTCATGTCCAATAGTGTGGACACCTAAATGCTCTTTTGCATAAAAGCGCCCAACAATTGAAATGTTGCACACAGATAGAAATTGGAGGATGGACATGTCTAGGACAAGGTATAAAATTTGTAGGAAGGCAGTGACTAGGGAAGTGCTCCAATTATCGAAGCAATGGTAAGGCGCGCCGAGGGATACCATGTTGTAAAACTAAATAAAAAATGTCGTGTTCTATTCCTAAGTGGATTCGAGCTAGCCTCAGTCTCACTATCTAAGCCAAGTAGGTCTACTTCTTAGGTGAGGGGGTTTCACAATCCAGCCAACTTAAGACAATGTCGTCCTCAAAATTAAAATAAGGCATAATTTGTTAATCCTTCGTTTACATAAGGCAAGTTAATCGCAATCTCCTTGCGACAATTAAAATCCTAATCATATCCATTGCAATCACTTCTAGGTTAAGATGACCACTGATCCAATCAAATTCAACCTATGGTTATCTCTTCTCGCATTTTCAAATTATCTATATCCAAATTTAAATTAAATCCATATATCATCTTCAAGATTTAAATACGCATATCAATTTTACCTCACGATCTCCAATTATCATAATCTCCTCTAGAAGTAATTCGAGTCCATTATTATTCCTATTTTCACTTATAAATTTTTGTGTGCTTCAACTTCTTAAATTCCATTCACATCCTTAATATTTCAAATAGGTAGTCCAACCACCAAGTTTTTATTTTAACTCAAATCATCAAATTAAAAAATAGTTTAAATGCAGTCCACCATTGTTCAAGTCTGAAATTCTATCTTTTTATCCTCTAAATTTCAAGTTGATAATTTTACCTTTATTGTTTAAATCATGTACTTAAGGTATAAATATCGGGTCCTCAATATCAATTCATTAATCCTCATCATCTTAGTCATTCTTCTAAAATTCTCAAAATTAAAATGGCTTGAACCTCTCCCAATTTAATCTTACTCGATCACAATCTAAAAGAAATTCCTCTCGAGTTGACAATGCACTACTACCCAACTTAAAATTTACCCATCTATCACATAAGGCATATACCTTAAGAGAATATTCCTTAATATGTTTACTCATGTCATTCAATCCTCGAACTTCAATGCCGACCATATCACATATGATATGTCCTTAATTACGAAGAATGATCCTCAAGTATGTAATCGGCCTATGGGGTATATCTAGTATTCTCTGTGTATCAATTTATATCAAGCACGAGGTTTCGTCTTTCCGAAATAAGGGAAGACGGAGACCAATAATAAAGAGTTCAAGGGCAGCGTAATAGAATAGAAGTATTGGGATCAAGGCGTTTAAAGAATTCAATTGGAAATTGTCAAAGCAGTTGTGGATTGAAATCCTATTTTGGTAATCCTTTGTTCGCCTGCTCGTATTAGTACAGTTATGTAACCGATACGATATGTCAGACATGTCTAGGGCAAGTATATTCGTCTACTAATCACTACATATCTCAATCCACGTAAGGTATTATTGCGATGGCGAATCAAGCGCACTATGGTTGATCAGACCGTAATATACTAATTCTGAAATGTATTATTGTGGGCCTCCCCAATAATACATATGTCATGAACAAGCTCGATAAAGAATAAGCTTGCAAAACTAGGCTATAAAATAGCACAATAAGTCAAGGTAGTATATGAAATATAAGCACGCTAGATGATGATGAAAGGAGGTACAAATTATTCAAGTTCACAAAACGAAAAAAAATGAGCAACAATAATAAAAGACTCTACAATCTCTATAGTTATCATACAACCTCCTTGTCTAAGTTGCTAGTCGACCCAATAGGGCATGAACCTCTAAATTCTATTGTCTGAATAAATACTGTCATCTTATGCTAGCATACAATTATTGCCATTCAGTTACACCGCCTTGATGGGTCAAGTGGACTATGTGGTACTAGTCTCAAGGGAAAGAAAATATAACTTGTATCGAGGTGGGGGTATAATTTACGTGATTTAACACTAAGGGATAATCATCGGGTCACAATCTATAAGATTAACTCAAACTTATCGAACTCTAACTACCAAACACAAAATTTTTAAATTCAAGACTACAACTATAATCCTAGCAAACTATGGGTCATTAACAAGGAATAAAATAACTTGGCCTACTATTAGAAGTGTCAGGTGGCACGAATTAAAAGACGGAGAAAAGAAGAACATATTTTAGTCGTTGTGCATTAGCGAACGTTAAGGTCGCAGACGAACAACGTATAAAATTAAAATATGAGGCTCTAGATAATATCATAGTTTCCTAAGGTGAAGGTGGCGAGCAATTCTCCATGTTTGAGGTATGATCTCATGGGGAATGTCATACTCGTTGCTCTGGGCTTCCTGAGGTACCGTCTGCTAATATCACGACAAGAACCTATATCCTAACACTATCTCACTATGCACACTAGGTTCTGTTCTAACATTCGATCTCAGATTTCTATTGGTTCCTCAAAACTGGGGTCAACCACTAGGGTCAAACATTAGGGTCCAATCTCTAACTAGCTCTTAGCAGTGCCTATACTACTCTTAGATCATTCATGACTATAACAAGAAATAATGGTAAATTATTCTATAGGTAAGGGACGCTAGGGTTCATTAAGCATTCTACTTAGGGGTGTGTCAATATCCTAGCTGTACTTTTAGTAGGAAGGTTACCCTACCTATCATTCTATCAACAGGGACTTCTATATTATAGAAGAAAGCTACACTCAAGGAACTAATGAGAAGGCACATGAATCAAGCAGGATGTAATTTTTTAACGGAATAGATTGGAAGGAGGAGGAGGAGAAGCCATAGTCAGTTGTGGATGAGATCCTATACTCTAATCCTATTTGCAGGCTTGCTCGGTCCCTAAGTTGAAACCGAACAATTTAGTCGTAGACCTGCATGGGCCACCACAAAAACCATGTCACGCTCCAGTCCCAAAATGCCGAGGGACTAGACACGTGGCAAAGGCCAGCAGTATGCACCGATGGACAAACCCAATTTAATGGATCCATCAAGGCATACTTAAGCTGTAAAATCAAGTCTACGACAACATGGCACAACTAATCTCATCCACAATATATAAAATATGATCCACAGAATAAATAAGAAATATAAATCATCTGCTAGTCTCAACAAAGTGCTTCGGGGAACAACCCGATAAATATCTGATACAATGGTTCAACAGACCAGAAATATAAATGACTGAAATAAATAAATACTGAGCATGAAACATGGATGCTCAGGAGAAGTCTTCAACTAACACCTCGTCCTCGGATAGCGGTACAGCTCCTGGATCAGCTCCTGCTGCGGTCCCATATACCTCGGGATAGATCTCGTCAGCTAATCCTGGGGACATAATCCGGATCCAGGTCCTCAGGGGACATAGCAAGGTACAAGAAAGCTCATGCCAAAATAAATGCAGTGCAGCAGATAATGAAATAAATAGGGCAAATAAGTAACCATCTAAGTAAAAATGCAAGTGAGAGCAGCACGAGTACTCAGGCTGAGCCACTACAAGCTCTGTGTCGAGGAGCCGGTAGTGGTAATAACACGTAATGTGCCTAGCTCTGCTACGAGAGTCTACGACCTCACAATAGTAGTAGATATATATAGAAAACAGCCTGTAGTCTGTGTGTCTCTCCCCACCCAATGTAACCACGCATATCATGACCATAACGTCTCATGTCCATGTCAAGCGGGATCATAGCTAATGCAACAAGTCATAAAGTATCTATGAATATAGTATCTCTGTCAAGTCCTGTATCCTATACAGAATCACCATGAATATCTCAGGAAGATCCTGTCTCATGAATGGTGTCAAGTGTCCTAGGTCATAGTGTACTTGGTAAGACAAGTATGAGAATATAAAGTGTCACGAATGTCCATCTCTAGATGACAATACACAACACCGCGTACGGTGTTGGCACCCGACTAATAATCGGATGCTAAGTAAGTCACACGGTCCTAGGTTGAGCATGCACAGCAATATAAATGAAGCAAGGAAAATATGTAACAATACTACAGAGTTTGGCAAGGTACACTTGCCTGGGGTCATGATGCTGGTATGAATCAGAGTCCAAGTCACAGTCCAAATAGCCTATGTATTACAAATTTATCACGTCAAAAGATAATTTATTTTAATTTATTTAATTCTGGAATAATTACTCTAAAATCCTATTTTAATCTTATTATTCTGATTTTTATGTTAATTCCTAAATTTTGTCCAAAGAAACTAAATTTTATCAACTCGAGACTCATAGCACGCAAATCGAGGCAATCTGTTGACCAAAAAGTCAACCGACACAAACTCAACTTTCATGCATGATTTCCTGTAGATTTTAGCATAAAAAATATACTGGAATTTACGGCTCATCCGAATTCAAATTCGTTTGGGAATTATGGCACATACAAATTTTGTATTGTGCCCCAATGGTTAAATTCTAACCTAGAAGTTCTACAGAATTAAAAGTATGAAAATACATCGTATTAAATTCTGGAAAAAACATATGTCAATGATCTCGACATTAGCTTTCCGAAACTTTAAACGGTTCATGATTCTGATTCCTGGTTCTCCCGAAATCGCGAAAATATTGAAACACGTCTATTTTTGGACATGCTGTGCTCTACGAATTTTTCAGAATTTAATACTCATAATTTTGTAAAAAAAATTATATAATCAGAAAGCTAACCTCAATATCGTTCTAACACAAGAAACTAGGCCTCGTTTGGAGTCCGGAGCTATGCGCAATGGCTTCTGGAAGAAGAAGGAACCCTAGATGGCAATTCTCCAAAATCTCTCTCTCTAAAAATAATGGGATAATTAGGGTTATAATAATAATATATATATAGGGATGTTGAGAGGCTGAATGAAAGTTTATAGGGTGACACGTGTCTTGATTTGATTGGATGGTTTTGGTTATATTATTTGTTTTTTTTATTTGCCTTTATCAAAATATTATTTAAGTCGTTTTAAATCTATATAACTCAAAATAAACATTAAAAATAATCATAAAAATCTGAAAAAATTACAGAAAATATATTTTGAACCTAAAAACCCTAGAAAAATATTTAGGATAATTATATATTCATAGATTTCCTACTATAATTAGGAGAAGCTCTAAAAATTAGTTTTGCCATAAAACTAAAAATAAATACTAACATTATTCCAAAAATTCTGAAATAATTCCAGAAAATATATAATAATATTATAAATCTTAGAAAATAACGTGGGTCTATTCTATATTCCTGGACTTGCACCATAAATTTTACAAGTCCTAAAAATTAGTTATTAGCCTAAATAACTCCCAATAAATACTAAAAATACTCAGAAAATTTCCAAAAACTTCTAGAAAATATATTTTATTATTTAGAACCTAAAATAAAAGTTTGGGATATATTTAATTATATTTGAATCTAAAATAAATTCTTGAAAATCTTAGAAAATTATAGAAAATTGTGAAAAATCCAAATTAAAAATATCTGAAAAATCAGGGGGTTACATAATGTAACATGCAAACAATATTTTAAATACTATAATAAATAATATATAATATGTACCATAACTAAATAATTATGAAATACCATTTAATATAATAAAATTTTAAAATGCCAATATTATAATATTATCAACAATAGAAAAAGATAAAAATATTCCTCTCCGGAAAAGCAGTAGTGACACCCAACAAGTCCAAGCCACACACCATACCTACCCCCACCATACAATCAATATTAGCCAAAATGCACCAAGCTCCATTTAACCGTGCGCTAGAAGTATACTTAAAGTGCGCCAAAAATTAAAACACACCAAAAGTGCACCAACTTGAGTATATTTCGATTATACGGGATAAGGGAGTGACAGCCTGGGTACGTAGTTTTTGAGTGCCGCATAGCACAAGGATTGTGCTTAGCTTGTGGAGCTCCAGGCCACAGAGTGGGATATTGCCCACACAGAGCCAGTTCATCATCATCTTCCCCGGCAGGACCGCAGTATAGGGCTCCAGTACCGGTTCAGCAACACCAGGGTTAGAGGCCTTTGCCGACCCAATCTTAAGTATTCCAGCAATAGAGGCCACAGTAGTATGCGCAGGCCCAAGCTCAAGTACATGCCAGGCAAGGAGGTCCGCAACAGAGAGGACCAACATCGAGAGGACGAGGTCAGGTGATGGCACTCACTGTGGAAGAGCAGTTAGCTTCAGGTGAAGTGGTGGCAGGTATCTTTCTTGTTAACTCTTATTGAGCTTTAATATTGTTTGATTCTGGTGCACCACATTCTTTTTTGTCTGCACAATTTGTGACACGAGTTGGATTAGAACCGAAACATTATCAGTAAGACTCAATATAATTACTGGTAATGGTATCATGGGAGTCGATAGAGTTTATTTCTCGTATCGAGTCGTATAGTACGGGCGAGAGTTTCCTGCTAGATTGAAAAAAAATTCTATGGGAGATTATGACATCATCTTAGGCATAGATTGGTTGAGTGCCCGATACGCGACGATAGATTGCCATAATGACAAGGTTATCTTTCATATCCCTAGTAAGAAGGAATTCTTATTTTCTAGAGACGAGATAGAGTCTTTATCAGCGATCATGAGAATGGCAGTAACAGAGGAAGTATAATTCGCCAGAGTTGTTCAAGAATTCACAGATGTATTTCCAGAAGAACTTTAAAGCATGCCACCAGAAAGGAAGATCGAGTTTACCATTGATCTACTTTCGGGAACAACACCAGTATCAGAGAGAGTCTACAGGATGGCGCATTCAGAATTAGAAGTCTTTTACCGGATGATAGAAGAATTGAGAGCCAAGAGATTCATTCGTGCTAGTAGATTGCCATAGGGAGCCCCAATGTTACTTGTAAAGAAAAATGATGGAATATCATAATTATGTGTTGATTATCATATCCTTAATGCGGTAACCATCAAAAACAAGTATCTCTTGCCAAGGATCGACGCTTGTTCGATTAGCTTAGTGAAGCAGATGTTTTCCAAAATTGATTTACGGTCAGGATATCACCATATCAGAGTCAAAGAGCAGGATATACCCAAGATGACATTCAGATCGAGATATGGACATTGGAAGTTTCTAGTAAGGCCCTTTGGAGCAACTAATGCGCCAACAGTGTATATGGATCTCAAGAATCATATTTTTATGCTATACTTGGACAAGTTCATGATAGTTTACATTGACGACGTCTTGGTGTACAGTCAAAGTAAAGCAGAGCACGAGCAACATCTTTGCGCAGTTCTTCAAACTCTCAGAGAGCACAAGTTATATGCCAAGTTCAGCAAGTACAAGTTCTGGCTTGATTGTATTTCATACTTAGGACATATTATTGCTAAAGGAGGAGTTGAAGTGGATCCCCAGAAGATAGAAGCCATTGAGATATGGTGGCCAGTTCTTCGAACAGTTACAGAAATTTGTAGTTTTCTAGGGTTAGCTGGATATTATCGAAGATTTGTGTTAGATTTTTCTATAATTTTTGTACTCTTGACGCAGCTAACACGAGAAGATGTGCACTTTGATTGGACTGATGAATGTCAAATCTCTTTCAAAAAACTCAAACAGAAGATAATCATGACATATATTTTGACTCTTTCAGATGGGTCAGGTGGGTTCACAGTATATTGTGATACGTCAGGCAGATGATTGGGATGTGTTCTTATGCAGCATGACAATGTTATACCTTATGCATCTTGGCAGCTTCGAGACCATGAAAAACATTATCCGTCGCACGACTTGGAGTTAGCAGTAGTTATCTTTGCACTCAAACTTTGGAGATATTACCTCTATAGAGATCGAGTAGAGATTTATACTTATCACAAAAGTTTGAAGTATGTATTTACTCAGAAGGATCTCAACATGAGGTAGAGAAGATGACTAGAGTTGATGATAAACTATGACCTTGACCTTCGGTATCACCCTGGGAAGGCCAATATCGTAGCGGATGCTTTGAGCCGGAGAACATGAGCTTATTTCCTTATGGCACAGCGAAATTTTTTAGGAGATCTTCAGAAGATGGGCATAAAAGTAGTATTGCCTGGAAACACAGCATTGATGGTTGGTCTACAAGTTTAGTCCACTATAGTAGAAAGAATTAAGGTAGCATAACTAACAGATGTCAAGCTTCAGCATCTCAGAGCGGAGTGTGAGACATGACGTAGACTAGAACTAAGCATTCACAGCGATGAAACTCTCCATTTTGGGAATCTGATTTGTGTATCCTAAGTGGAGACCTTCATCACGAGATTATGGAAGAAGCTCATAGTTCGTAGTATTCAGTGCATCCCAAAGGAACAAAGATGTACATAGACATTCATCAATATTTTTGGTGGACCAAAATGAAGATAGAAATAGCTTAGTTTGTCTCTCGATGTTTTATCTGTCAACAAGTTAAAGCTGAGCATCAGAGACCCGCAGGACTTCTTCAACCATTCCAAATTCCAGAGTGGAAGTAGGAGCACATTACAATAGATTTCATATCAGGACTTCCCAAATCCCCCGCCGACAGAGATGTTATTTGGGTGACAGTGGATCGTCTTATGAAAGTTTTATACTTTTTTCCTTTTAGAATTGGCCAATCCACAGAACAGTTAGCTGAGATATACATGAGACAGATTGTCAGACTACATGGTATGCTAGTTAGTATAGTCTCGGATAGAGATTCCAGGTTTACTTCTTATTTTTGGCAAAGTCTTCAGGAGAGCTTAGGTACCCGTCTAAAGTTTAGTACAACCTACCACCTGTAGACAGATGGTCAGTCAGAGCGTACCATTAAGACTCTAGGAGATATACTTCATTCATGTACCCTTGACTTTGGTGGTTTGTAGGAGGATCATTTGTACTTGGTCAAATTCTCCTACAATAACAGTTTCCAAGCAAGTATCCAGATGGCACCGTTCGAGGCACTATATGGCCGGAAGTGTAGATCCCATATAACTTGGGATAATATTGGTGAGAGATAATTATTTGGTCCCAAAATGATAGCTTATGCAGTTGAAGTAGTCAAGCAAATCCGAAAACATATCAAAGTAGCCCAAAATCGTTAGCGTTATTATGCCAATTTGTATCGGCGACCTCTTGAGTTTTCTGTCTGCGACCATGTATTCCTTCGGATTTTGCCTACCCGAGGAATCATCATATTCGGTATATGGGGAAAGTGTAGTCCTTGGTACATAGGTCCGTTCAATATTTTCGAGCAAGTAGGAGATATTTTCTATCGTCTTGCTCTTCCGCCATCCTTAGTGAGATACATAATATTTTCTATGTATCCCAGTTATGATCGTATATACCGGATACGATTTATGTCCTGAATTATTCAGAATTGATTATTGGTACTGACCTTTTATATGAGGAAAGACCTATATCCATTTTGGATCGGAGAGAGAAGATTCTCAAGAATCGGGCCATTCATTTAGTCCGAGTTGATTGGGACATCACTCACCAGGCATGTCATACCCCGATCCCGCAAGGGTCGATCGTCCTCGCTTAGATCCTTTACAAAATCGATCATTCTCGTTTGGGCTTGATGTAGTACAAGCTTGGAGTTGCGCTCGCATAAGACAAGAACATACAGTGATAGGAATCCATTTAAAACACAAGTTAGAAAACACATTCACAGATAGTTCAACACAAAGTATAGGAAAAAAATATGCTTTTAACTAATAACTCAGAGTAATTTATATAGAGTTACATTTGATGCACCTCTCGGCTACATTTATTTGTATTACAAAAGAAAGCTCAAAAGGCAGGGCGCGCTCCATCAGATAAGCCTTGTCATCCGTATATTACGCCCTTATATAGATTGAAAATTCAAGCCACCAAAATGAACTAGCTTCAACTATACTTCAAAATAGAAGAGCTTCTAATGCCTTCTCTTCTATCCACTAGCATTGCACACCCTGAGTGCCTAAAATATTTACCCATAAATATGGATCAGTACTCAGCTTGTACTGATGAGCGGGACGAACCCACTCGCCTAAATCAATACTTGCTTATTAGGGGCGAGCATGCATTAAAATGATATTATTATTAATAACTAAGTAAATTTTGTTCATATCATATGCATATTTTTAGACGAACAATAACGTAAAATTGTATAGCACATCGGTCGCTTACTCAACCGATGCGAGCCTTTCCTGTACAGAACACAAGTATACTTACCATCTGCACAAGATAATAGATTATCATGTGTTCTATCTATATGCAGTCATTGGTGTGATCGACACCATGGGGACTTATCCATGGCATTGCGGCGTGCCCTGTCAGCCCGGGTAGCAAGTCCTGTTGAAGGTCCCGCAATGCATCACGACTAGCACGATCAAATATTTCTCCTGAATTGATACAGTTCCAGTTCCCCATAATATTATTTTGAGAAAATATCAAACCTTGTGCACCAGTTATCCCAGACCATGTAAATGCGTGAACAGTTCAACTATCATACAATGCATGAGATGAAACAGAAGAAGTAAAGCAGCAATATATATACTAATGCAACAGTTCATATTTTCTCAAAGTCGTGTTCCAATTTTGGTGTCCCGTGGGTCCAAACTCTCCGAGGCACCAGGCCACAACAAATATTTCAGATGTCGAAATATCAGGGAGTTTATTGGTTTCAAACCACAACTGCCTGCTTCATTGCGAAGCTCGTGTTTAGATCGTGTACATGAATATACAAGTTAGTCTACAATTTCCATGTTCCTTTCTTAGTGGTTGGCATGCATTGTGGCTAAGGATTTCCTAAACGTTCAGTCGAGCTTTATCGATTGAACATTTGAAATATTAGAGATATGGACGTAAGAAGCAGGAAAGAAGAGTCCGAACCACCCACCGATTAAAGAAAGTACTGAAAGAAGGAGTTTTGTCTAGCGATTATCAAGCATCAGTTACGCGGATCTGCAATAGCACGAGCACTGAGTTAGAATTCTTTTGCTTATCCTTCCTCCCGAAATCCCCAAGAATTAAAACTCCAAGCGAGAAAGCCAATAGCAAAAATCAAGTAAAGCGAAAGCAACAAAAAAAAATCCTAAAGCGACATCAAGAAAATCAAGCAAAAAAACATAAAAACTATTGGACTCGTTTCAATAGAGGCCTATACATGAGTTGGAAAGGATCATCGTATTTTGTCCGTGGCAAGGGAATGCTGAAGATTCTAAACACCAAGATATGACTCAGACAAACTAGCCACAAGTCCAATTATATAGTACGCATCCCGGTCGGATAGGGATTTGAGGCACTACAGGACGAGTCAACTTGGGAGCACGAGGATGATATATGAGCTAGATATCCGTATTTGTTTGACTCGTGAGGTATATTTGTTTGTATAGCTCATACCCTGATCTTGTCTCGTGCATGTTTGTCTTATTCTAGGTACTTCATAACATATGATTGATATTCATATAATCTTGCTTATTTTATTACCTGTATGATCTCTAGAGATACCTTGATAGACCCGGTGCCTTGCTGAAATTTCGAGGACCGAATTTATCTAAGGAGGTGGAAGTTTTGAGACCCATCTCACTATTTTAGTATTATTGTATTTTATCTGGTATATGTGTGTTATAGCTGTATAATTGCTTCTCATATAATTTATAGATTTTTCTATCTGATTTCATGTAATTTCTAGATTGGTGCTTGGTGATTCTCTCTTACTATATATAGCCTTCAATTTCTCTCTCTCCTCCTCATTCTTCTTTCTTTCCTTCACTTTCTTTATTTTTTTCTTCCTCTTCCCTCTCCTTTCCCTAGCTGAGAGCAGGCCGAGGTTGGCCTTCCCATTCCCTTCCCATTCCCTTTGGTGGTGGTGGTGGTGGTGGTGGTCGTAGTAGTAGTAGTAGTAGTAGTAGTAGTAGTAGTAGTAGTAGTAGTAGTAGTAGTAGTAGTAGTAGTAGTAGTAGTAGTAATAGCTTAGTAGTGGGTTTAGGCAAGCACATATTGTCAATGAGTAAGAACTTGCACTTTTGGCCACTCTTGCATTTTATTAGTCTATATTATGCTCTAAGAATTGCTTTTCATGTTTACTTCTTATTATTTTTGATTTGGAGGCATTGGTTGAAGTAGATCTTAGTTTCAAGTTTAGAGCTTCCATGAGTTTACTTGGTTTTGATCTCTTAAAATTGATGTTTTCAAAAAATAGTAGTTCCATGTTAATGAGCACTTGATTTCTTGTAGCTTTGGACTTTACTTTGCTGGATTCGGACTAATAATAAGGATTTCATGGAGAAAATAAGTTTTCAGACTTGGAGCTTTTCCATGGCTAAAACTTGTTGTTCTGGGACGAAGGAGTTCTATGTGGTCTGGACTTCTCACTCTAAGTTAGCATACGGTCATCTTGTTGGACGTATGACTGAAATTTGTACATGTGTCCCTTGGCCAAATGTATGGAACTAGAACGAATAAAAGTTCTCTAAGTTCAAAAGATTTTATGCGGCCAAGTGTGTATGCGGCCAAGAGGAGCATGCGGCTGAGTCGTCCATGCGTCCCGAAGCTATGCGTTCCTCTTTCCTTCGAACTCTTGACTCAGCACCACCTTGGCACGAATTTCTATAATTTTATGTTTTTCTTCTGACTTTCTTTCTTGGCCAGTCACATTGGTCACTTCTCTGACATGGCTAGTCACATCAATCACTTTTCTAACTTTATATTTTTTGCCTGTCACTCACCTTGTACCGAGGAGTGGAATTTACATCTTTTATGTTTCCAGTGTGCTGTATGCGGCCAGCTCTTGCATGCGGCTAGCTTGTTGCATGCTGCCAGCTTACCCCATGCGCCTATAATACTTGTAGTAGCTTAATTTCTTATAATTTATTCTCTTATGATTTAATTGTTTCCATTATTTAGCCTATTCTTTTTAATTGTTATGAATGTAAGATTTTTCTAAATTACTTATAACTTAATTTGTGACAACCTGCTAGAACCTAAAATTCCCTGATTATGGATTATATTGACATTGTTAATCTTAAACTCCCAACACCAGACTTGTACTGATATTCCTGATAATAGCTCATCGTATCGAGTTAACCTGACATGTACTGATATTCCTGATAGTGGCTCGATTAAGCGCACCCTTGACATGCTAGAATTTCCTGAACTGAATTGCTTGAATTGATAAGATAAATTTTCGTAGTTGATTTGCTTTCTCCTATCCTAAATGTACTTATCAAGCTACTATCATGTCATGTCCTGCATTATGTCTAAGGCAAATTTTAGAGCACCACGGTCAAGAATTCTTAATAACTTGTCTATGATAACAACTAGAATAATGAATTAGAAGCATCTAGAGAGATTTCTTAGCTAGATGCAATCCAGGTATCCCAGCGACACCTGATAGATTTTGAGTTCTCCGTTGTGAGGGGTACACTTCTAACACGCCGTCGAGTATTACATTTACCTGTAAATTACTATACCTGATATAATCTATTATATGTATCCTTACACCTGGATAACCCGGATAGTCTGCAGGGCATATGGCTTTATGGAATCTTAAACTGCATGTGTTAGTAACTAGGACTGTGATAACCCTAGTTAGCTAATGATAGCAAGTCGTAGAGCATGATTGGCCGTGATTGCTTAATTTTTAGTCTATTCTAGTCATGTCCTGATTTATTTAACAACTGATCCAAAAATTATAGTATGGTACTGATTTCAGATATCCTTGTTTAAATATTCTAGAACTGTTTAACTGTTATTTTACCTGCTGTACTTATTTAACTGTTCCTTATGTTATTTCTTACTTATTTGTCTGCATGCTGGTTTTAGTTCCTAAGTTGGCTCCCTTGTGGTACTTACTGTTTTACGGTCTGACCCCACTGTTTTGTATGGCTAGATTTTTTATCAGGACCACAGGATCTCCCGTACTTTTTGCCTCAAGATGTTGAATATCAGGAGCACCCGAGGATATGAGTGAGTTTCTTCTTTATCACCCACTTGATATTGTACTTATATTTTGAGGTATTTAGCCACCGAGTACGTATTTAGCTCATATTTTAGAACTTAATATTCTAGCCTGCGGGCCTACATATAAAGCATATTTTAGACTATAGCTAGAGCTAATCTTGTAATATTGTACTCTTGCTAGTTCTTTATTTTGTAACTAGCTTCATGATCATTTGTGTATGTATAGTTTGGGATGCCTTGCTATTATATGTTTGGTGATCATACATCTTGTAACTTGTTGCTTGCTCGAGATTGGGACAACTAGGACTCGTGACCCAGGAATGAATATTGGATTGTAGAGAAAACTCCCGCATATCTAGACAGTTGTGACCATATCTCGGAGTATTAAGTACTCTGGTGTATGTAGCTAGCTTTGTCCGCCCCCGCTTTCTAGTATTCTGGTTCTGGGACATGACATGTATGAACTGGATATATATAATGAAACAGAAGTATGAGGTGTACAGAAGTTCTCAAGACTTCTTGACATATGTGAAGACCCAATTTGGAGTACATATGAAGATTCTTTAAATAGATAATAGGATCGAGTACACCAACAAGGATTTTGCTAATTTTATCTCTAGTCAGGGAATTCTTCATCAAACTACTTATCCAAATACTCCTGATCAGAATGGGGTGACTGAACGCAAGAACAGAAATCTACTAGAAGTGGCACATTCTTTGATGTTGACAATGAATGTGCCAAAGTTCTTATAGAGTGAGGTTGTTATGACAACAACTTATCTAATCAACAGGATGACGTCAAGAGTATTAGGGATGAAGACACCATATGAGATGCTCTTGGGCTCTAATATTTTTATTGTTCCATCCAAAATATTTGGCTGCACATATTTTGTGCGAGATCACAGAATAATAGTGAGCAAGCTGGATCCATAAGAAGTTAAATATATCTTTGTGGGCTACTCATCAAGTCAGAAAGGATACAAGTGTTGGTATCCCACTGAAAGAAGGCTATTTGTCAGTATGGATGTGATCTTCAGGGAGTTTGAACCATTTTATGGAGAGAAGACGGAGTTAAGTTCCTTGTTCGAGGATGGATCTACTGATGCTAGTAGAGAGGGAAAGAATGAGAGTTGCATCGTGGTTGGTATGATTTCATGTCTTTTTGAGTCACCAAGGAGTGATGGTATCAGGGGGAGCTGACAACCAGGGGGAGCTGAGAGTATATAAGGAGCATGAGCAGCAGGAACAATATGAGCTTTCTCCTTCTGTGCCTATGCTAGTACCCATAAATACTGATTTCCTAAGTCCCTCTTCTCCATAATCTTCTTCAGCTCTTCTACCTTAGTCACCCGGTAACCACTCCTCCTTGATACTTCTAATACTCTCGTCTTGCTTCATAAAACTTTTAGAGTCAATGCTGGAAAATCTTCCGCTAAGTTTTGTAGTTGGGATACTAACATTGCACATTACATTTCATGTGCATCCACTCACCTTTATATAAGTCTTTCATTGCATCATTGGATTCAGTTCTTGTACCTAACAACTGGCAGGTAGCTAAGTAAGATCTTAGGTGGTTGAGCACCATGTAGTAGGAACTTCAGGCCTTGAAGAAGAACGACACATGGGAGCTAGTACCACTGCCAGTTGGAAAGCATATTGTTGGATGTAAATGGGTAAATACTGTTAAGTAGACTCAAGATTGCAATATTGATAGGTACAAGTCCATATTAGTTGCTAAAGGCTATAGCCAAACTTATATTATCGATTATGACGAGACCTTTGCTCCAGTAGTAAATATGAGCACTATGCGAGTGTTGGTGTCATGTGCTGCCAACTTCAATTGGCAACTACATTAGCTATATGTCAAGAACACCTTTTTATATCAGAATCTCCAATAGGAGGTGTATATGGAGATTCCACCAGGCTTTGCTACTTCACAAGCAACGAAAAAAGTATGCAAATTGAAGAAGTCTTTGTATGGGCTAAAGCAGTCTCCGAGAGCATGGTTTGATATACTCAGGCTTGCAGTCTGTGGTATGGGGTATATGTAGTACAATGGAGATCATACTGTGTTTTACAAGCACTCCAAGAATCGTATTACTGTTCTTGCAGTCTATGTTGATGATATTATAATTACTGGAGACGATACTGAGGAGATCATACGGCTGAAGAAAAGACTTGGAGAGGAATTTGAAGTTAAGGATCTGGGACATTTGAAGTACTTTCTCAGAGTTGAAATTGAAAGATCATAAAAGGATATAGTGATTTCTCAGCGAAAGTATGCTCTAGACATTCTTTCAGAGACAGGAATACTGGGTTGCAGGGTTGCTTCTACTCCTATCGAGCAGAATCACAGGTTATGTACTGAGGGTGGTGATCTGGTGAGTAAGGATTAATATCAAAGATTAGTTGGTCGGCTTATATATCTATATCATACGAGACCAGATATTACTCATTTTGTGAGTGTGGTGAGTAGATATATGCATGATCCCAAAGCAGCATATGGAGGCAGTTCACAGAATTCTTAAGTATATTAAAGTAAGCCCAGGAAAGGGGTTATGGTTCAGAAGTTTTAGACATTTGAGAGTTGAAGGCTATTGTGATACCGATTAGACAGATTGTATGGACGATCGCAGGTCCACTACAGGTTACTGAATTTTTGTTGGAGTAAATCTTGTATCTTGGCGCAACAAGAAGCAAGATGTAGTGGCTAGGTCTACAGTTGAGTCTGAGTACAGGGCTTTGGTAGTTATCTTGTGCGAGATAATGTGGGTGAAGAGCTTGTTGTCTGAGATGCATTTATTTTAGATGAGACTTCCTGCAACTTTGGTGTGATAACAAATCAACAATTAATATTACAAACAATCTACTTCAGCATGACCATACCAAATATATGGAGATTTATCTATTCTTCATTAAGAAACAGCTTAAAAAAAGGTTTTGACTTTGAGCTTTGTGAAATCATCGGAGCAGTTAGCTGATTATTTAACTAAATATTTAGGTCCTAGAGAGTTTGATATCTTTTGTAACAAGATGTGGATGATTGATATCTATCGTCCATCTTAAGGGGGAGTGTTGGGTTATGAGGACTTATTTAGTCCCACATCGGATAGAAAAGTAGGAGAAGGCTAGCCTCCTCCTGTATATGTACCTCCTCTCTAGAAATAAATGAATCAACTAGTTTCTATATATATATATATATATATATATATATATATATATATATATTAAAAATTATAAATTTTGGAGAGAGCAAATTATAAAATTAATAAAAAAATTAATAAGAACACAAAAATTTAACTGTTCCCTACTCACCCCCATGTAGAACTGTCACACCACGCTCCCAGAATACTGGATAAATACGAGGACTAACATGGCCAACCATACCTTGCAGCATACCAAAGTAAGCCACAATGTGCTAAGGTTGTCAAGAAGACAAATGGGTGGCCTCTAGCATGCTATGACATCAGTCCTAAGGACGATAAATGCTAGTATCTCAATCCATCAACAGCAATTTCAAGAGTATATCTTACATAAATGTAAAGAGGCATCCCAAAATATATACCATATATGATCATGAAGCTAGTGAATACAAAATGTTGTACTAGCAGAGTATAATTATATATGATCAAATATACCAGCCATGGTCTAATATATATATATATATATATATATATATATATATATATATATATATATATATATATATATATATATATATATATATATATATATATATCATATTAACCGTAGTCTCAAAAATATAAGGAGCTAACTCTGCCGCTTGCTAACACCACAAATTGAGAAATCAAAACGATGGGTGGAAGAAGGAAACCCACTCGCGAGCTTCGGTCGCAGTCCTACGAATGCGAGCTATCTTGCTGGAAGTACGAATCATCCTAGTTCTTTTCGGGTAAATCTGGCCAATCAAAACCAGTGGGTTCAGAACCCCAAGCAACAAGTACCATAAAGGAGCTCAAGGTGTTAACCAAAACCACAATCAGTAGAAATAAGAGAACCATATAACTAAATAAATATGGGTCGAGCTTTGTACAGTACCAATGTACTTGTCTCGATAAAATAACTATAAGGAGTGGTGAACTGATAACAAACTAATTATAAAGAAGGATAAGGCGACGAGCGGAAAAAGGGCATATGATCTACTTTGGATCAGGACCACAACCCTTAGACCAAATAAGGACCTGGATTGCTGACCTTCACCCGAGCATAACTTTACACTCTAACCATGCGCCAAAAGAAAATAGAATATAACAGGGTGAGCTAGATTAACAGACAAGCATGCATATCACGGCCAAACATGCCTACGACTTGCTATAATTAACTAACTAGGGTTATTACAAACCTAGTTACTAACAAATGCATGTTTTGAAGAATATCGCTACCACCGGCACTGCAGTCAACCCGAATGGACAAGGATACGCTTGTTTAGTACTTGTAGTGCACATCACAAACATTGATGAATAAAGAACTAAAGCAGATAACCGATAGCATCACACAACATAACTTAGGCCTAAACTAGTTTTGGTAAACATAATATAGTTTTTGTAAATATAACTTATCTGTAAATTGTCTTGTAATATAAACTGAAACTGAAATATAACTGGAACATATACTGGAACATATACTGAAATACATAATGTTATGAACCTTGGCTCAATAATAAAAACTTGTAGTGCCACAGCATATCACAGACCTTGTAACCACATTATGCAACAAATTATATAACTACCATGGTACATCACAATATCTTGTATGTTCCGTGGCATACGTAAATGTCACGCCCCAGTCCAAAAATACGTAGGACTAGGACACGTAAGCATATCAGCCACATGTATATGGCAACTCCAATATATGAAAACCATAATACATGGGTACGTTGTATCATGAACAATAATTCATAAGTGGTATATATTTATCATAAGTCACATGGCATAACTAGATCTCATCCATAGAAATCAAATAGAAATAAATAACCAATATCTATGAAACTAGATCTCAATATAAAGTATCTAAAGATGATAGTCGGATAGAAATAAATCCACTACCAACTAGAATATAAAAATAACCACAATATAAGTACATCATCTTATAATCACGAGGCTCGAAGAGAAAACCTTCTTGAAATATAAGTAGCTAGTTTGGGTCTGCACTCCTGCGAATACTCATAAAAATCTACACCTGAAAAGGGACTAGGTCCTCAGAGGGACATAACAAGATACATAAAAGCATGCCATAAAATAAATACTGTGAAAACTCAAGGGTGAACTAAGCAGCTAAGTGAAATACAATTTGAGGACAACTTAGTGCGTATGGAAAGTGTAGGCTAGACATATGCTGACGTAATTCACCAATCGTCGTGAGTGGCTAGTATATGCCACATATGCCCCCATAACAAGGGCGCTCTACAATATAATAACCTCCAGCTCAGAAGAGCGTGGCATCTGCATAGTATAATGTCCATATCACTCCGTAGAACGTGGAATCTAAATAGTATAACGTCTATATCATTCCGTCGAACGTAGAATCTGAATAAAGAAAGTAGGTATCCTATACGCCTACTAGTCGTCCTCTCCGCCCAATACAAATGTACAAGTCGCGAATACGACATGGACATCTCGTACTATAATGTAAGTCACTAAAGAAATAAACAACTAAGCTAAATACCGTCACACGTGCTTCTTACACCGATGGCCAGTCGAGTATGAAGCACGCGACCCTACATGAACTCACTCTGTGACATACAATGATATGTGTCAAGGCATGGGGAGTCATAACGATAAATCTACAACTTTAGGTGGGTCCACTAGATACTAGGTCAGACACAAGTCCTAAAGTCAATGCCTTCGTTGAATGGATCCGAGTCTTTCTCGGACGCGCACAGTTATATTAAATAAATAAATATGCAACTAGATAACATCTGAATTTAAACGGTAAAACAAGGCAAGGTATACTTGCCTGGCAAGAAAGCTGTGTAGTACCAATAACCTGCTCCTTAAGTCGCACAGAACAATCTAATAGGTCCTATATACATATAATGTAATACAATACAACATTAGCCATTATACTAACACATACACAACCATAAATACATTGAACTCAGGGCATAGCTAGGTATGACACTGGTCAACAAGGGTCAAGTGTGCATCCAATTATGCGGTGTCCTGTTTGTAATTACTGTGCAAGACAGACAGTTAAAATGATACGGGGCTCGCCAGTACATCAGTGTACATAATGGCAGTCTGCTAACAAATTACATGGTCATAGGTCAATGGTAAATACGGGATATCCGTAATTACGCTCGTGTTACCTAGTATATTTATAAATATACATATTATTATCTAGCATATAACATTAATTACTTACAATATATATATATATATATATATATATATATATATATATATATATATATATATATATATATATATATATATATATATATATATACCAATTAAATACATATACAATAGATATATGTATATACACTTAATAGAATTTATACTATATAAATATATATATATTAAACATATACTAGATATATATACTAATACATATATACTAATACATACATACTATACCAAATACATACATATACTTATTTGAATACATATACACATACGTATATAAAATCATGAAGGAGGAGGACATGTACGAACCTACGTGCGTGCACGAGATCGGCGATGACGACGATGACGATGATGATGACGATGTCGACGATGTTGAAGGTGACGATGATGATGGTGACAATTATGATGAAGATAATGGTGATAGTCATGGTGAGGATGATGATGCTCAGGCTGTGAGGGACTTTCAGGCGAGGTCGACAGGAGGTGGGAGGAGGAGAACAGGGAAGAGGGGTCGTGCTCGGCGGAAGAGGCCGGCGTGGAAAATGCCTGGTGCCAGTGGCGGTGTGCCCAGGCGGTCGGGGGTGAGGGATCCGTGGGAAGAAGAGGAAGATGATGATGTGTCGATTGGTGGGGTTGCTCTGGCGAGGCGGGGCTTGGCTGCTTCTGTCGAGTGGTCCGACGAGAGAGGGTGGAGAACGATGGTACGGTTGGTGGAGTCGGGGAGGAGAAGGAAAAGTCGGGGAGATGGTTCAAGCGGGTCGACAAGGTGGACGGGATGATGGAGGCGGTGCTGCTCGGGTGCTCAGGCGGGGCTCGTCGAGTTGCACGGCGGGGGGTGTTCAGACGAGAGGAGGAAGAGAGGGAGGTCGGGGTGGTTCGGTTCAGTCGAGGGGAGAAAGGAAATCGGAGAAGGGAGGAGAGGGTCGGGCTTCAGGCGAAGGATGGCGGAGGAGAATGGTTCAGTCGACGTTAATGGCAGCGGGTTGCTACGGGTCTGGACAACAGGTCGTCGAGGAGGTGGAAGGAGAGTCGGCAGGTGGTTCAGTCATGGAGGAGGATTGGGAACGAGTCGGCAGTGGTGGAAGAGATCCGGCGGGCTGTTGTGGTCGAGAGGACTCGGCGGGGTGAGTAGAAGGAGGTCGAGGAGGATAGGATCCGTGGTGGAGAGAAGAGGGTGCTCCGGCGGGTCGGGTGGTCGATGGCAGTGGCTTCACGGTGGGTTCTCTGACGAGGATGACAGGGAAGGAGGAAGGGGAGATGATGATGAATAGGAAGATGGGTGTATGTCGGCAGCTAGCTTTGGTTTAGGAATAGAAATAAAGAAAAGAAAAATGTAAAGAAGAGGATATTTATATATACACATGCAAGGGGGGGTTGGTTTGACCTATAAAAGTTTGACTTGGTCAACACTCTCTTAGAATTGGGCTTGGGTTGTCATATAGGTATTTTAATGGGCTAGGATTTGGTTTGATTCAAAAATGAATTGCTAGGATTGCATTGGTTCAAGGTTTGGAGGGCCATAGTTTAAGGAGGTTGATGTTGAATTACACACTCCCAAAAATTATGGAAAAATATACATGAAGGAGAAATGGGTTTATTCACGTGTTGTGTCCAATGGGGTGGACACCTTAATGCACTTTTGCATAAATGTGCCCAACAATTAGAAAATTGCCCAAAGTTGGGTTTTGGTTTTTATTTAATTAAAGATTAATACAATAGGTGTTCTAAAATGAATTAGAAGTACATGGGGCTGAAACTAAGTGGGACACAAGTGTCATGAATGAAGTAGAATCAGAATAGAATATTATCCTAATTTGGGTTGCTCAAAATGGGTCAAGATTGTGTCTCCAATTTCGATTGAAACGCACAAGGATACAAGATTAGATTTATTTAGAATTAAATATAAGCGTCTGTGACGAATATTGTGCGACTAAAATGTAGCACAAGAGAGCATAATTATGAGTTACACAAAGATCAAAATGAAAGACGGGCACGACTAGGACAATGTTGTGAAATTTATTGGAAGGCAAAAGCTAAGGTAGCGCCCTAAGTATTGAAGCAACGGCAAGGTACAATAAGTGATATAAATATTATATAATTAAATAAAATACCGTGTTCTATTTCTAATTGGATTCAACTAGCCCTAGTTTCTCTATCTAAGCCAAGTAGGCCTAATTTTGGGTGAGGGGGTTTACAATCTATCCAAATTAAAATAATTTTGTCCTCAAAATTAAATGAAAATAAGGCATAATTTGTCAATTCTTTCACATTCGTACATAAGACAAGTCAATCACGATATCTTCCAAAAATTTAAAACTTATTTAAATCCATCATAATCACTTTTAAATTAACTTAACCAATGTTTAAATTAAACTTCAACACATCACACTATCTTCTCAATTTTCAAATTAAATAATCCACATCCAAATCTAATTCAAATCTATATGACATCCCACATCAAAATTTATATCGCAATCCCCAACTATCATAATCTCCTCTAGAAAATAATTATAATTAAATATTATTTCTATTTTTAACTTGTGAATTTCGTACACTTTAAATTTTAAATTTAATTTACATCCTCAATATTTCAAATAGGTGATCCAACAATCAAAATTTTAATTTTTAATTCAAATTATCAAATTTGAAATTCAATCTGTCGATGTTCATGTTTAGAGTTCTATTTATTTTTCTCAAGATTTAAATCGATGATTCAACCTTCAGTACTCAAAATTTAAATCCTGCTCAAATTATAAGTATTTGGTCCGAAATATCAAGATTTTAAAAATTCATTAAATACTCGTCCTCTAACTCCTTCTTCTAAAATTTTCCACATTTAAAATAACTTAATCTCTCAATCTACTCTTACTTGATCACAATCTAACAGAAATTTCTCTCAAGTTAACAATGCAACTTTTACCCAACTTAGAATTTACCCATATATCACATAAGGCTATACATTTAATAGAAAATTTTTTCAAATTATTTAATCGTGTTATTCAATCCTCAAAGTTTTTAACATCAAAATATATCACCTATGATATGCCCTTATTTATGAAAAATAGTCACCAAATAATGTGATTAGCCTATGGGGTATTTCTAGTACTCTCCGTGTATCAAACTTATACCAAGCATGAGCGTTCGTCTTTCCAGAATAGGGAAAGACGGAGAACAATAATAAGGAATTGAATGAGGAGGTGATAGAGTACAAGTATGAAATTCAAAGCGATTAAGAATTCAAAGAGAATTGTCAAGGCAAGTGTGGATTGAATCCTATTTTGGTAAATTCCTATTCACATGCTCATATCAGTATAGTTATGTAACTGATATGATATGCTTAGACATGTCTAAGGGCAAGTATATTCGTCTACTAGTCAACTATATATCTCAATCCACGTAAAATAGTCATGCGAAGAGCAAACCAAGCGCACTAAGGTTAGCTAGACCTTAATACACTGATTCTGATTTAGACAACATATTAGTGTAGGCCCCCCAATAATACATATGCCATGAACAAGCTCGATAAAAGAATAATCTTGCAAAACTAGGCTGTAACAGTATCATAAGTCGAGGTAGTACAAAAAAATATAAGTACGCTAGATTATGATGAGAGAAGCTCTAAAATAATTCAAGTTCACCAAGAAGATAAGACTCTACAATCTCTACAGTTGTCATACTAACTCCTTGTCTAAGTCGCTAGTCGACCAAATAGGGGTATGGGCCTCTAAGTTCTATAGTCTGAATAAACACTATTGTTTATGCTAGTATACAGTTAATGTCATTTAGTTACACTTCAATGAAAGGTCAAAGAACTATATGATATTAGGTTGTGAGGCATACTACCCAAATTAAAATAATTAACTAATACTATAACTGCATTTAGGGCTTCTATAAGATAATATTATCCTTGTAAATAAAGTATAAACTCTTATTGGGGTATATACAGAAAAGGTCTTGGTACTTATTAGGGTATCCTATTGAATTATATAGGTAATGGTCATCTTAAGTCTTAATCATAGTGCTTATAGAACAAGGGTGTCAATAGTAGGTATGGAAAAGTTACTGGCCTTCAAGGGAAAAGGGGATATAACTTGTATTGAGATGTGGTTACAAATTACATGATTCAAACTAAAGGATAAACATCAAGTCATAATCTACAAGAACAACTCAAAACTATCAAGCCCTAACTACCAAGCACTAAATTTTCAAAATTCAAGATTACAACTATAACCCTAGAAAGCGCTATATCCTAACATAGAATAAGATCACTTGGCATACAATCAGTAGGATTAGGTGGCAAGAGTTGAAAGATGAAGAAAGAAAAGCATAATTAGTCATCGCACAAATAGCGAGCGCTAAGATTTCAGAGGAACAAGATATAAAATTATAATAGAGAGTCTCTTGATAATCTCATGGGTTTCTAAGGGGTAAGGTGGTAGCTAATCTCTGTGTTTGAGGTATGATCAAGAGAATATTCTATCCATTCCTCTTGGCTTCCTAAGGTATTGTCTGCTAATACCATGACAAGAATCTAAATTTATAGTTCTCTAATACTATCTCGCTATAAAAGTTAGGTTTAGTCCTAATATCCAACCTTGGATTTCTACTGGTTACTTAATACTACGGTCAAACAATATGGTTAAATTTCCAACTAACCTTAGTAGTGTCCATACTACTCTCAAGTCATTCAATATATCAAGGGATAATGGTTAATTAATTTACAGGTAAGAGGTGCTAGGGTTCATCAGGTAATAAGGAATGCTAAGTTTCATTAAGTATTCTAAACTTAGTGATGTGTCAATACTCTAGTTGTGTTCTTAGTAGGAGTGTTACCCTAATCATTATCCTAGCAACAAGGATTCTTATATTCTAGGAGAAGGCTATACTCAAGAAACTATTAGGGAAGTACAGGATTCAAACAGGATGCGATTATTCAAATATAATAGATTGGAAGGAACAAGAGTCATAGTCAAATAGGGATGAGATCCTATACTCTAATCCTATTTGCAGGCTTGCTCGGTACAGTAACATAATCGAGACAATATGCTCTCGACCTGCATGGGCCACCACTAAAAATAGGTCACGCCCCAGTCCAAAAATATGTAGGACTAGGACACATAAGCATGTCAGTCGCATGTATATGGCAACTCCAATATATGGAAACCATAATACATGCGTACGCTGTATCATGAACAATAATTCATAAGTGGTATATATTTATCACAAGTCACAGGGCATAACTAAATCTCATCCACAGAAATCAAATAGAAATAAATAACAAATATCTATGAAACTAGATCTCAATATAAAGTATCTAAAGATGATAGTCGGATGAAAACAAATCCACTACCAACAAGAATGTAAAAACAATCACAATATAAGTACATCATCTAACAATCACAAGGCTCGAAGAAAAAACCTCCTCGAAATATAAGTAGCCAGTCCGGGTCTGCGCTCCTGCGAATACTCATGAACATCTACACCTGAAAAGGGATCAGGTCCTCAGAGGGACATAACAAGATACATAGAAGCATGCCATAAAGTAAATACTGTGAAAACTCAAGGATGAACTAACCAGCTAAGTAAAATGTAATTTGAGGATAACTTAGTGCGTATGGGAAGTGTAGGCTAGACATATGCTGACGTAATTCACTAATCGCCGTGACTGGCTAGTATATGCCACATATGTCCCCATAACAAGGGCGCTCTACAATATAATAATGTCCAGCTCCGAAGAGCGTGGCATCTGCATAGTATAACGTCCATATCGCTCCGTAGAATGTGGAATCTGAATAGTATAACGTCCATATCGTTCCGTCGAACGTGGAATCTGAATAAAGGAAGTGGGTGTCCCATATGCCTACTAGTCGTCCTCCTCGCCCAATACAAATGTACAAGTCGCAAATACGACGTGGATATCTCGTACTATATGTCAAGTTACTAAATAAATAAATAACTAAGCAAAATACCGTCACATATGCTGCTCACACCGATGGCCAGTTGAGTATGAAGCACGTGTCCCTACATGAACTCACTCTGTGACGTGCAATAATATGTGTCAAGGCCTGGAGAATCATAACGATAACTCCACAACTTTAGGTGGGTCCACTAGACACTAGGTCAGACACAAGTCCTAACGTCAACGCCTTCGTTGACTGCACCCGAGTCTTTCTCGGACGCGCACAGTTATATTAAACAAATAAATATACAACTAGATAATATCTTAATTTAAATAGTACAACAAGGCAAGGTATACTTGTCTGGCAAAAAAGTTGCGTAGTACCAATAACCTGCTCCTGAAGTCGCGCAGAACAATCCAATAGGTCCTATATACATATAATGTAATACAATACAACATTAGCCATTATACTAACACATACACAACCATAAATACATTAAACTCAGGGCATAACTAGGTATGACACTGGTCAACTAGGGTCAAGTGTGCGTCCAATTACGCGGTGTCATGTCTGTAATTGCTGTGCAAGACAGACAGTCAAAATAATACGGGGATCGCCAATACGTCAGTGTACATAATAGCAGTTTGCTAACAAATTATATGGTCGCAGGTCAATGGTAAATACGGTATATTCATAATTACACTCGGGTCACCTAGTACATTTATAAATATACATATTATTATCTAGCATATAACATTAATTACTTACAATATATATATATATATATATATATATTATATACCAATTAAATACATATACAATAGATATATGTATATACACTTAATAGAATTTATACTATATATATATATATATATATATATATATATTAAACATATACTAGATATATATACTAATACTATACCAAATACATACATATACTTATTTGAATACATATACACATACGTATATAAAATCATGAAGGAGGGAGACAGGTACGAACCTGCACGCGTGCACGAGATCGGCGATGACGACGATGACAATGATAATGACGATGTCGACGATGTTGAAGGTGACGATGATGATGGTGACGATTATGATGAAGATGATGGTGATAGTCATGGTGAGGATGATGATGCTCAGGCTGTGAGGGACTTTAAGGCGAGGTCGACAGGAGGTGGGAGAAGGAGAACAGGGAAGAGGGGTCGTGCTCGACGGAAGAGGCCGGCGGGGAAGATGCCTGGGGCCAATGGCGGTGTGCCCAGGCGGTCGGGGGTGAGGGATCCGTGGGGAGAATAGGAAGATGATGATGTGTCGATTGGTGGGGTTGCTTTGACGAGGCGGGGCTTGGCTGCTTCTGTGGAGTGGTCCGGCGAGAGAGGGTGGAGAACGGTGGTATGGTTGATGGGGTCGGGGAGGAGAAGGAAAAGTCGGGAAGATGGTTCAAGCGGGTCGACAAGGTAGACGGGATGATGGAGGCGGTGCTGCTCGGGTGCTCAGGCGGGTCTAATCGAGTTGCACGGCGGGGGGTGTTCAGACAAGAGGAGGAAGAGAGGGAGGTCGGGGTGGTTCGGTTCAGTCGAGGGGGGAAAGGAAATCGGAGAAGAGAGGGAGAGGGTCGGGCTTCAGGCGAGGGATGGCGGAGGAGAATGGTTCAGTCGACGTTAATGACAGCGGGTTGCTATGGGTCTGGATAACAGGTCGTCGAGGAGGTGGAAGGAGAGTCGGCAGGCGGTTCAGTCATGGAGGAGGATCGGGAATGGGTTGACAGTGGTGGAAGAGATCGGGTGGGCTGCTGTGGTCGAGAGGACTTGGCGGGGCGAGTTAAAGGAGGTCTAGGAGGATGGGATCCGTGGTGGAGAGAAGAGGGTGCTCCGGCGGGTTGGGTGGTCGATGGAAGTGGCTTCACGGCGGGTTCTCCGACGAGGACGGCAGGGAAGGAAGAAAGGGAGATGAAGATAAATAGGAAGATGACTGTATGTCGGCTACTAGCTTTGGTTTAGGAATAGAAATAAAGAAAAGGAAAAAGTAAAGAAGAGGATATTTATATATACACATGTAAGGGGGGTTGGTTTGACCTAGAAAAGTTTGACTTGGTCAACACACTCTTAGAATTGGGCTTGGTTTGTCATGTAGGTATTTCAATAGGCTAGGATTTGGTTTGATTCAAAAATGAATTGCTAGGATTGCATTGGTTCAAGGTTTGGAGGGCCATGGTTTAAGAAGGTTAATCTTGAATTACACACTCCCAAAAATTATGAAAAAATATACATGAAGGAGAAATGGGTTATTTACGTGTTGTGTCCAATGGGGTGGACACCTAAATATACTTTTGCATAAAAGTGCCCAACAATTAGAAAATTGCACAAAGTTGGATTTTGGTTTTCATTTAATTAAAGATTAATACAATTGGTGTTCTAAAATGAATTAGAAGTACATGGGGCTGAAACTAAGTGGGACACAAGTGTCATGAATGAATTGGACTCAGAATAGAATATTATTCTAATTTGGGTTGCTTAAAATGGGTCAAGATTGTGTCTCCAATTTTGATTGAAACGCACAAGGATACAAGGTTAGATTTATTTAGAATTAAATATAAACGTCTGCGACGAATATTGTGCGACTAAAATGTAGCACAAGAGAGCATAATTATGAGTTATACAAAGGTCAAAATGAAAGGCAGGCACGACTAGGATAAGGTTGTGAAATTTGTTGGAAGGCAAAAGCTAGGGTAGTGCCCTTAATATCGAAGCAACGGTAAGGTACAATAAGTGATAGAAATATTATATAATTAAATAAAATGTCGTATTCTATTTTTAGTTGGATTCAACTAGCCCTAGTTTCTCTATCTAAGCCAAGTAGGCCTAATTTTGGGTGAGGGAGTTTACAGTAAACTTGGTAGGTCATGGGGCCCTTGCCTAGCAGGGTTGGTCCATGCCTTATAGGGCCCTTGGAGACCGGGGTAGCCGGTAGCGCCATATTCTTTTCTCCCAATAATTTAGTCAAATTTTATCTATTATAATCATTATTTCAAGTTTGAGTCGTTGACAATCGAGAACTACCTAGAATGATGATTTACGAGTACGAGCTATTCACGAGTTATCACTGACAAACTTATCATATCTGCGGCACGCGATACATTGGACAATACTCACACTCGATTGCTCGATGTCAAATGCAATAGGTTTATCATACACAATAATTTCCACTGTGTCTTGAGGTTCAAAATATGTGTTAAATTGTAAGAGCACAACATCCAACTATATATTACACAAAGAAATATCACAAACTAGCAGAAATATGGTTGGCGCACTTTCGCAAGAAAGAGCGCGAGCTACAAAGGGGTGGCACACTTTGTTAAGTTAACCAACACGGTGCACTTGACAAAAGTGCGTAGGCAAGAATAAGGCATGCTTCAAAGAAATTGCATGAGCAAGCTTGCTAAAAGATAAAACACACAATCCGATATCAAAGCTCGATAGTCGAGAAACTCACCAGTCGAGGAGCACACAAATCAATAACACAAAAATCGAGAAACCAACCAAAACTTTGTCCCTAAGAAAATGAAAAGGGAAGAAAGTGTGCGAGATACCAAATATAAGAAAAGTATGCCAGCTGACGAAACATAGAAAAAGTGCGCCAGATTGTCAAACGCGAAAAAAGTGTGCTGACTGACTGTACTTTCTCTTAGTTTTCTAAAGAGAACTTTGATTGAATACGCACCAAAGTGCGCCAAGCTAGATTTTCTCTCGAAAGTGTGCCACTGGCTCAAGGAGTGTGATTGGCATACTTTTGTTAGGAGATCCAGTATAGTATGATTAGTACGCACGAAGAGTTGAGAAAGCACACCAATGTGCCCAAAGTAATATATGTATTTCTACGCCAAAGGGGTTCTCTTGTATACACTTCATAGAGCACTGTTCTTCTTCTCCAATCAGCTATTTTGATATACGTATTGTATCAAGTTTCAGCACTGAACTTAGCTGGACTTGAAATCAAGCACGGCCAAAAGCAAAGTCACATAAAATATGGTGCTCTACACTATGAGCTAATTAGTTTTGTAAAATACAAAATTTTGGGAGATGAAACCCCAGAAAAATAAAAGTAAATAAATCCAAACTCAGGTCCATGCAATTCCAACCGAAAAAATCAAGAACAACAAGTATTAAAGATGAAGGGGTTCTCGGTCCCAACTATATGAACTAGAAATAAACAAGAAAATATTACGAACTAAAGCATGCATAAATCTATGGTTTTCTCTTGTGCAAGATGTACTTGCCTGGAGTAGCTTCTTAGCCTCAACTTCTCACGGTCCAAGTCATAGCAAACTCTTTTTAGGATTAGGGTTTGAGGGAACGGAGCAAAGGAAGGAGAAAGAAGAAAGAAAGTGGAAAGAGTAAAATGAAGAAGGAAAGGGAGAAGAGAGAAAACACTCATATATATATATATATATATATATATATATATATATATATATATATATATATATATATATATAAGGGGAGAGGGAGATGGTTTAGCCATGGGTTCATTCAAATGAACCAAGCCAGGTATCCAGTCTATATGCGGGTCCTAAACCGGGTCTATGGCAATGCCAATGGATATTCTACGAATCTCGGGTAGTCTATCTCAACAGGAATAAATACAAATGACAAGAAGCATCATGCAAATACAGCAGAAATATATTATCAGAAAAATAAATTGAATATCAGAAATTCAAGAAATACCAAATATGAAAACATGTGTGACAAGAACCGTCCATGCTTGTCATTAGTTGCATTACCAACTAGGACTATTGGATTTATTTTTTTAATTTAATTTTAGTGATACGATATGACACAATTAAAGGAGACTTAAGACTCACCACTACCAATTGGTAAGCACATCCGTCCTTGAAAGCTATATAAAGCTATTGCATGATGCATTGTAACACTAATGGGTGACCATTTCAAAAGGTTGGAACATTTCAAAAAGAGTGCAACACCGTGCATGAGTAACTTGACATCCAATTAATTACAGATGTAGTAAGTCAGTAATATCCATCTACTGTCAAGATTTTCCACTAAATTTTAGTAAAAAGTGAAAGAAAAAAATTGAACTATCACGTTACTTTTTTCTACTTTATTCCAAGAACGTGTCGATGTGTCAATCAAATTAGTTTTAATCCATGTTCAAGATGACTTTTCTTTCTTGCTTTCTCACTTCTTTTATAATTTCTTCGAATAAAAAAGAGTCCTAATGACAGATAGTTGGTCTAATACTCAAAGCTTCACTAAGCTCCAATTTTAGAGGACTTTGGCATGCATAATATACATTCACAATGCAATTTCTTGGCGTGCAAACGAACATAACAACTCTAAATTGTTTACAACAACAGACGTAAATTTTGAACGATAATTCTCAAGTGAGGAGATGTTGACCATATAATCAAGTCTTTGCTCCTACTAGAATAAGGTATAAGAGAACTGCGGGTTCCTACTACCGCGTATATATATTCCTCAAGTAATGCCAACTTTCATTCAGAAAATTCTAAAATTGGACTTTTCTTTGTACTTTTACAAATAAACAATGATATTCATCCATTCAAATTGTCCTTCCAAATCATTATTCTTTGTATGAAAGCTGAGGTAATCATTAATGTAACAGATAACATGACAAATTTTAAATTAAAATTAATATTAAAATTAACATTAATATTAATATTAAAAAAATTTGGGTAATTAATTTTTTGGGTTAAAATTTATTGTGTCAGTTGGAATGTTAGATATCACATTATGATATTTAACATGTCACGTCAGCTGCTACATAAGTAAAAATAATTTGAAAGTATAATTTAGAGATACGAATAGATTTACTTTATTACAAAAATCAACTTTTGTTCGATTAATAGAAATTTTTTTTTTTCTTTGTGACCAATTGCAATGAATTGATGGTGAGGATGTTTTACCACAAACTGAAGAACAGGGCGTGGGCTAGAGTTTATTGATAATTGATTGTGGAGTTGAGGGTCCGTTGAATGTTGGACACTTCTCTTTGTGCGTACAAAAAGAAACGTAGTGTCACATTCAAGTTCGAAAATACAGAAGACTGGACTACATGACAATTGTAGTACGTCGTTTCCCCTATATGGGGAGTGCGACTAAGAAATAGTTTCGGTATCATTCAATCAGGATAGATCGAATCAAGATCATTTTCTCGTTATGGATTGGCTTATTCGGAATCGATTCTCATATTCAGTGGACTATGTCCCGAGGACGGACTTAGCGGCAGAATAAAGAGGAACCTCTCCGCTGCGAGTTTTCTTGCCTTTTCGCTGTCGCAATTGTCGCTTTCGAGTTGATTTTCAAACTTTCATTTTCTTGAACGGTTTCTATGGATTTTATTATTTTCCTTCGTTGAACTTCTCTTTCGTTTCGATTATGGAAAGAAGAGAAGAAGAGGTATTAATCATCTGTTCGTGGCAATGCAGATAATTGTGTAGGCATCGCGCGAGCGGAGTCTTGAAGAACTTCTTTCCTTTTCCTCTCTCTACCAACTTGTGAGTGGCTATAATTTTGATTAGTTGATCCTTCTTCCAAGCCTTCACACCTAATAATCTTGCTCTCTTGATTTGTTCCGATTAACAATACCATAATAGCTAAAAGATATCAAGATAAAAATGGAATAGACTTGGAATACTTGATGCTTGTCAACCAATTTGTGAATGATTACACTGTTGCCTGCTAGTTCGCTTAGAATGTGCACTTATCTCTTTTCCATTTTGGATAGAACATATTCTTTTGTTACTGTGCTAAGTGTAGAACATTATTTACTATGCGATTTACTTGAACTGGAAGACTATGCTATTCATATTATGCCATATTGCCTGTTTTCTGATTTATGTTGTCTTGAACTGCTTCATTTGATAACTTAGTTTTTAGACGTCGTTTGGTCACAGACAACTTGTGCATAAGGTTTCTGATTCCAACGGACGGTCGCTGGGGCACTGAGACTGTCCGATCCGGAGAAAACATTATTATAGTCGTCTGAATCGGGCAGGGATGGTCTATAGTGGGGCCCATTACCTGTGTTGCATACCATTTTCGTCCAGAGACTATAAATCATTCAATATGGCTCGTGGCGCCAGTAACACATCTATTTGCATTTTGACTGTTCAAGCTAATGATGTCTTCTTGGCAGGGAAGGACATGGTAAGTCTTGTGCAGGTGGATGAGACGACGATAGGTAAAAGTTACCGCACGGTGACACGTTCAATTTTGTCGTTTCATATCTATCATATGCTTGTAACTTGAATTGAGGCAAGTTAGAAAGACCACATAATAACTTGCATGCTTCACATGAATAACGTGTTAATTTGGTAAGTTGGGTTAGCTCGTCCTCTCTAGTGTATTTTGATGTACTGACCCCCGTTACAACAGGTTCTCCGCACCAAGGCGATCCTATAAGAAGCTAAGGCAACTTCCGAACTAGTCCCTCAATTGGCGCATCCTTTTTGTGCCTTTTTGAAGCATTTTTAAGTCTTTGGAGCTCGTGCACATACCTTATGTAGCACTGTGGCAAGATGATAGTCTCGCCTCAAGGTCCTATCTTTTGAAGTTTAGTAAAAAGATGTAATATATTAGACAGCTATCTCATTTTGTGTCCGCTTTTGTAAGCTCGTGATGCAACCTTATGTACTTGTTTAAGTGTTTGTAATTGATGTTCATTATCAATAAAGAGAACTTTTTTTGTTTCAATATTGTGTTCAATTATTGCGCACTCTAAATGTATGCTCATTTTATGAAATATCATGGCCTTGTACGCGGCACAACTTAGGCAAACACGACATCACACCTGGGGGACGACTATGAATTTTACGGAATCAGGATATGACATATTGGTATTAGAGCATGGCTTTAGTCCTTTGGACCTCGTGTCAAAAAAGTGTTTGTTCAAAATTTTGTTTCTCTATTCGAACTCTTGAACTCGTTCGGCCAAAATAAGATGCGTCACATACAGTAAGTCCATAATACGTTATGAGACTGATGCTAGTTACTTTGCTTTAAAGGAATGAATCAAGTACAGGCATCGATGCAAGCACAAGAAGTAGCGCAAGAAAAAAAAGTAGTTCCGGTACCTCGGGAAGTTCCTGAAGCCAACGAGCTATGCTCTCTGTCGACCCGATTGAGCAGATGATGTGCATGCTTGAGACGCAACAACAAAAGGATGAGGCTAATCATGAGCAATCCAAGAAGGGGGAGGAAGAACGTCAGAGCAAGTTCGAGCACAATCTTGAAGCCTGATTTATGGTCTAGCAAAAGCAAGAAGATTTCTTACAGTAGATTGTTCAGATCTTAGCCTCCAATCATTCCACGATGAAAACAGAGGCATCGATGGAGCAACCAAAACTTTAAGTCGAGATACCACAAACCCCAAAGAAGTTGAAAGTGACTACATTTGACTTTGTCAACTTCAAGAAGGTCTGCAACTCATCTTTTCGTGGGACTGAAGATCCAGTCGTGGCTCTAGATTGGCTAGAAAAGCTTGAAGATAACTTTAAACTCCTTGAGGTACCTGAAAAGAAGCAAGTCGCGTGTGCCCAACTACAGCTCCGCTTGAACGCACACGACTGGTGGAACGTGCTTCAAAGATCTCTCCCCGTAGACGGTGAAGAAAAGACGATCTCATGGTCTACCTTCCATGGCGCATTTGAAAAGGAGTTTATACCCCCACCTGTTCTTCGACAAAAGGAGAACAAATTTGTGCACCTGTAGCAAGGAAGTAAGACGGTAAAGCAGTACACAGCCAAATTCAACCGACTCACCAAGTTTGCAAGTTCCTATCTACCTGATGCAGCGAGTCATGCCAGGAGATTTGAAGGTATCCTATGGCCTGTAATACATGCGTATGGAGTCACTCTCCAGTACCAGACGATGCGGGAATTTTTCAACCATGCCCTCACCCTCGAATTGCAATATCCTTCAGTTGTTGTCGACACTGTGCATACTTCCAATCACAAGCACCCTAGCAACGTGGGAGGAAAGAACAATCCAAAGCGTGCAAACCAAGGCTGTCACCAGGGTCCAAACTCGAGAGGAAAATAGGGCCATTCTGTACCTGTACCTTCTATAATGCACCAGGGCACACTATCAATGATTGTCGTTGTAGGAACTGGCTATGCTTCAATTATAGTGCTCTAGGATACTTCATTAGCGGCTGTTTGCACCCCTCCAATCTCTGTCCTCGGCATCAAAATCCAGCTCTGGTGCCACAAGTCAATCGAGCCATACTGCAATAGGATCGACGCCCTACTCAAGGCCAGGTATATGCTATGACACGGGAAGAAGCCCTCGCTTCGGACACCATCGTGTTAGGTATACTGCTTTTCAGTAACATACATGCTCGCATGCTATTTGATTTACATGCTACGTATAGTTTTATATTTGCAAATTTTATCGTAGAACATAAGTTAGTAATGACATCATTATACCTAGACCTTAGCGTTATTACCCCGTCAAGCACAAAACTCCATGCTTGTTCAGTATGTCAAGGTGGTTATATCTGTATCGGAGGAAGAAAACTATCTCTCGATGTGATAGTCCTAGATATCCAGGATTATGACATCATCTTGGCGATGGATTGGCTCGACGCTTGCCCGACCACCATCGATTGTACAAAAAAAGGGTCATGTTCCGTCTACTAGGAGAGGTCAAATTTTTCTACTCGAGTGGTCTAGCGTCTGAAGCATCAAAGGCATGCATGGTAATTTTTGCGATATCAGCTCAGTGGATGTTATAATCTGGCTGCGAAGGATACATACGTCTGTTCGAGATACACGAAAAAATTGTGCAAATATTGAGTCTACTTCCGTGGTGGTAGAATTCCCCGACGTGTTCCCGGACGAACTATCTGGCATGCCACCCGACCGATAATTCAAATTCATCAATTATATATTCCCAAACAACCGACCAACTTCTAAGGCTCCGTACCGAATGGCCCCAGCAGAACTGAAGGAGCTAAAGAATCAACTTCAGGAGCTGCTCGATTATGGTGTCATGCCCCAGTCCCAAAATACATAGGACTAGGAACACGTAAGCATGCCAGTCGTATGTATATAGCAACTCCAATATATGGATACCATAATATACACGTACGCTATAATATGAATATAAACTCACATGTGGTATATATAGTATCACAAGTCACAGATATACTAATCTCATCAACACAACAAGTCATAGAAAGGAAATAACTGAACTAGAATAAAGAGTCTGAATAATCCATAAATGATAGGCGGGTGGAGACAAATCCAATACCAAATTACTATATTAAACTAAAATGAGAGAGAAGTGTAAAGTCTCCAATATAAAATAAAGTGATGATATAAGAGTCATCGCTAGAGATAATCAATGATGCTCAGTGGGTAAGGTCTCCTCGACAGAAAGTAAAGCGTCATGTTCGGGTCCGTACTCCTACGGATACTCATGGTCGTCTATACCTGGCAAGGGACCAGGTCCTCAGAGGGATATAACAAGATACATAGAAGCAAGCCAATTGAATACAGTAGACATGAATAATGTTTGAAAATATATAAGTACGTTGTACAAGACAATCTATATGAATACAAATGAGGACAACTTTTCGACGTATGGGCAAGGGTAGGCTACTCGATCTAAATCTCACAACTCATACATACGTCAGGGGACATCAGAAATTGACATACCTCGGGGGTAGCGACCAGCACGACTCTACAGAAATCGACATACCTCGGGGGTAGTGACCAGCGCGATACACTACCGTAGTGCGAGCTAGATACTACAGTTTACCAGAGTGGTTAAAGCTCATACGCCTAATGATTGTCCTCTCATGATACTAGGTGTCAAGTGTGTGTCAACATATCTAATATATAGTAATGACTGAACGAAACTACACATGCAATGAATATACAAAAATATAAATAGCATACAAAGTACTGTAAATAATTTGGCAAGGTATACTTGCCTGGCAAGAAGCTATGTAGTCCCAATATCCTGCTCCAAAAGTCGCGTAGAACAATCCAATGTCCTCAGGGTCAGCGTGCACAGGCACGGGAATCGGGGGTGACTGCTCCAGGTTATCTTCGGCGAGGGTGACGGGTCCACAATGACGACGATGACAGTGATGACGAGGGTAATGATGGTTATTAAAGTGATGAGGATTGTGATGACTAGGATGAGATGATGATATGATTATGATGATTAGGGAGAGATGATGAGATGATTATGATGATTAGGGTGATCATGGTGATGATTATTATGATAGGGGGTGATGGTGGTGACGAGGATGATGATTAGGATGATGGTGATGACGATGATGATGATGTGGATGATGGTGATAAAGAGGATGATGATATGGATGATGGTGATGACGAGGATGATGATGTGGATGATGGTGATGACGAGGATGATGATGTGGATGATGATAATAACTAGAATGATGATGTGGATGATGGTGATGACGAGGATGATGATTGGGATGATGGTGATGACGAGGATGATGATGTGGATGATGGTGATGACGAGGATGATGATGTGGATGATGATTAGATAATGATTATATTAATGATAATGATATTGATAGGATGATGATGGGGTGATGATGATGATTTGGAGATGGTGGTGGTGACTAGGATGATGATGTGGATGATGGTGATGACTAGGATGATGATTGAGATGATGATGGGGATAATATTGATAATGGTAATGGTGTTAATAATGATATTAATGGTAATGATGATAATGATGATGAGGTATTGATGATGATAGTGAGATGGTGATGGCTCTCCGGCCAGGGAAGGTCCGGCCAAGGCGGAGGAGGAAGTCAGGGAGGAGGAGCTCAGAAAGGGGAGGAGTCGAGTCGGAGCTCCGGCGAGGCTGCTCGGTGTTCAGGCGAAGGAGGGACGGGGAGGACAGGGAATGGTGGTGGTCGTGCTGGTGGTGTGGTGGTGTTGGCCTGGGTGGCTTCGGCAGGGAAGTGGAGGAAGAAGAAGAGGTCGAGGGAGATGAGAGCAGGGAGAAGGAGAAGAGGGTGGTGGTGGTGCAGTGGTGGTGCTGGCCGGGATGTGCAGAGGAGGGGCGTCGGGGATGACGGTGGTCGGGTCGTGCTCCGGAAGGATGGAGAGGACAGGGAAGATGAAGGCTGAGGTCGAGGAGGAGAAGGTGGTTCAGGTCGACGGAGATGAAGTCGGTCATGGGATAAAGTCCAGGCGGGTGGCTCCGGCGAGTCAAAGTTGGGGTGATATTGTAGAGGGAGGTCGGGTCGAGGCTCGGCTGCGGTACAGTCGGGGAACTCGGGGACGATGGTGGTGGTTGTTTGTGATGTCGACGAGGGTGGTGATGATACTGGAGAGGGACATGGCGAGGCGGTGCTGCTCGGTGCAAACTGGAGTCCGACGATCAGCGGCTCGGGTCGACGGTGCAGAGGCGAAGAAAGCCGGGGTCGATCGGGGAAGAGAGAAGATAAAGTCGGAGGGGGAATGGAGGTGAAAATGGTTGTAATGGTGGTGGATGGCGGCTGACAGGGTGGAGGACTCGGCGGAGGACAGCTCGGGAAGGAGACGACGGAGAGGAAGGTCCGGCGAGGTCGGGTGGCTGAGCTTCGGCTGCGGGGAGGAGGAGGACGAAGATGAACAGGAGCTTGGGGAAGGGTCGGCTAGGTTGGTTTTGGGTTTAAAATAGAAAAGGAAAAGAAAAGGAAAAATTGTATATATATGTATATAGAATTTAGGTTTGGGGTTGACCTAGGTAGGTGGGCTTGGTCAACATTCTCTTGGGGTTGGGCCTTGGCCTTACATAGGGATATTTGGAGGCTATAATTCGCATTGTTCAAAATGCAAGGGCTAGGTTTAAATGAGGGGGCGATATTGCGCGTTGCATATTCCAAAAATATATGAGAAAAATTCATGTGAAGGAAAAAATGAGTTTCTTCATGTATTATCCAATGGTGTGGACACTTTATTGCATTTTTGCAAAAAAATGCCCAAAAATTAGGAAAATTGCACAAAGACGAAAATTGGGTTAAATTAATTTAAAATTAATGTGCAAGATGTTCTAGAATTAATTAGAAGTACATGGGACTAAAACTAGGTGGGACACAAGTATCATGGACATAAAGGGCTCAGAGTAGAATTTTATCATAAATTTGGGTTACACAAAACGGTCAAGATTGTGTCTCCAATTTTGATTGGAACGCACAAGGGTACAAAGTTGATTTATTTAGGATTAAGAAATAATGTCCGTGATATTTATTGTGCGACTAAAATGTAGCACAAGAGAGCATAATTATAAGTTACATCGAGGTCAGAATAAAAGGCGGTCATGTCTAGGACAAGAGTGTGAAATTCGTAGGAGGGCAATGGCTAGTGTAGTGCTCCAATTATCGAAGCAACGGTAGGACGCACTAAGTGATATAAATATTACAAAATTAAATAAATACCATGTTATATTTCTAATTGAATTCAGACTAACCCTAGTCTCTCTATCTATGTCAAGTAGGCCTAATTTTGGGTGAGGGGGTTTACAATCTATCCAACTTAAAACAATTTTCTCCTCGAAATTAAAATAAGGCATGGTTTCTCTCTATCTAATCTCACTTGATCACAGTCTAAAAGAATTTACCTCAAGTTAAAAATGCGGTTTCTACCCAACTTAGAATTTATCCATCTGTCACCTAAGGCTATACATCTAAGAAAATATTTCTCAAATTATTTAATCATGTTATTCAATCCTCAAAGTTTTTAACACACAAATATATCATCTATGTTATGCCCTTAATTAATTATAAAAGAGAGTCATCAAGTCATGTGATTAGCCTATGGGGTATATCTATTACTCTCTGTGTATCAACTTATACCAAGCCCGAGATTTCGTCTTTCTGAAATAAGGAAAGACGGAAAGAAATAATAAAGAGTTCAATGGGGAGGTAATAGAATGGAAGTATGGAGAACAAGGCATTTAAAGAATTCAAATAGAAATTGTCAAGGAAGTTGTGGATTAAAATCTTATTTGATAATTTCTTATTTGCATGCTCGTATCAGTACAGTATGTAACCGATAAGATATGCTCAGATATATCTAGAGGGCAAGTACATTTGTCTAAGAAGCTAAGTCAATGTTATCTCAATCCACACAAGTAGTTATGCGAGGGGCGAACCAAGTGCACTATGGTTGATCAGACCATAATACACTGATTCTGAAATGTATTAGTATGTATACCCAATAATACATATATCATGATCAAGCTCGATAAAAGAGTGAGCTTGCAAAACTAGGCTATAATAGCGGCATAAGTCAAGGTAATTAGAAAGTATAAATACACTGGATTATGATGAAAGAAGGTGCAAAATATTTCAAGTTCACAAAGAAGATAAGACTCTATAATCTCTAAAATTATCATACTAACTCCTTGTCTAAGTCGATAGTCGACCAAATAGAGGTATAGGCCTCTAAGTTCTATAGTCTGAATAAACACTATCGTCTTATGCTAGCATACAGTTAGTGTCATTCAATTACACTACATTAATCAGTTAAAAAGGGCTTTGCGATACTAGGTTGTGAGGCATACTATCCAACTTAAAAGAATTAAACTAATATTGTAACTGTCTTGAGGGAATCCTGCAAAATAATATTGTCCTTGTAAATAAAGTATAAACTCTTATTGGGGTATATGCGGAAAAGATCTTGGAACTTATTAGGGTATCCTATTGCATTATATAGGTAATGGTTATCTTAAGTCTTAATCATAGTGCTCATAGAATAAAAGAGTTAATATTAAGAATGGAAGGGTTAGGTGGCACGAGTTGAAAGAAAAGAAGAACATAATTAGTCGTCGTACAAATAGCAAGCGCTAGGTTTTCAGAGGAACAAGATTTGAATTTAAATAGAAAGGCTCTAGATAATATCATGGTTGTCTAAGGGGAAGGTGGTTTGCTAACCTCTGTGTTCGGGGTATGATCTAGGAAAATATTATTTTATTCCTCTTGGCTTCCTAGAGTAATGTCTAGTAATATCAAGACAAGAATCTAAATATATAGTTCTATAATACTATCTCTCTATAAAAGTTAGGTTTGGTCCTAATGTTCAACCTTGGATTTCTAGTGGTCCCTCAATACTACGGTCAAACAATATGGTTAAATTTCTAATTAACTCTAGTAGTGTCTATACTACTCTCAAGTCTTTCATAAATATCTCAAGGGATAATGGTCATCTAATTTATAGGTATGGGGTGCTAGGGTTCATTTGGTATCCTAAACTTAGTGTTGTGTCTATACTCTAGTTGTATTCTCAGTAGGTGTGTTACCCTAATTATCATCCTAGTAACAGGGATTCCTATACTCTAGGAGAAGGCTATACTCAAGGAACGATTAGGAAAGTATAGGAATCAAGCAGGATGCGATTATTTAGATAGAATAGATTGGAAGGAAGATGAGTCATAGTCAATTGTGGATGAAATCCTATACTCTAATCCTAATTGCAGGCTTGCTTGGTACAGTAACATAACCGAGACAATATGCTCTCGACCTGCAGGAGCCACCACAAAAACATATCACTCTCCAGTCCCAAAATACGTAGGACTAGGAACACATAAGCATACCAGACGTATGTATGTGGCAACTCCAATATATGGATACCATAATACACACGTACGCTGTAATATAAATATAAACTTACATGTAATATATATAGTGTCACAAGTCACAGATATACTAATCTCATCCATACAACAAGTCACAGAAAGGAAATAACTGAACTAGAATAAAGAGTCTGAATAATCCATAAATGATAGTCGGGTGGAGACAAATCCACTACCAAACAACTATATCAAACTAAAATGAGAGAGAAGTGTAAAATATCCAATATAAAATAAAGTGATGATATAAGAGTCATCGCTAGAGATAATCAATGATGCTCAGTGGGTAAGGTCTCCTCGGTAGAAAGTAAAGCGTCAAGTCCGGGTCCGTACTCCTGCGGATACTGATGGTCGTCTATACCTGGCAAGGGACCAGGTCCTCAGAGGAACATAAAAAGATATATAGAAGCAAGCCAATTGAATATAGTAGACATGCATAATGTTAAGTATGTTGTACAAGACAATATATATGAATGCAAATGAGGACAACTTTTTGACATATGGGCAAGGGTAGGCTACTCGATCTAAATCTCATAACTCACACACATGTCAGAGGATATCAGAAATCGACATACCTCGGGGGTAGCGACCAGCGCGACTCTACATAAATCGACATACCTCGGGGGTAGCGACTAGCGTGACACACTACCGTAGTGCGAACTAGATACTACGGTTTACCAGAGTGGTTAAAGCCCATAAGCCTAATGATTATCCTCTCACAATACTAGGTGTCAAGTGTGTGTCAACATATCTAATATATAGTAATGACTGAACGAAACTACACATGCAATTAATATACAAAAATATAAATAGCATGCAAAGTACTGTAAATAATTTGGCAAGGTATATTTGCTTGGCAAGAAGCTATATAGTCCCAATATCCTGCTCCGAAAGTCGCATAGAATAATCCAATGTCCTCGGGGTCAGCGTGCACAGGCACAAAAATTGGGGGTGAGTGATGCAGGTTGTCTTCGGCAAGGGTGACGGGTCCACAATGACGACGATGACAGTAATAACGAGGGTAATGATGGTTATTTGGGTAATAAGGATTATGATGACTAGGATGAGATGATAAGATGATTATGATGATTAGGGTGAGATGATGAGATGATTAGGGTGATCATGGTGATGATTATTATGATAGGGGGTGATGGTGATGACGAAGATGATGATGTGGATGATGGTGATGACGATGATGATGATGTGGATGATGGTGATAACGAGGATGATGATGTGGATGATGGTGATGACGAGGATGATGATGTGGATGATGGTGATGACGAGGATGATGATGAGGATGATGATTAGATGATGATTATGTTAATGATAATGATGTTGATAGGGTGATGATGGGGTGATAATGATGATAATTTAGAGATGATGATGATGATGATTTGGAGATGATGATGATGATGATAGTGGTGACTAGGATGATAATATGGATGATGGTGATGACTAGGATAATGATTGAGATAATGACGGGGATAATATTGATAATAGTAATGGTGTTAATGATGATATTAATAGTAATGATGATAATGATGATGAGGTATTGATGATGATAGTGAGATGGTGATGTATCTCCGGCCAGGGAAGGTCCGGCCAAGGCGGAGGAGGAAGTCAGGGAGGAGGAGCTCAGGAAGGGGAGAAGTCGAGTCGAAGCTCCGACGAGGCTGCTCGGTGCTCAGGCGAAGGAGGGACGGGGAGGACAGGGAATGGTGGTGGTCATGCTGGTGGTGTGGTGGTGTTGGCCTAGGTGGCTTCGGCAGGGAAGTGGAGGAAGAAGAAGAGGTCGAAGGAGATGAGAGCATGGAGGAGGAGAAGAGGGTGGTGGTGGTGCTGGTGGTGTGGTGCAGTGGTGGTGCTGGCTGGGATGTGCAGAGGCGGGGCGTCGGGGATGATGGTGGTCGGGTCGTTCTCCGGGAGGAAGGAGAGGACAAGGAAGATGAAGGCTGAGGTCGAGGAGGAGAAGGTGGTTCAGGTCGACGAAGATGAAGTCGGTCGTGGGATAAAGTCCAGGCGGGTATCCCCGGCGAGTTGAAGTTGGGGTGATATTGCAGAGGGAGGTCGGGTCGAGTCTCGGCTGCGATACAGTCGGGGAACTCGGGGATGATGGTGGTGGTGGTTTATGATGTCGACGACGGTGGTGATGATGTTGGAGAGGGACATGGCAAGGCGGTGCTGCCCGATGTAGACTGGACTCTGGCGATCAGCGGCTCGGGTCAATGGTGCAGCGACGGAGAAGGCCGGGGTCGATCGGAGAAGAGGGGAGATAAAGTCGGGGGGAGAACGGAGGTGAAGATGGTTGTAATGGTGGTGGATGGCGGCTGACAGGGCAGAGGACTCGGCAAAGGACGGCTCAGGAAGGAGACGACGGAGAGGAAGGTCCGGCCAGGTCGGGTGGCTGAGCTTCGGCTGTGGGGAGGAGGAGGACGAAGATGAACAGGAGCTTGGGGAAGGGTCAGCTAGGTTGGTTTTAGGTTTAAAATAGAAAAGGAAAAGAAAAGGAAAAATTGTATATATGTGTATGTAGAATTTAGGTTTGGGGTTGACCTAGGTAGGTGGGCTTGGTTAACATTCTCTTGGGGTTAGGCCTTGGCCTTACATGGTGATGTTTTGAGGCTATAATTCGCATTGTTTAAAATACAAGGGCTAGGTTTAAATATGGGGGCGATGTTGCGCGTTGCACATTCCGAAAAAATATAGAAAAAATTCATGTGAAGGGAAAAATGAGTTTCTTCATGTATTATCCAATGGTGTGGACACCTTAATGTATTTTTGCATAAAAATACCCAAAAATTAGGAAAATTGCACAAAGATAAAAATTGGGTTAAATTAATTTAAAATTAATGTGCATGGTATTCTAGAATTAATTAGAAGTGCATGGGGCTAAAATTAGGTGGGACACAATTGTAATGGACATAGAGGGCTCAGAGTAGAATTTTATCATAAATTTGGGTTGCACAAAACGGTCAAGATTGTGTCTCCAATTTTGATTGGAACGCACAAGGGTACAAAGTTGATTTTATTTAGAATTAAGAAATAACGTTTGCGACATTTATTGTGCGACTAAAATGTAGCACAAGAGAGCATAATTATAAGTTACACCGAGGTCAGAATAGAAGGCGGTCATGTCTAGGGCAAGAGTGTGAAATTTGTAGGAGGGCAATAGCTAGTGTAGTGCTCCAATTATCGAAGCAACGGTAGGGCGCACTAAGTGATATAAATATTACAAAATTAAATAAATACTGTGTTCTATTTCTAATTGAATTCAGACTAACCCTAGTCTCTCTATCTAGGTCAAGTAGGCCTAATTTTGGGTGAGGGGGTTTACATATGGTACATCTGTCCGAGCGTGTCTCCATGTAGCGCACATGTGTTGTTTGTGAAGAAGAAGGATAGAATGATGCGCCTCTACATGGACTACCGGGAGCTAAACAAGGTCACCATCCAAAACAAGTACCCCCTACCCAGGATCGACGACCTTTTAGACCAAATACTAGGGGCATCGATGTTTTCAAAAATTGACCTTCGCTCTGGCTACCATCAGTTGAAGATCAAGCCAGACGATATACCGAAGTTAGCATTTCGTACCCGTTACAACCACTATGAGTTTTTAGTCATATCGTTCGGAGTGATGAATGCTCCTGCTGTATTCATGGATCTTATGAATTGGGTGTTCCGATCGTTCATCGACAAGTTCGTGGTGGTGTTCATTGACGATATATTGGTGTGAAATCCTCTAATTTTAATTATTATTATTATTTAATTAATTATTAAATTTATTTATAGTATTTCTTAGTTAATTAGAAAATAAAATTTATCGATTTAATTACCTAGGTAAATACTCATCTAGAAGCATTGATCAAAACTATTATTTTAATTTTATTTTAGGAAATCTTGTAGAAGAGTGATAGATTTTGTAGAAATTATTTTTGGATACAAATATTTTCCTTATCTATACCTCATATATATATATATATTGTAAACCCTAACACTAAACTAATCACCCGACGCCCACACCCCTAACCCCGCGTCGCCGGAGAGCCACCGGAACCCAGCGTCGTCGCCGCCAGAGAACGCCCGCACCGACCACGTCGCCCGCGTAACCGCGCAGAAGTCCGCGACAGATTCGAGCAGCGACGACCCCTACTTCACGCTTTATTTTTTGACTCATCGCTCGATCATTTTTGGATCCGTCTTTGCCGGTATGATCACTAGGTAGAAACCGAGGCCAAGTTGAAGAAAAACCATAAATTTTAACTGCTATGAACTGTTCGATGACCTATGTTTAGAGACTAAATTATTCCACCATAGACATCCAAATCTAAATCTACTTTTTGCTATGTAAAGTATATACAACCAAGATCATTCCCTGTTAATTGGTTTATTTTAATTTGTGTTTAATTCAGAGATAAATTTGGTTAAAAACTGAGAAAAACTTATTTTTAAAATATTAGAATTTGCGATACGGAACATGCCCCGCCAAACGAGACTGCCTCGTCGCGTACCAATTGCACCGAAAGACGCGTATGGTATGCCCTGACGTGTGGGCTTTCACGAAAATTAATTTGGACGTGTGTGCGCATCGAAATCAATATGTATCAATAAAAAGTTCCCGTATCGTGACTTTTGTAAAATACCACACCATTTTCTGTACGCTCATCGAAATACGACGAAACTTATGCCATTGGATTCGTGTTAACATGCTGGTCCTGTGACCCAAGTTTTACGTGATTCTGAGACAGTTGACCAAGCAGCCTATTTGCGAGCCCCACGGTTGACTTTAAGGGCGACTTTGTGTTCGGCTCTCCAAAATTTAAAATTGGACATACCGTTGATTTCGTATCGACGTTTAGAATTTTTTTGACCTATAATTTGTTCCATTTAGAGACCTTTACCTCTGGCACGATTTTGGTGCAAAGTGGCCCACATGTGGACCCATTTTGACCCGAAATTACCGTTTTGCCCGTGCCCAAATTGGACGAAAGGGTAGGATTTTCTAACTATCTCGCTTATTCTGGGAACGTTGGTGATATTTATTTCAGCATCCGGAGACGTTCATTCGGAGGCCATAGTTTCTGATCCTCTGTACTTGACACCTGGACGCTTATACTATGCAGCTTTCTTGTCAGGCAAGTATATCTTGCCATTGTACTATGATTTATATTCTATATGGTGCATGCATTTTTCTATTATTTAGTTCATATATTTTAACTGCTATATAAACTGTGCGTCCAAGAATAACTTAGGTGCAATGACGGTGGCGTTGTATTCTGTTTTTATTATATATATATATGCATGTTGACCTAGTTTATGAGACCACCCCATTATCATGAGGCATTCTTATGTTTCATTGGCCATGACACTTTTATTACACGAGTGTGAGTCTCATGTAGGACACAGACTTGTGTATTCGGCTGGCGACTGCTACGTATAGGACGTGCGACGAATAGGGATAACTGCTGATAGAAATTGCATGCTAGAAGGCCTGGCAGTTATTTAGAGGTATTATCGTGTCATGGATAGGACATGCTTAGAGCATGGGGTGGGGAGGACAACAAATAAGGCGTTTGGGCTCCTTTGCACTTTTCTTATGTAACCGGTACGCTCCGCCGGTGATGCGCGGTCATGATGACCACTATATATATTATTATTATCAGGCAGCCTCTGATGTTCAAAAGATGTCATGCTTTTTAGGCCCCTGAATCTCCGAGAGAATCATGCCAATCCCATTTTAGCCAGATAGCCTACATGTTGGAAAGTTATTCTCAAAGTGCATTCACATAGACGGTTAGGCGACCCATTAGATATTTATTTTCAGTACTTTATTGGCATGCTTCTATGTATCTTGTTATGCCCCTCTGAGGACCTTGTACATTTTCAGGTATAGACGTGCAGGATTATCCACAGGAGTACGGACCCGAACCTGACGCTTCATACCAGACTGAGGAGGTTTTACCTTCAGAGTACCATTGATTCATCGCAGCTGATGGATATTCTAGTTGTTATTTCCTTTATTGACATTTATCTTATATTAGAGTTTGATCTCTTCTCTCATTTAGTAGTTTTTAGTATAGTCGATTGGCAGTGGATTTGTTTCCACCCGACTATTATTCTTTGATACTTAATACTTGAGATTCAGTTATTTATTTTCTATTTCTTTATTTATGTTGTGGATGAGATATAGATTGCGTGTGACTTGTGTTGATAGTATATTATCACTTGTGGATTGATATTCATATACAGCGTACGTAGGTATTACGATCTTCTAACACATTGGAGTTATCGTATACTTACGACTGACATGTTGCGTATTCCTATTCCTACGTATTTTAGGACTGGGATGTGAAACTTGGTGTACTCGAAGAATAGCGAAGAACATGTCGAGCACCTACAGATCATGCTCCAAACTCTTTGAGACAATAGGTTGTACGTGAAGTTGAGTAAGTGCGAATTCTAGTTGAATAGTGTATCTTTCCTCGGACATGTCATTTTTAAAGAGGGTATCTCAGTCGATCCGAAGAAAGTCGAAGCCATTATTGAGTGAAAGCGACCTAAGTCGACAGCAACATTTGAATATTTCTTGGCCTAGCGAGCTACTACCGAAGATTCATCAAAGACTTTTCAAAGATTGCCTTCCCTCAAACTTATCTCACTCGGAAGGGAGTAACGTTCGCATAGTCAGACGACTGTGAAGCTTCATTCAAAGAATTAAAGCGGCGCCTCGTCTCAGCACCAATTCTTACACTCCCGAACGGGCCCGATAATTTTTAGATTTTTAGCGATGCATCAGGAAAGGGATTGGGATGTGTCCTTATGCAAAGGGGTAAGGTGATAACCTACGTGTAGAGATAGTTAATGCCTCACGAGAAGAACTATCCGACGAAGTATCTGAGTTAAAGTTATGGCGATATTATCTCTACGGCATACCGTACGAGATCTCCATCGAGCATAAAAGTCTCAAGTACCTTTATACCTAAAAATATCTAAATTTGCGGCAAAGGCGTTGGCTTTAACTCCTTAGTGACTTTGACTTGTTAATCAGATATACACCAGACAAGGATAATAATGTAGTTGATGCACTGAGTCGAGTATTTACGAAGAGTTTAGCTATCGATGGTAGGCTGCAAAAGGAATTGGAGAGTTTAGGAATCACACTCTGTATCAGATACAAAGGGGTGCAGCTAGCTCAATTCCAACTAGAGCCAGACCTGATAGAGAAAGTCAAATTCGCCCAGAAGGACAACATATTCCTGACGAAGATGCGTGAGCAGATTACGATAGGGAAGTCAACGGACTTCGTCGAGGACGAAAATAGAATGATGCGGATGAAGGAAAGATTGTGTGTCCCTAATAATTTAGAACACATAAAGGAAATCCTGATGGAAGCTCATTATGCAGCCTATGCAGCAAATCCAGGAAATACGAAGATGTATCGAGACCTTCGTATTATCTTCTGGTGGCATGGAATGAAGAAGGACGTAGCGCGCTTCATGTCGTAATGCATGACCTTTCAGAGGGTAAAAGTAGAACACCAGAAGCCGGGTGAAAAGATGTAGAACCTTGTTATTCTGGAGTGGAAATAGGAGCATATTTGCATAGATTTTATTATTGGCCTGCCGAAGACGCAACGGAAGAACGATGTCATCTAGGTCATCATCTACCGGTTAACCAAGTAAGCGTACTTTATTACCATTAAAGTTACTTGGAGAATCAATCGCCTCGCTCAGACCTACCTCGATGAGATAGTTCGGCTGCACAGAGTGCCAGTTTCTATTGTGTCAGAACGAGATGACGATTATTATCATGCTTCTAGGAGAGCCTTCAGTCAGCGATAGAGACCAAGTTGAATTTTATCTCAGCCTACCATCCTCAAACAACGGCCAAACAGAATGGGTGAATCAAGTACTCGAAGACATGCTGCGTCTCTATGTGATCGTTTCAAAATCAAGTTGTGTCATGCCCAGTACCTGAATACAGAGATGGACATGGTCAGCTACCCCGAACAAGGTGTTATACATTATACGATGATCACAGCTGTATAAGACAAGGGCGTTAATGCTACAGTCAAGTCTCCTATGGTCAAAAACTTTTATGTCTCAATCATTCAAACAAGAAACAGTAAGCATAGAGCATACATGATAAAGCAATAAGGCATCCCAAATGCTTTTTCAAAATATTCTGGAGATCAGCTATACAAAATAAGGAGTAGAAAGAGTAACAAAAGTATATGACAGTGATCAGTTGCAGTCTGATTTAATACAATCATGTAAGAAAACTAATGTCCAGACGAGCCGGCTAACAGGCCACCTTGGCTAAACACCAAAAGAAGTAAATGTATATTGATGAGCAGGAAAGAAGAAAACTCACTCACTATCCCATACGACCATGTTTCTGGTATGCTCCATGAGTAGGGGAAAGGTACACTGGATCCTTGGGTGCTAGCTCAAAATCTGGTCATGCAAAACCGGTGGGGTTAGATCCCAAATAGTATGTACCAGAAAGGAAGCATGAAATGAAGAAATAAAAACCCAAGAAAAATATGTAATAATACATAGGTTCAGTGTCATAACTTAGGTCCATGGTATATCTTAGTGCGAAGGATCAACCCTACAACCAAACAAGGATAAGGGTTGAACCATCACACTATGATAGTCCATTTTCCTAGGCTATTAGCCGAATGATACAATCATAACCAAGTCTATTTCTTATATTGGCCAATCATTTGTATTGCTTGCTATTTTTTGGAGTCTGATGTTATCTCAGAAATAATGCATAATAGGAATCCTCAAATCATGCCAGTGCCGAACACGAGCTAACCGGGCCAAATAAATAAAATAGGTATTCACGAGATGCACTAGTTTCCCATAGGGCTACTGCGCTAAAAATACGGTATTAGCGGTTCCAGGATTTCTATAGTAAAACAGTGGCTCGACAAAATAATAGGTCATATACTGCACTCCACTAAGACAGATGATATACATTATCTGTGGTGGCCAGCCCACAGTGCACTTAGAATGAATCTCTATGGGAAGGTTCGTTGGAATAATTTTGAGATACCATTTCCTCCAATGTTACTACCATTTTTAGTTACCTAATTAGCCCTATTTTGTGTTTGAAATCTCAAGGCGTGGTCACATGAGAATTTTCCTTAAGATGTCGTATAAAATACGGACACACTAGATACGAATCCATGGAAGTCAAATATGGATTCACCCGAGCGTGTATGCAATATTCAGACAATCAATATCCTAGCCACGCTTTAGTAATTAACTTGTTTATTATGCCTGTGATGGAAAATAATATATATTTATAATATCACGCATTTAGGAATTTAGAGGCATTTTTGATGCACAACCCAAATATAATCACTTAACATGTGACACGATGTGTCACACCTCGGCGCACATTAAATCATGAACAATTATCAGACAATAGTGGTATCAGCACGGATACAGTATTCGAGTCTAATTACCAATTATATATTAGGTCACGAAGAATAAAAATATTCAATCAAAACAAACAAGGCATCATGGGAAAGCGAGATTGCATATTGCTCTAGGCCGCATATGAATTCAGGGCCGCATGACAAATCCTGACCGCATATGATTTCAGGCTGCTTACGAAGTCAGGCTGCATAAAAAGTCCTGGCCGCATATGGAGTCTGGGCCACATGCTCAGGGTTAAAATCTACTCCTTGGGACAAGTATTGAAGTGATGGGCAATGAATAAAGTGTCAGTGATATGACATAAAGTTATTGATATGACAAGACAAAAAGTGTGTCAGAGAAAAATAAGAAATATCAAAGAAATATATGCCACGGTTCGGAGTCATGCGTCCAAGAAAATGGTGGCCGTATATTCTCAAATATTGCATAAGTGTCGGTGTCGCATATGAGTCGATGCCGCATAGAGTCGATGCCGCATGGAGGTCTTTTGGACTTGGCAAAATTCTCATTCGTTCAGCGAGTGAAAATACAAAGAGTTCAAAGATAAACTCCAAAACACTTGTGTGATGGCAGTCATGCGTCCAACAAGATGGACTCATGCTGGTCAGTATATGGCGAAAGCCCAGGAAGTATAGCACTCTTAGCCGCATAAGTCGCTGGCCGCATAAAGACTGTGTCTTCTCCGACAACAGGTTCGGCCATAGTGAAAGCACCAAAAACTGAAATATTGTTTTATCCATAAAATTCTCATTTTAAGTACAAATCAGGTGAACCAAAAGCCAAAACACTGTAAATTAAAAGCTCTATCATGTAGCAAAAACTAGTTTTCTAAAATACATGTTTAATATATCAAAACCAAGAAAAACTCATAAAATACATAAAAACCCTAAGTTAGAAATGTAGATCTATACTAATCCATCCATCAAAATAGAAAACTCCAAGTTCTAAAAGGCTAAGAAACACATAACAAACATAATGGAACAATAATATGGATATTTCTTCATTTCTCATGCAAAGTGTACTTGCCTATGAAAATGGGGAGAGCAAACTAAAAAGAGAGGAAGAAATGGAGAAGAGAAGAGAAAGAAAGAAAATATTGGGTAATATATAGTAGGGTTGAGGGTTGAACCAAGGGTTCTCATGACTTGAACCAACCCACAAAATAAACCATGAGCAAGGTTAAACCAAAGAATGAATCTAGTCTCCATGCACATGCAACCCTTCTAAAATAAAAATATGTTCCAAATACGTATATAGGGAATGGGGAGTGACAAGTTGGGACGTCCACCTACTGTTGGCCGAATTTGTATACAACAATAATTTCTAATCCATCATTCAAATGGCTCCGTAAGAGGCATTGTATGGGCAAAAGTGAAGGTCACAGATATGTTGGGATAAAGTTGGGGAACATCAGGTTCTCGGCCCGGAACTAGTTGAACAAACCGTTCAGAATATCTACTTGATTTGTGACAGGTTAAGGGTGGCTAAGAGTAGGCAAAAGAGCTACGTCGACACCCACCGCCGACCTTTTTTAGTTCTTGGAAGGTAACCACATATTTTTCAAAGTCTCGGACCGTTCGAGATACTCAAGTGAGTCACCCCAGTCGCCTATCAGATTGTCCAGCTACCGTCATTATCAGAGATGCACGATATGTTCCATGTTTCACAGCTTAGAAAGAACGTATACGATCCGAGTTATATGGTAGATTTTGGTCAACTAGACTTGAAGGTGAACTTGTCATATGTCGAACAACCTTTACAGATCTTGGATCGAAATGATAAACTGCTTCGGAGTTGTTCGGTTCCTCTCGTTCGCATGCTTTGGAGAAATCATTCTATCGAGGAGTCGACAATGGAACTTGAATCTGAGATGAGGGAAAAAAAAATTTTCTTGTTTTCTTTGTGGTAGGTTATATTCCTATTTTTGAGAAAGAAACTTCATATTAATTAGTTAGGATGTAGAGCCTCGTTCCCCTTATTCAGGGAGCGCGACTAAGAAATACTTTCGGTATCGTTCGATCGAGATAGATTAAATCAAGATCCTTTTCTCATTATAGATTAACTTTTTCAGAATCGATTCTCATATTCAGTGGACCATGTCCCAAGGACGGACTTAGCGACAGAGTCAAGAGGGACCACTCCGCTGTGAGTTTTTTTTTCCTTTTTTACTGTCATAATTATTGCTTTCGTGTTGGTTTTCGAACTTGCATTTTCTTGAACGGATTCGATAGATTTTATTTTTTTGTTCATTAAACTTTACTTTTGTTTCAATTATGGGAAAAAGAGAAAAATGGGTATTGATAATCTGTTCGTGACAGTGCATGTGATCATGTAGGTGTCGTATGAGCGGAGTCTTGAATAACTTCTTTCCTTTCCCTCTCTCTACCAACTTGTAAGTGGCTATAATTTTGATTAGTTGATCCTTCTTCTAAGTCTTCATACATAATAATATTGCTTTCTTGATTTGTTCTGATCAATGATACCATAATAACAAAAAAATATCAAGATAAAATAGAATAGACTTGGAATACTTTATGTTTGTCAACCAATTTGTGAACAATTACACTGTTGCATGTTAGTTCATTTAGAATGTGCTTTTATCGCTTTTTAATTCTAGATAGAATATATTCTTCTGTTACTTTGCTAACTGTAGAACTTTTATTACTATGTGATTCACTTGAACTGGAAGACTATGTTATTCAGATCATGTCATGTTGCATGTTTCCTGATTTATGTTGTCTTGAACTGCTTCGATTGATAACTTCATTTTTAGACGTCGGTTGGTCACGGATAACTTGTACACAAGATTTCTGGTTCCTGTGGACCGTCGCTGGAGCACTGGGACCGATCTGATCAACGAAATATTTTGATAGTCGTCTAAATTGGGTGGGAATGGTCTGTAGCAGGGCCCGCTACCTGTGTTGTATACCATTTTTGTCCAGAGACTATAAATTGTCCAATATGGCTCGTGGCGCCAGTGACCCATCCATTTTATTTTGACTGTTCAAGCTAACGATATCTTCTTGGTAGATAATGACATAGTAAGTCTTGTACAGGTGGATGTGATGACGGTAGGTAAAAGTCACCGTACAGTAACGTGTTCAATTCAGTCATTTTATATCTATCATATGCTTGTAACTTGAACTAAGAAAAGATAAAAAGACCACATAATAACTTGCATACTTCACATAAATAATGTGTCAATTTGGTAAGTTAGGTTAGCTCGCCCTCACCAGTGCATTTTGATGTACTGACCCTCGTTGCAACAGGTTCTCCATGCCAAGGCAATTCTGCAAGGAGCTAAGGCAACCTCCCAACCAGTCCATCAACTGATGTGTCATGTTCGTGCCATTTTGAAGCATGTTCAATTCTTCGGAGCTTGTGCTCATACCTTTTGCAGCTCCATGGCAAGATGATAGTCTCGCCTCATGGTCCTATCTTTTGAATTTTAGTAAAAAAAAGATTTAATGTATCGGACGACTATCTTATTTTGCGTCCATTTTTGTAAGCCCATAGGCGACCTTTTATACTTGTTCAAGAGTTTATAAATAATGTTTATTATCAATAAATAGAACTTTTTCTTGTTTTAATATTGTGTTCAATTATTGTGCACTCTGAATGTATGCTCGTTTTATGAAATACCATGGCCTTGTGCGCGACACAACTTAGGCCCGCACGGCATCATGCCCAGGGGACGACTATCGATTTCACAGAATTGGGGCATTCCATATTGGTGGCTATAGTCCTTTGGACCTCGTATCAAAAAAGATTTCATTAGCAATTTTGTTTTCCTATTCGAACTCATAAACTTTTTCGGCCAAAATAAGATGCATTCCATATAGTGAGTCCATATTACATTATGAGACTGAAGCTAGTTACTTTGTTTTGAAGGAATAACTCAAGTACTGGCATTGGCCCATGCACAAGAAGTAGAACAAGCAAAAAAAAGTAGTTCAGGCACCTCAAAAAGTTTTGGAAACCAGCGAGCTATGCCCCCTGTCGACCTGATTAAGCGAATGATGTGCATGCTTGAGACGCAACAACAGAGGGATGAGGCTCGTCATGAGATAAATGAGAAGCGGGCAGAATAACATCAAAGCAAGTTCGAGCATAATCTTAAAGCCCGATTTGTGCTCCAGTAAAAGCAGGTAGATACACGACAGCATATTGTTCAGACTTTAGCCTCCAACTATTCCATGACGACCGCAGCGGTACTGGTAGACTAACCAACACCTGAAGTCGAGACACCACAAACCCCAAAGAAGAAATAAGTGACTACATTCGACTTTGCCAACTTCAAGAAGGTTTGCAACACGTCTTTCCGCGAGACAGAAGATCCAGTCATGGCTCAAGAGATTGGCTAGCCGATCTTGAAGATCACTTTAAACTCCTTGAGATACCTAAAGAGAAGGGAGTCGCTTGTGCTCAACTACAGTTCCGCTTGAACACACCTGACTGGTAATGCGTGCATCAAATATCTCTCCCTCCAGACGGTGAAGACGAGACAATCGCATAGGCTATCTTTCGGGGCACGGTTGAAGACGAGTTTATATCCCACCCGTTCATCGACAAAAAGGAGAATGAGTTCGTACACCTTCAGAAAGGAAGTATGAAGGTAAAGCAGTATACAGCCAAATTCAACCGACTCATCAAGTTTGCAAGTTCCTATCTACCCGATGCAGTGAGTTATGGCAGAAGATTCGAAGGCGGCATACAGCCTGCAATACACGCGTATATAGTCATTTCCCAGTACCAGACGATGCAGAAAGTTCTCAACCATGCTCTCATCCTCGAACCAAAATATCCTTCAGTTGCTGCCGGCACTGTGCTTACTTTCAATCATAAGCGCCCTAGCAATGCGGTAGGAAACAATGCTCCAAAGCGTGCAAACAAAGACGGTCACCAGGGACCAAATCCAAGAAAAAATCCAGGGCTATTTTGTACCATCTATAAGGCACACTATAAACGATTATCGTCGTAGGAACAGGTTATGCTTCAATTATGGTGATCCAAGACACTTTATTGGTCGCTGGTCGCACCCCTCTAATCTCCATCCTCAGCATCAGAATCCAGCTCCGATGCCTCAAGCCAATCGAGCTGCACCGCAAAAGGATCGTCCCCATGCTCAAGGTCGAATATACGCTATGACACGGGAAAAAGCCCTTGCTTCGAACACCGTCGTGTCAGGGATACTGCTTTTCAATAACATATATGCTCGTGTGTTATTTGATTCAGGTTCTACGCATAGTTTTATGTCCTCAAATTTTGAAAGAAATATTAAAAAATATCTATCTTTAAAGGAATATAGAAAAATACATAATAATATGCCAAATAAATAGAAGACAGTAAATAAAATACTCATCTTAAGAGTCAGGGTACATCTATATCTGACCAACTATATGATATGCAACCGAGGACAATGTTTGTATGCATTGGATGTCAGCAGGAAAGAGAAAAGGGTAAGTCAAAGAGAGTCAACCAACCCCTTTCGAAGCACTTTCACGTGTGGGCAAATGGTGATACCTATCGTCGCTCTTTGTGAGACTCATGGTTAGGGCGTGGGGGTGAGGGGTTGGGAGAGAAATAACTACCATAGCGCATCGTGAGGCTCACTAATCACCCAAAAAAAAAATTCCATAGTAGCCAAGACGTCTTGTCATCTCCATCTAATCCTACTACACAATTCCTAGTATTCATGAATAACCCACGAGTAGTCCACGAGTAATTGTCATGCCTCAACCCCAAAATATATAGGACCAGTATATGACATTGCAAACTAGTACGACTTATGAATGGATTCAACGGTATTGGACCCAACGAAGTATTTGTCATACCTACTAGAATACCAGTATAAATACTATTTAGAAAAAAAAAAATCAAACCCTTGGGTGAACAGTGCTCACCTTCATCGAACCCGACCCCTTCCCATTGAAAATGCCGATTTTTATTCTATTTCTTTCTTTTTAAATTCATTTTTTTTAATCAACTGATCTTCAAATCTCTCTTAAATACCAATAAATTTTTAATTAATTCAATCTTTACTTAATTAACCCAATCAATATTTTCTCCTGAAGTAGGAAACCTGAAAAACATTTTCCATATGAAGCCATACACAGTCGAGCCCCTATTCTTTCTTATTTTTCTGAAAATTCCTAGAACCTATCCTACTCAAAGGCACCCGACACACTCCCCAACCTCCAGCAACCCCCAGATCGCCTGCAGCCGAGCATCGCTGCCTGCGCACGCCGGAGCAGCCGCTAGAACCCCAGCTGACCACGACTTTGCACAGTCGCACAATCCCCTTTCCCCCTCTGTTTACGGCCAATTATCAACCTCCTCCTTCGCTCATTTTTAGATCTTATTTCTTTGTCATGCACACCACATAAACGACTATAAATCCTTTTAAATAGTTTTTTTCAAATTGTGTAAATCCTATAGAAAAATTAACTCAAATTATGAAAAAAAAAATTTTGAAAATAGAACAGTATATGTTCAAAACCCCTCTTTTGGAAGCCAAATTTCTTCCAAATCCTTACAGAAAATCTAGATTTGATTTCTCTATTGTACAATCTACATAACCAGGATCATAATCCAGGAATTAGTTTAAATTTTTTTGTATCAAAATTGTAGAATTTTTTTTTAAAATTAGAAAAAAAAATCTAGTTTTCCAAAATGAAGATTTTGTGATAAGGAATAGGTTCCGTCGAACAAGACAATCTAATCACGTACTGATTGTACCTGTAAACCCCCACATTTTGGAATAGAAATAATTTGTATTTTTATATTTATTTATTTATTTAATTTAATTAAATAAGTTAAAGTATTAATTTATAAAATTATTTTATATATATATATGACACTTTGCCATGGCTTAGATATTTTAAGAGATGCACGACATTTTCCCTTCCAACCAAATTCATATTATTGACCTTGACTGTACTTAGTACCTTTGGGACATGGGTGTTGCATTAGTTTGATATTTTCCATGCTTCAAAAATATTGACAAACATCGAAAACCATTGACAATATAAAACTATCCTTATTTGGCTAGTTGAACCCAACTGAGCCCAAACACCCTATAGCGTATAAAATATATTCACAAAATCGGAACAAATTAATTAAATTGTCTATAAATGCAATATTTTTAAATTAGGAAAGACCCCTATGCAATCTTGTTGCATATCAATTTAAATCTAAAATAAATATTTTAAAATCTAATTTAAAGATTCTAGAGCATCCTCTCACCCTATTTTAACTCCCTAAATCCTATCCATAAGTAAAAACCATAAAATAAATCCTAACCACCAACCTATATATCTGTATACATATATAAACCTATTTAATAGGAGGGCCAACCCTATTTTCTTCCCTCCCTCATGTATCTCTCCTTCCCATGAATATTATAGAAGCTTTTCCTCTTCTTCTCTCCTTCTCCATCATCCCCAAGTCTCCACACAAATCAAGGAGGTGGACCAAATCTCCTAGAAATGATCGGCCACCCCTTTGAAGCTGACATGTGCTACTGGTTGCTATAGTTATGGCCCTTTACATTCTCCTAAAACCCTTTTAAACTTAATATTTACCTTCTATTTGAATTTTCCAAGAGCCCCCTCAAGTTTCATGGATTTTTGAGTCTGTTTGACGCTCCAAAAGGTCTGTGTTGCAAGAAAAAACTTCGCTGTAATCAAGAACACGTAAGTTTTGTAATTTATTTTTAATATTTATTTTCCTATGTGAAAACCCTTCTATGAACCCAAAAATATGGTTAGATGACAATGAGAAAATCCCATGTATGAGAAACCCTAATTTTTACATAAAAACTACTCTTTGATAAAACGGGAACCAATACATGGCAATGTGTAAACCCTATAACCTAATTTTGATAGATGTTGCTATTTTATTATTTAAATATAAATTTTTATAAATTAATTAATAATTTTCAAAATATTAATTATTATATTTTATATGTTAAATGAATCTTTCAAGCAAGTTGGCAATCTTGCATGCACAACCTAGTTGCCAAAGTATCTAGAATACCTAGTTGACGCGCAATAGAACTTTGTGCGTGCAAAAGTACCGTTTCGGTATTTTTTCACTAAATAAACCATAATTCTAGAATTTAAATTATTTTTATTCAGTATTAATGGATGTCGACATGCGTAAAGCCGACATGCATGTTCGAGATATAGTTTAGCGTTGTTGCAAGTTTCGGGATATCGTATCGTATCTACGTATATATAGGATAACACGTGCCGGAACTCATATAGGTGCTTATATATACATAAGAAAAGACAATGAACGAGACCCTACAATATACTAGACAGTTCCATGGTACATAGTTATTGGCACATTGGCCCATGACTCGTAACTGTTGGATCATTGGCATAAACGTCACCACACTAGTTGACGTCGTGCAAATAATCATATCCTTTTATGTTAATCACATTAGATGTTTTATTGATTAGAACATGTTATAATAGGACAACTTGGATTCGTTGCACCTTCAGTTGAGGACACCAGTCAGACAGTACCGCAGCAACAGGCAGCAGACAAGTGTACCTTGCCTTTGTTCCAGTATTTTGTGCTTATTGCTACTACCAGTTATTGATTCTATTTTTATTTCTTTTTTTGTACTTGTTGTGATCCTAGGACCATTACGATACTTAGCATCTGAAGTGTATTCGGGTGCCAACTTTCGTACGTGAAATCGGGTATTATTAGACTGCATTGTCATTGTATACACTATACGTGCAACTCTTGCACAATATACCTTAGGACACTGTACACGACTCTCATGTATAGAAGCCTTATTTGAGATATTCGAGGATTCCAGCTTCTATGTTAGGACAGGACTCATGATATGTGATTAGTTGACTTGATTGAATCATCTTTCTTAACTCGAGACATAATTAGTACTTGTCTTGCGTGTTATGGACATGAGATGTGTACATCAGGATCAGGAAAAATCTACCGTTTAATATCCCGCTCCTAGCGGGTTACTTATGGAACACTTGTTACTTTGACTCGGTTGAGAATCAAGTCTCGAGAAAATCTTATAGCCAAATTAACACGAATAAAATGCAATGAATCCTTCAAACTAATGTAACGGCTTCTATTAAAATGAGTCCAAGAATTGTTTTTGGTTGTTTTGTTGCTTGGTTTTTGTGTTGCTTTGTGTTTTTCCTTGCTTTTGATGATTTGGTTTCATAATTCACTTTTCTTCTTACGCATTCATTTTGAATCATAAGACAAAGAGATTGAATGATGCAAACCAAGTGTTGTTTCAAGTTTAGGACGCATAACTAAGGAGTAATCATTGCGTATGGCTTCCACATCCTCTCGTCGATTCATTCGGTAAGTGGCTTCGGCCCTTCGATAAATTCTTTGTTTGCACGACTTAACAAAATAATCTCTAGTTTACTCGAATTATATGTCCCTATACTAAATATTAACTAATAATTAAGATATGCTAAAAAATAGAAATTGCATGCTAGATTTATAAAACTGTTATTTTCTTGTTTCTTGTTAAAAGAACTTCATTGCTTGAAACATATAATTTGTCTTGAACTCATTTAAGAGAACTGATACTTGACCCTTATCGAATGTTGTACATTGATAACTTATAGAAAACTCCTTATCGTTTGAAATGATTGATATGATAGATTGAAGAGCTAAGGCTCTATCGGAAAAAAAAATAGTCCCTACAGATGCATTTTTGTTCAACGGTTGCTAGAAATATTATTTTCTGATAGAACGCATTCATCGCATCGATCTTGGACAACTTGTGCACAAGGTATCGTCTCTCAAACGGTTCCTAGGGCACTGAAAATCGTTCAGCCTGGGGGAGATAATCGAAATACCTTGAGGATTGTAGTCCTCGCGATTAGGGGGTGTTATTTCTAATAGTTAGCCTGGATTTGTAGCCCCAGCTGCTATTCATAGATTTTCTTATGGACCATCATATAATTAGGTCACATGCTAGGTTTATCTTCTTACATATCTAACACTTGTTGCTAAAACAGATAGACGCATGAGTTTTATACATATATGCAAAATGTTGCTAACTTGTGTGTCTGCTGCAGGGATAACCATTCGGCCGTGGGTAAGAATTATCATTTGCATGGTTCAATTTATTGTTTATGTTTTTTTGCATAAATTATTAAAAAGATACTAGACAACTAGAAAGATCACCTAAAATACTAGCTTCACATATTTATTTAGTGTGGATTTCTAGGTGAGTTTGGCCATGATCGCTCACTAGTACATGTTATACTACTAACCCGCATTTGTGGGCATCTCCAGGTTCTGGTAGCGAGAGCTTGGCAAGCATTTTGAACAAGTACTAGTGTATCCATCCAGCGGACCCGTGCTCTTACTTCTTCTTTAGCTTTCCTCTCATGTGTGCAAGCTCTTCTTCTTCTAGTTGTTTTGATTTTTTGTCCTACTATAAGGATATGATGTATGGACGTTGTGGCTAGTTTTAGATTTGTAAAAAAAAAAGATGTAGCCAACTATGGTATATTTTGTAATCAGCCAAGCAAGTACTTTATAATCCAGTCTTCAAGTATTCAATAAAGAAAATATTTTGTGTTCCAATCAAATGTGTTCAACTTTGGTTCTCTATATTTTGAATTATGTGCCTCTATATATGTATATTTTTGTCTAATTTGTATCTTGTGCAGGTACTATGTCTGGTACAAGCGTAACTTAGGCTTGTACGGTATCTCGCCTAAGCGAGGACGATTGGTTCCATAGGGACCAAGCGAGGACGATTGGCCCTTACGGGACCAGGACGTGACAGGTGGTATCAGAGAACGACTTTACGTCCTTGGCCTCTTCAAATATCATTTTTAAAAACGATATAAGTTTTTACGCAATTTTAAAAGTCCCAAATTTCGAAAATGGTTGCGAATCTATATAAATAAATCGAAGATATTAATGTCCCGATCTTGAAAAGTATGAAAACCCAACGTCCCATGCAATAAGTCCATAATACATTATGAGACTAATGCAAGCTACCTTCTTTTGTAGAAAGATGCCGAAAATGAGTAATCCAGGGATATCGCTCACAACGAACGTGAGCGATGACCAAATTGATAGGCTGATTGGCATATTTGAAAATCAACAAGAACGATTCAATGCCCAACATGATCGATTTGAGACTCAGCAGCAACGGGATAATGCTTGAGCCATTGAACAATAGAAGAAGTTAGACTCTTTGAATCAAATAGTAACAACCTTGGTCGCCAATAGCAGTACATCGGGAACCGCCATAACACCTGTGGCAGTCGCGCCCGTGCCTCGAGAAGCAGGTCTAGCAGAAGTTGATGAGCCTCCGCAGGTGGTCAGGAAGTCTATCTTTAAAGGTGATGAGTTTCTGAAGTTGAACCATCCTGAGTTCGAAGGCAAGACTGCGTCGGATAAAGTGATGGACTGGGTCGCCAAGTTGGAGGACTTGTTCGAATTTGCTGCGATACCTGTGAACAAGAGGGTGGTGTGTACAGACATGCAGCTGTGGTTACGAGCACATGATTGGTGGCAAATCAAGAAACAGGATCTTGCCATAAGGCGCCCAGACGGCAAAATTACTTGGAGAACATTCAAGGAAGCATTCCAGGAGCAATACCTTCCACCAGCCGTCAGACAGAGAAAGAAAGATGAGTTTATCGAACTTAAGCAAGGGAGCAAGTCCATCGAGGACCATGAGTCAAAATTCTCCAAATTTTCTAAGTTCGCTAGCTTATTGATTCCTAACGAGAGCGCCCGTACCCACAGATTTATTAAGGGTTTAAATGACAGCCTCAGGAAAGATGTTATGAACCATGAATGTACCTCCTACATAAAAGCTTTTGAGGCAGCTGTTCAAAATAAGCAATATGCGCCACGGAGAACTTTCGAGAAGGCACCAGTTGCTCGAAACCCTCATGTCAAACGATACCAAGATGGGGAGAAGAAGATAAAAGGTGAGCAGCGCCTGGTTCAAGAGTGCACCTTTTATGGCCGACGGGGCCACAGCATCGAAAACTGTCGCACTAAAAATAGAGAGTGCTTCAACTGTGGTCAGAGGGGCTATAGCTTCAGAGATTGTCAGAATAAGAGAAGGGTTCCAAAGAACCAAGTGGATAATACAGAACGTGGGCAGAATTAGAACCCCACCCCAGCCCCAGCCAATAGATAGACTGATCATATGGGAAGGGCTAGAGTATATCAGCTAAATATTGAGCGCGATACGAGTGGACACGATATTGGTGAGTCTGATTCCTTTGACCTCTTGATACTTTGCCCTTCGAATCCTTGATCTCTTAAGTTTCGAGGATAAAACTTCTTCTCAGTGGGGTATTATGTAATGCCCCGCTCCTAGCGGATTACTTATGGAACACTTGTTACTTTGACTCGGTTGAGAATCGAGTCTCGGGGAAACCTTACCGCCAAATCAACACGGACAAAATGCAATGAACCCTTCAAACTAATGGAACGGCTTCTATTAAAATAAGTCTAAGAGTTTTTGTTGGTTGTTTTGCTGCTTGATTTTTTTGTTGCTTTATGTTTTGCCTTGCTTTTGATGACATGGTTTTCATAATTTGCATTTCCACTTGCGTATTCATTTTGAATCGTAAGAGAAAGAGATCGAATGATGCTAACCAAGTGTTGTTGCAAGTTCAGGACGCATAACCAAGGATTGATCATTGCTTAAGGCTTTCCCGTCCTCTCGTCGATTTATTCAGTGAGTAGCTTCGGCCCTTCGATGAATTCTTTGTCTGCACGAATTAACAAAATGATCTCTAGTTCACTCAAATTACATGTCCCTATGCTAAATGTTAACTCATAATTAAGATATGCTAAAAAAATAGAAATCGCATGCTAGATTTATAAAACTGTTATTTCCTTATTTCTTGTTAAAAGAACTTCACTGCTTGAAACATATAATTTGCCTTGAACTCGTTTAAGAGAACTGATGCTTGACCCTTATCGAATGTTATACATTGATAACTTATAGAAAACTCCTTATCGTTTAAAATGATCGATATGAAAGATTGAAGCGCTAAGGCTCTACCGAAAAGAGATAGTCCCTATAGATGCATTTTTGTTCAACGGTTGCTAGAAATATTATTTTCTGATAGAACGCATTCATCATATCGGTCTTGGACAACTTGTGCACAAGGTACCGTCACTCGAACTGTTCCTAGGGCACTGGGAATCATTCGGCCTGGGAGAGATAATCGAAACACCCTGAGGCTTGTAGTCCTCGCAATTAGGGGGGTGCTATGTCTAATAGTTAGCCTGGACTTGTAGTCCCAGCTGCTATTCATGGGTTTTCCCGTAGACCATCATATATTTAGGTCGTATGCTAGTTTTACCTTATTACATACCTAACACTTGTTGCCAATACAGATAGACGCATGATCTTTATACATATATGCAAATTATTGCTAACTTGTGTGTCTACTGTAGGGATAATCGTTCGGCCGTGGGTAAGAATTATTATTTGAATTATTTAATTTATCTTTTATGTTTCTTTGTATGAATTATTAAAAAGAAACTAGACAACTAGAAAGATCATATAAAATGCTAGCTTCACATATTTACTTAGTGTGGATTTCTAGGTGAGTTTGGCCACGGTTGCTCACCAGTACATGTTGTAGTACTGACCCATGTTTGTGGGCATCTCTAGGTTTTGGTAGTCAGAGTTTGGCGAGCATTTTGAACCAGTACTAGCATATCCATCCAGCGGACCTGTGCTCGTGCTTCTTTCTTAGCTTTCCTCTTTTGTGTGCAATCTCTTCTTCTGCTAGTTATTTTGATTTTTTGGTCCTACTATAAGGACATGATGTGTGAACGTTGTAGCTAATTTTGGATTTGTAAAAAAAAGATGTAGCTATCTATGGCATATTTTGTAATCAACCATATTTTGTAATCAACCAAGCAAGTACTTTGTAATCAATCTTCAAGTATTCAATAAAGAAAGTATTTTGTGTTCCTATCAAATGTGTTCAACTTTGGTTCTCTATATTTTGAATTATGTGCCTCTATATATGTATATTTTTGTCTAACTTGTGTCTTGTGTAGGTACTATACCTAGTGCAAGTGCAACTTAGGCTTGCACGACATCGTGCCCAAGTGAGGACGATCGGTTCCGTAGGGACCAAGCGAGGAAAATCGGCCCTTACGAGATCGGGACGTGACATACCATACTGTTGGGCTACTACACAATACGTGCTATCGTTGCTTGAGCTTCGGGCCCTATAGTACTGCAGGTACCTTGACAGGACCTGTACGTACCTACTACTACTAGTACTACTACTACCACTACTACTACTACTACTACTACTACTACTACTACTACTACTACTACTACTACTACTACTACTACGTGCTATTGTCGCGTCTATAAGACCTACAGGCCCCGATGGTTTAGCGGACGAATACGTTCTCAATTGCATTCACTTAGTTGGTTATGATAGGTACCCTGAGCACACTGTTTATTATTTACTATTATATTAGCCTGAGTGTTTATTGTACCTTGCTATGTCCCCTTAGGACCTGGATCCAGATTATGTCCCCAGGTATAGACGAGAAAATATGCCCGAAGGTTTACGGGACAGGATCTGACATTGGAGCAGTACTTGTACCCGAGGACGAGGTTATGTCGGAGGGCTTCTCTTGAGCACTCTGTTATTTCTTTATTTTTTTTATGCTTAGTGTTCTTTAGTCATTGAACTTGGCTTTGTGACTACTGGACATATGTACTTGGTTTTATTTCTTTTTTCATTATTTTGACAACGAGTTATTCCCCGCGATATTTCTTATACTACACTTGTTGATGGATAGTTTATTTTTATTATTCTTGTCACTGTACTATCCCTTTGTGTTATGATTCTTATTGTGGATGAGATTAGATATATAAACTATGGCATATGTTGTAGACCCTTATTTATATATATTATGGCTTAAGTTCACTCTAACGGGTCCATTAAATTAGGTTTGTCCATTGGAGTTGTGTTACTGGCCATTGCCACATAGCTAGTCCCTTGGTATTTTGAGGCTGGGACGTGACATAGTTTTTATGGTGGCACATGCAGGTCTACGAATATATTGCTTCGGATTTCAATTATGGAACCAAGCAAGCCTGTAATTAGGATAGGATAGACTTATAGGATCACATCCATATGTTGACACGTTCTTGACCTCCAAATCGAATTCGAATTAATTCCTTGACTTGTATCATGCTTTGATTTATTTGTTCGCCCCTATACTGATTCCAACAGGAGAAGAGAAGGCAAAAAAATTCTTTGACGGACTGAGCTTTGAGCTACAAAGATAGATTAGCTCCGTTGTACCTACTTCATAAACAGACGTTATTGTGGCAGCTCGACGCATAAAATGCATCATCAGGGGAGAGTTCAGCCAGAAACGACCGCACACACTAGCACCAGCCCAAGCACCACAGGAAGGAGCTACAAAGAGACCTCACATGCACCAGCCACCCAAAGCAACCCCACCGATATTGCCTATATGTCAATATTGTGGTAAGCAAGGCCATCACGGGAGAGAGTACAGACACAAGTTGGGACTATGCTTGATTTGCAGATTGGGACAGCACTCGGCACGAGACCGTATGGAACAACGGAGAGAAGCACCGATGATTCATCGACCAGACTTACTAGCACTAGCACCAGGAATTCCTACTTGTCATTATTGTGGCAAGGTAGGCCATCTCACCAAGGAATGTTGATACATATTGGGATTATGTTTGCTTTGCAATTCAGACCAGCATTCAGCCAGAGATTGTACGGAGCATCGAGAAGGAGCACTGATGGTACACTGACAGGCTTTACCAATATCGAGACCATCCTAGCAGCTACTTAGGCTAGCTTATCCAGCACCAGGAGCACTACAGACGAGAGTTGGAGGAGTCAGACCACCTTCTCCAGGAGGGCATCAGCCAGTTGGAATACTGGATACTAGTGAGAAGACATTGCGGGTCAGACGATCAAACTGGTTCGGGTAGCTTGGAAGCATCATTCTCCAGGCGAATCCTCTTGGAAGCGAGAGGATATCATACGATAGTGTTATCCTTACTTATTCAAGGATACATGTATGACCTTAGAAATATCTTTAGTTACCATGTCTTTATAGATTCCTAGAGTACATTTATTCTAAATTGCGAGGATGCAATTCTTTTAAGGTGGATAGATTGTAAACACCACCCATATTTTAGGATAGGGATAATTTTATAATTTTGAATTTATTTTATTTATTTTATTTAATTTAATAGGTTAAAGTGTCACGCCCCAGTCCCAAAATATGTAGGACCAGGAATACGTGACACGCCAGCTACGCATTCGACCAGACTCTGGTCTGACTCGAATACGTATAAGCTGTAATATAAAGGGCACTATCTAGATATTCTGTAAATGTAAACCTATGTCTCAATCCACAATGTACAACAGTAAACAAGAAAGAGCTATATGTGCTAAGGTCGGCCGCCCAATAACACACTAACTCGAATAGACTCGAGAAGAAGTATGAGTCTATAAAACTAGGCTACAACAGCAGATGAATAATCAATATAAAATAACCATAATGCCGGTAGATATAATGTGAGTACCTGGTACCATGCTCGTAAGATATGCCACTCCATCAGCAACTCCAAATGCTCCGTAATCATCTATGCTGCAAAACTGGCAGGGAACCAGGTCCTCAGAGGGACGTAACAAGGCACAGAAATACAACATGCCAGGTAAACAGAAAGTACAGGTGCACGACAGGGTACTCTATCATAACCAACTAGTGTGACACAGTTTAAAGACAATGTTCGACGCGTGGGCTGTCCAAAATAAAACCGTAGCTCCGAACACAGAGACACACGGGTCGTACCGTAGCTCCGAGCACAGAGACACACGGGGGTTACCACTACACTATAAAACAGGATCACTACAGGTACATATATAAGCGCGTGCAGAGTAGCCCAAACGTCTAGTAACTATCTTTCCCTTCCCAAGCGGTCAGCGATAGTGCGCTGAACCTGAACCTCTATCTAACAGTCTCGACAAATGGAAGTAACTCAACAGACGCGACCCTAAGGTCGTCCCAGTCTCTGGTCATGATGTCAGTATCAGGATACAGGAATCTGGCACGATCACAGTGTATGAGTGTGTCCTGGGGTATCGATGTACTCAGGTACGTGCATCGAGGTGCTGTGAAGCATCTAGCAATTATTCTAAGACGTTACGTCGAATGTCAACACCCGGTTTTGAACCGGACACGGAGTATCGATCGTCAACAGAAATATGTGCACGAGTACATAAAGAACAACAATATCTATAAACGGAAATACAGGGTGGCAAGGTACACTTGCCTGCGCGAGGCTGCTGATGACGGGGTCCTGGTACCGCATCCAAGTCCTCAGGTCCCGCAGTACCTAGAGAGGAGATACAAACCAATAATCAATAATCTATCACACGACAAACATGGATAAGAACGTCTATTCGTATATTCCAACTCCGCTACAACTCACAGGGACAAGACACTCAGGGTTGATCCAGGTTGACTCGGAGTCCGTTACATCTACTCAAACTAATCCCCTATACAATATCATCGAACCCAACCTCAATTATGATATTCAGTTAAACAAACCCTGATCCAATCCTCAGTCTCCTCTGGCCTTTATAGACATTAACATCATGTTTAAATTATGTCTTCCTTAAAATAATTACTCGTTAATTATTAGGCCTCCCTTTTTAACCTTCATTACCATTTCACCATATAAACTACTCCTTAATGAATCTCGTAACATATATAGAATCTATTTCCAAAATATATACTTCCTATAAACCCAAATCACAACTGATATAAAATGTAACTATATGTCTCACTTCCTATCTTCCTCATCACCTTCTATGTAGGAAACCATTTCCTTTTCCACATGTTCTTCCCACATATATGCTTAAATCAATATGCATATTCCTGCTAATCACATGCCTTGCTCTCCTTCCATACGTATATCCCTCACCATGGATTTCAACACACATATATTATGCATTTTCTATTTCTCCTCGATACAGCCAGGGAAACAACCTCATTATTCTATTATGAACGTCCTCCCTAAATACCTATTGGCACACTCATTATTCAATTTCAACGTTTCCACAACCGTGGGAAGAAAGAAAGTTTAGAGCTGCAAGTGATGAAAGAAAAACAAGGAAGGGAAAATATACCTTTGGGTAAAGGAAAAGTGTTGCTCTGAATAAGGAGTGAAAACTCGCATCGGGGCGGGTTCGGTGTGCGAACCGAGTCGACGATGAAATTGCAGAATAGAGACCGCATCTTATCGAGATACGAAGATCTCATGGCTTCTACTTTTCCCGCTGATTCTATGCCTGAGGAAGGAGCTGATGTTGATGCACGATAGAAATGTCTTCTATTTTCACCCACGGATCGGGAACTTGGAGGAAAGGAAGGTTTTAGAAGAGAATGAACCATGGTGGCGACTGGTGGTGTGGATCGTTGGTGACGGGGGAGAACGGAAACTCGCCGGAGTGGCGAGCTGCACACTGCCGGTGGGAGACGTCGATGCACAGCGGTTCATCGGAGTGGCGGGTCGACGTCGGAGAGTAGCTGCACAGTGCTGGCGGTGGGGTTCACTGCACAGTCGGCGGCGGGGTGGTCACTGCACGGTCGACGGCGGGGTGGTCACTACACAGTCGGGCGGCGGACTGAGCGGGACGGCCGGAGTCGATGACCAGTGGAGTCGGTGGGGGAGTGACCGCGCCGGCCGGAGTTGGTTTAGTCGGTCGGGGAGAACCGCAGTGTCGCCGGATGGGTACTCGAGCTCGCCGCCGGGTTGACTGACTCGGTGGTCAGTGGAGGTGGCAACCGCTGGAGGCAGCGGGGATATAGACCGGGGGTTGGCCGGAGCGGGTGAGGGCCGGTCGGGGTTGAGGGCCGGCAGGGGTAGGGGTAGGGTTAAAGTGAAGAAGAAGAAGAAGAATAGATGAAGAAGAAAAAGAAGAAGAATAGAATAGAAACTTTGCATGTGGAGTTCGGCTGTGTGTAGGAAGAGGGAGAAGAGAGAGAGGGGGTAGGGTTTTCCAAGTGTTGGGATTAGGGCCGGCCTTGGGGGAAGAGTGGTGATGTAGGCTTTTATGGGTAAGGGTGTGTTGGATGGAGGGTGGAGATGCTCTCATTTGAAATGAGTGGTGGAGATTTATCATGAAGAGGGTATGGGTTTCTTCATGAAGGGAATTGGGATTGGGACCCCATTTTGGGACCCTACAAATAATCATGACCAATGAGGTGTTGCCAACAATTTGTTAATTTTAAATAAGCCCCCGTAAATTCAGGAATTTGCATGGACACATAAAATGACGCAAAAATTTTGAAGAAAAATATATTTAAAAATTGTAATGGTGAGGGGGTGTTGCGCGTTAGGCGCGGGTCTAATTTGAAGGACATTGGGATTAATTTAATATTAAAATAAAATTTACAAAGTTGGTAATCCCGATTTAAATAATGATAATGCGTCCCGCGAATTTAATTTAATTGGGGCCCGCGGGGTCAAAATCTGGAAACGGCGCAAAGGCCAAAAATGGTGGGGGCTTAGAGTCTGTCTTGGACCCTTTACTTGGTCCGGCTTAACGGGTTAAGTTGGTACCCCAAAATTGAGGGTAACGACACAGGTGTCCGACACGGAATTAAATACGGGTTACGATTTTTGAAATATTGTGCAATTAATTTAGAGCACACAAAAACTTATTTTAATAATCAGAAAAGTCCAGTGCCTAATTTGGCGAGTTGAGTCCAGTGTACAATATTTGTACGGAATTTGTGGGCTGATATTGGGCTCCGAAAAAAATTAGACAAATATAGGGTGTGCCACTGATTTAATTAATTGGATTAAAATTCCAGGTAAATATCTCCTACTCTATCCTCACTATATTCTATCAAAAATTCTTCCTGGCCCACTCTAACTATCTACAGAATAAATTGAGGGGGTTTACATTCTTCCCAACTTAGAAAAATTTCGTACCCGAAATTAAAAGTAAAGCACGATAATATCTAACAGAATTTAAAATAACTAATAATTAAATGCCGTACGTAAATTCATACCTTGCTCCTCAAATAAGTACGGGAATCGCTGCCGAATAGAATCCTCACGCTCCCAAGTAGACTCGCCTGGTGAATGGTGCTTCCATGCCACTCTGACCAGTCGAATCGTCTGTCCTCTCAAAGTCTTCTCGAAGCGATCGAGGATCTCAACTGGCTGCTCTACGTAAGACAGGCTGGGCCCGACTGTAATCTCTGAATGATCAAGCACGTGGCTAGGGTCTGCGACATATCTCCTCAACTGCGATACGTGAAATACGTCATGTACTCCCTCTAATGATGGAGGTAATGCAAGACGGTAAGCCACTTCGCCAACTCGTTCCAAAATGTCAAAAGGTCCGATATACCTCGGACTCAGCTTGCCTCTGCCTCCGAATCTGATGGTACCACGAGTGGGCGATATCCTCAAAATACGTGGTCATCCTCCTTGAACTCCAATGGTCTACGGTGCACATCTGCCCAGTGTTTCTGTCTGTCCTGTGCTGCGCGCAGACGGCTCTGAATCTGCTTAACCTTCTCTACTATCTGTGTCACCAATTCTGGACCAAGTATCTGACGCTCTCCTACGTCACTCCAACAAACTGGCGACCTACACTTCCTAACGTACAGTGTCTCATAAGGCGCCATCTGTATGCTGGCCTGGTAACTGTTATTGTAGGAGAATTCCACCAAGTGTAGATGGTCCTCCCAAGATCCTCTAAAATCAATCATGCACGCTCTCAACATATCCTCTAATATCTGTATCGTGCGCTCTGACTGTCCATCAGTCTGTGGATGATACGCAGTACTGAACTTGAGTCGAGTTCCCCAGCTCTCCTGCATACTCCGCCAAAAATATGACGTGAATCTGGAATCACGATCCGATACGATGCTGACAGGCACTCCATGTAATCGTACTATCTGCCTCATATACATGTCAGCTAGTATCTCTGTGGATTGCCCAACTCTAAAGGACAAGAAATGTGCAGACTTGGTGAGTCTGTCTACGACAACCCAAACTGCATTCTTCCCGCTAGGGCTTCGCAAAAATCCTGTGACGAAGTCCATGGTACTATGTTCCCACTTCCACTCGGGGATGGGGAGTGGCTGCAATAATCCTGCAGTCCTATGATGTTTAGCCTTGACTTGCTGCCAAAATATTTTGCCACGAATCTTGCAATTTCTCTCTTCATCTCATGCCACTAGTAATGTTGCCTTGCATCTCGGTACATATTCGTACCTCCGGGATAAAATAGAATAATCGAGCTATGAGCCTCGGTCATCAACTCTTGGCGTAGCTTGCCACTCGGAACGTATAGGCGATCTCCACACCTCAATGTTCCGCCTTCATGAATCTTGAATCCCGTTTGCAGTCGTCTAAATCTCGTATCTGTAGGCAAGGCTGCCTTGATCCTCTCAATAAATGTGGACTGAATCCTCGAGACTGGCCATCTGTCCATCCATGCCTGGCAACACAATCTCAATCCTGAATTCCTGAAAATCCTCTAACAACTGGCGATGAGTCGTAAAAATATGCGATAGGCTTCCTGTCCAAGGCATCTGCTACGACATTCGCTTTGCCAGGGTGGTACTGTAGCTCAATGTCATAATCTGTCATCAACTCTAGCCAACGTCTCTGCCTTATGTTGAGCTCCTTCTGCGTGTAGACATACTTCAGGCTTTTATGATCTGTATAAATCTCAACATGCTCACCATAAAGGTAATATCTCCATAGCTTTAGTGCAAATATCACTGCAGCTAGCTCCAAGTCGTGCGTCGGGTAGTTCTTCTCATGAACTCTCAGCTGTCTCGATGCGTAGGCTATCACCTTGCCATGTTGCATCAGTACACATCCCAATCCGCTCCCTGACGCATCACTGTACACTACAAATCCTCCTGATCCTGAGGGTAGTGTCAAAATCGATGCTGATGTCAGACGCTTCTTCAGCTCATCGAAAGCCGCCTGCCACTCGTCGGTCCAGATAAACTCTTCGCCTTTACGCGTCAGTCGCGTCATAGGCGTAGCTATCCTCGAAAAGTTTTCCACGAACCTCCGGTAATATATGGCAAGTCCGAGGAAACTCCTAACCTCCGTAACTGATGTAGGTGTAGGCCAGGTCTCTACTGCAGCTATCTTCTCCGGATCAACTGATAGTCCATCTCCGGTGATTATGTGTCCCAGAAATGGTACTCTATCCAAGCAAAACTCACATTTGCTGAGTTTGGCGTACAGCCTCTCATGTCTCAGCGTCTCCAACATGATCCTGAGATGCCTCTTATGCTCCTCCTGGCTCTTGGAGTATATCAAAATATCGTATATAAATACCACCACGAACTTATCTAAGTATTGGTGGAAGACATTGTTCATCCAACACATAAATGCTGCCGGCGCGTTGGTTAAACCAAACGGCATGACTAAAAACTCATAGTGGCCATATTTCGTCCGAAAGGCCGTCTTCTGGATGTCCTCTTTCCGTACCTTGATCTTATGATAACCGGATCTGAGATCAATCTTCAAAATACATATGCGACACCTAGCTGATTCAAATTAATCCTTGATGTTCGGCATTGGGTACTTGTTCTTTACCGTTACTACATTAAATCCTGTAATCGATACACAAACATACCGTCCCTGAAATCAATACGCAGACGTACCGTCTCGTCCTTCTTCGGTACTATAAGATGGTTGCTTCCCATGGAAAAATACTAGCCCGACCGAAACCCTTGTCTAAGAGGTCCTCTATTATGGACTTCCAACTCAACCAAACTCTGTCGGTGCTAGTCTGAAGACAAAAAAATAATCGGCTCAGCTCTTGGAGTCAACCCTGTAACAAACTCTTTCTGTCAGGTGGCAGGCCTAGAAGATCCTCTAGAAAAACATCCTCAACTCTGATTTAACAAGGTGGTACACTGGTTCACCTTCTGAATTGTATACCCCTAAGGTAGATGGACACCATACTCCTGGGCTCCCTGAAGCAACTCAAACTCAGGATAATCTGGTGGTCATAAATAATGTAATCCCATCGACAATCTCGCGTCGCGTGGTATTGGCTCAATCAATCCATGTCTAGGATAAGGTCATAGTCTAGACTAAACCTCAAAATAATTTCTCCCGTCCTGTTTCCAACATCAATCCTCAAAGGAAAAAAAATTTCCTAACCTAATGTATAATTATCTTCTCTTCAAAGTTTTCCCTCAATTTCTATTCCTCAAAATCCTTCTTTTTGTTATTTATCTGTCCAAGTCACATAGTGCAATTATAATAATGATGTCACCCAAGCACCTACTAAAATTTCTGGTATTAGATCATCATCATCCAAGTGAGAGCTTGAAATTTTATCTCCTCTAGTCCATAATATTATTCCTGGTATTGCTATCATATACAACCACTAGTTTCTATCATTAGGCTATGCATTCACATAAATCATTCTAGGTTATGATCAACAATCCTTCCAGCTCTCAGTACTTCCAAGATCACTGCTATCTCAAGCACGGGTAGGGTACTACTAGGTCCAACTCTCTTGCCAGACTTCCACTCTAGTTCTAAAATCCAAAGATCCTATCAATCTATCCTGATAAAGTAACAATCTTCTCAGAGAAAGGCGTACGAATTCCGTCTTCTGCTGTCTTTTCTTCGGTCTTCTTCTGGAGGGAAATCATCAGTTACAAGCATTCGTCTCCCCGAACAATAGGGAACGAGGAACAAGGATAGCGATATTGACGAAGATTGAACGAATGCAAAGTGGAAGTCCAAGGGCGATAATCACATACAAAGAGTTTTTAAATCGATTATGGATTGAGATCCTATTCAACAATCATAACATCTATTCCTAATTTGCAGGCTCGCTTGGCACAGTCAGGTGACCAAGACGATTTAAATCGGACCTGCATGGGCCACCACAAAAACATGTCACGCCCCAGTCCCAAAATACATAGGACCAGGAATACGTGACACGCCAGCTACGCATTCGACCAGACTCTGGTCTGACTCGAATACGTATAAGCTGTAATATAAAGGGCACTATCTAGATATTCTGTAAATGTAAACCTCTATGTCTCAATCCACAATGTACAACAGTAAACAAGAAAGAGCTATATGTGCTAAGGTCGGCCGCCCAATAACATACTAACTCGAATAGACTCGAGAAGAAGTATGAGTCTATAAAACTAGGCTACAACAGCAGATGAATAATCAATGTAAAATAACCATAATGCCGGTAGATATAATGTGAGTACCTGGTACCATGCTCGCAAGATATGCCACTCCATCAGCAACTCCAAATGCTCCGTAATCATCTATGCTGCAAAACTGGCAGGGAATCAGGTCCTCAGAGGGACGTAACAAGGCACAGAAATACAATATGCCAGGTAAACAGAAAGTACAGGTGCACGACAGGGTACTCTATCATAACCAACTAGTGTGACACAGTTTAAAGACAATGTTCGACGCGTGGGCTGTCCAAAATAAAACCGCAGCTCCAAACACAGAGACACACGGGTCGTACCGTAGCTCCGAGCACAGAGACACACGGGGGTTACCACTACACTATAAAATAGGATCACTACAGGTACATATATAAGCGCGTGCAGAGTAGCCCAAACGTCTAGTAACTGTCTTCCCCTTCCCAAGCGGTCAGCGATAGTGCGCTGAACCTGAACCTCTATCTAACAGTCTCGACACACGGAAGTAACTCAACAGACGCGACCCTAAGGTCATCCCAGTCTCTGGTCATGATGTCAGTATCAGGATACAGGAATCTGGCATGATCACAGTGTATGAGTGTGTCCTGGGGTATCGATGTACTCAGATACGTGCATCGAGGTGCTATGAAGCATCTAGAAATTATTCTAAGGCGTTACGTCGAATGTCAACACCCAGTTTTGAACCGGACACGGAGTATCGATCGTCAACAGAAATATGTACACGAGTACATAAAGAACAACAATATCTGTAAACTGAAATACAGGGTGGCAAGGTACACTTGCCTGCGCGAGGCTGCTGATGACGGGGTCCTGGTACCGCGTCCAAGTCCTCAGGTCCCGCAGTACCTAGAGAGGAGATACAAACCAATAATTAATAATCTATCACACGACAAACATGGATGAGAACGTCTATTCGTATATTCCAACTCCGCTACAACTCACAGGGACAAGACACTCAGGGTTGATCCAGGTTGACTCGGAGTCCGTTACATCTACTCAAACTAATCCCCTGTACAATATCATCGAACCCAACCTCAATTATGATATTTAGTTAAACAAACCCTGATCCAATCCTCAGTCTCCTCTGGCCTTTATAGACATTAACATCATGTTTAAATTATGTCTTCCTTAAAATAATTACTCGTTAATTATTAGGCCTCCCTTTTTAACCTTCATTACCATTTCACCATATAAACTACTCCTTAATGAATCTCGTAACATATATAGAATCTATTTCCAAAATATATACTTCCTATAAACCCAAATCACAACTGATATAAAATATAACTATATGTCTCACTTCCTATCTTCCTCATCACCTTCTATGTAGGAAACCGTTTCCTTTTCCACATGTTCTTCCCACATATATGCTTAAATCAATATGCATATTCCTGCTAATCACATGCCTTGCTCTCCTTCCATACGTATATCCCTCACCATGGATTTCAACACACATATATTATGCATTTTCTATTTCTCCTCGATACAGCCAGGGAAACAACCTCATTATTCTATTATGAACGTCCTCCCTAAATACCTATTGGCACACTCATTATTCAATTTCAACGTTTCCACAACCGTGGGAAGAAAGAAAGTTTAGAGCTGCAAGTGATGAAAGAAAAACAAGGAAGGGAAAATATACCTTTGGGTAAAGGAAAAGTGTTGCTCTGAATAAGGAGTGAAAACTCGCATCGGGGCGGGTTCGGTGTGCGAACCGAGTCGACGATGAAAATGCAGAATAGAGACCTCATCTTATCGAGATACGAAGATCTCATGGCTTCTACTTTTCCCGCTGATTCTATGCCTGAGGAAGGAGCTGATGTTGATGCACGATAGAAATGTCTTCTATTTTCACCCACGGATCGGGAACTTGGAGGAAGGTTTTAGAAGAGAATGAACCAGGGTGGCGACTGGTGGTGTGGATCGTTGGTGACGGGGGAGAACGGAAACTCGCCGGAGTGGCGAGCTGCACACTGCCGGCGGGAGACGTCGATGCACAGCGGTTCATCGGAGTGGCGGGTCAACGTCGGAGAGTAGCTGCACAGTGCTGGCGGCGGGGTTCACTGCACAGTCGGCGGCGGGGTGGTCACTGCACGGTCGGTGAGCTGCTGCTACTGCTGAATACTGCTGCTGCTGCGCCTATTTCTGCTGCTGCAGCTGCTGGTTCCAGTCCCAGGCACCCCCCCCCCCCTCTCTCAAACACACACACACACTCCTATATACATATACATATATACATATACATATATATACATCTATATATATATAACTAGATATCTATATATATATTCACACTCATCTACACACTCTAACACACACACTAGCACACTAATACACACACACACTCGCAACACAAGCACACACACACACATATAATTATATACACATGTCTATATATACATACACACACACACATATAAACATATATATATCTATATATATATATATATATCCTCACTCACACACACTCACTCTTACACACCCTCACACACACACTCTCACACACACTAGCACACTCTCTCACAAACACACAACCTCACACACAAACCCTCATACATATATATACAAATATATATACATATATACACACAACTCAAACTCATATATATATATATATAGGCACTCACTCACACTCACACACACTCACCTACGCACTAGCACACACTCACACAAGCACTCACTAACACACTCACAAACACACAACCACACATATATATATATATATATATATATATATATATATATATATACATAAACACACATACAAATATATATATAAATATATATATATATATAGACACTAACACTAACACAACACAACACACAACAACACACACCACGCCCACAACGCTCACCAACGCACGCCCAACGGCCCCGACACGCCCAAACACCTATAAATATATAAAATATAGCCCGAGAATTCTAGCACACACTCTCCGATACTAACCCAAAGCGCGCACAAGCCCGAAACGAGGAAACCAAGTCGAAATGGCCGTTCGGTCATTTCGACGAACACGTGGTGCGCGGCTCGGAAAACCTCCTGAAACGCACACCAAACGAACTCGGAATCGGCCCAAAATTTACTCACGCACTCTAAACGATGTCTAGATCCTAGAAAATGCACTCCCGCGTCGATTCTAGGCCCGTGGCGGAAACGCACACGCACTTAGAATCGGCGACGACGAAAAGCCCCAATTTCGCCCGAAACGGCCGTTTCTTCGCGACACGACTTCCCGTGTCCGAACGAAGATACGCACTCACCCTCAAGACACCCGACAACGTCTACCTAGGTCCATCTAACCTAGGACATCACCCAAAATTGGGCCAAATTCGGATTCCACCCGAAATTGACACAAAACCTAATGTTAAAGTCTCTAAACCCAACCAAACTAGTTCCAACTTCCTCCCACGGGTAGCCTAAGGGTCTAGGAAGGTTCTAAAATATTAACTACACTATATAAAAATAATTACAAGGGGGAAAATCAGGGTTTACCTCTTGGGAGTTGGAATTCCAAGCCAAAATCTCCAAAATATTCCAAATCCTCCAATCCAAGCTTCCAAGCTCCCAATCCAAGCTCCAACACAAAATCTAGGCCCTACCCACCTAGGTTGGGGAAGAATGTAGGGTTAGGGTTCACAAATAAAGAAGGAATAGAAGAAAGAAGAAAGAAAATAGGAAGAGGAACTCACTTTGAAGGAGAAGGAAGAAGAAAGAAGAAGTGGAGAAGAAGAAATGAAGAAGAAGAAGAGTGGAATGAAGAGAGGGAAGAAGAGCTGCTGTGTTCCACGGTTTGGGACTGGAATAGGCCGGCCAAGAAATAATAAAGGGGGTTTACAAGTTGGAAAATTACCAAAATGCCCCTACACACTTGGTTTTGGGTTCCGGGTCTCCAAATGCACTCAAACTAGCTCCAAATCTCTCCAACTAACCTCCTAAAAATAAAATAAATATTCTAAGCCCCAAAATAATTCTCACAAGGGTGTGGGCTGGGTCGAACATGGGTCCACTAGGGTCTGACATGGGTCCAGGCTAGCCAAAATTCTAAAACAAACAATAAAAATATAATACAATCAATAATTAATTATAAATACAATTAATTAAAAATAATGTACAATTAACCAAATTAAAAATAAAAAAAATACCCGGCTCTGGAAATGGGGTGGTGACAAGCCTATCCTCCTTAGAAAATTTTGTCCTCGAAATTTAAGGTCAATCACACTCCTCTAGGTCAAACCCCCAACAATCAAAGTCAAAAAATTCTACCTATACAACATACAAGATCAGGGTCCTACTGGTCGTGTTATCACAGTCTCAATCAGGGTTACTACACTATCTACCACAGCACAAGAAAATCTAACAGGTACTAATGAAGCACACCACAGGAATGGAAAAGGACAGGAAGAAGAAACAAGAGACAGACCTGCTAACCCGACACCCGTAGCATCGGCCTCCTCGACCGTCACCGCATAAGCCCTGCCCTGCTGGGGTGTATCCCTCTGCTGGTGCGGGGCATGATGCTGTGCCACAGATGGCCTAGCTCCAACTCTCTGATCCTGTGCTCCACCCAATGGAGGTGCAGTGGGGCAATCTCGCATCTGGTGAGCAGCGGATCCACAGAACAAACACACCTTCAGCCTTCTCCTACAAACATCCCAAGTGTGTCCTGCCTTCCTGCAGTAGGCACAAGTGGGCACCCTCTGATCCTGACCCTGTTGTGCTGCCTTCTGCACATAGGGACGCTTAGCTGGTCCCGCACTACCACTGGCACTGCCTGAATCATCCCTGCCTCTCTTGGACTTGAGCTCCAAGTCATCCTCTGCTCTCTGAGCATCTCCTACTATCTGCTCAAAAGTTGCCTCGCGGTCGCTCCTGGTCAAAGACTTGACCGCCATAACCAAGCCCTTGCGAAACTTCCTCGCCTTTGCTGCCTCACTCAAGCCATCTACAAATCTGCCCAGACGGCAGAACTCCGCTGCGTACTCGTCCACTGTCATGCTCCCTTGGACGAGTGCCTCGAACTGGCTCTCCAAAGCACTGAGCGCCACATCTGGGAAAAACTTCTCCTTAAAAAGCCTCTTGAAAGCCCCCCAAGTAAGCCCTGGCACCGCAATCCTCGTATCTGTGCGATACCATGTCAAGGCGAGGTCGAACATCTGACTGCCCGCTGCCTCTATCTGCATGCTGTCTGGAATCTGTGCCAGCCTGAAGATGCCCTCAATCTGCTCTATCCAGTCATCCGCGTACAGGATACCTTCTGTACCACGGAACTCCTTGGGCCGCATCCTCTGAAAGTCGATAATACTGCCCGGCCTCGGATGCTGAATCTGATCTGCCTGTGGCTGAATCTGTGCCACCCTATCCACTGCTGTCATGGCCACCTGGTGGGCGTTCTCAATGCCCAATCTCATCACATCCACCTGACGGTGCTGCGCGTCCATCATCTCCCTGAAGAACGCAAACAACTGCACGGCATCTACTGGAGCAGGAAGTAGTGGAGGAACCACCGGAACGACTGGGGTAGTCCTCGGATCGACAGGTGAAGGAGAATCCCCGAGAGAAGCAGATGCTCCCTCAACCGCAGGAGTGGTGAGTGGAGCGGTAGCAGCTGCCTGAATACGAGCTGGACGAGAGGTAGCAGACCTCTCCGAGGCAACTGCTGGAACGGTACGATGGGATCGTGTCTTCGGAGGTATCCTGAACACAGATCAAAAGAAGTCAATACGGCGCAAGATACGATATCATCAAAGAAGGACAGTAATATTTCAAAAGAAGCAATTTCAGAATAATTAGATTGGAATTGTTCCTAGTCGTGATTGAGTACACTCTCATCCTAGATCCTAGATCCTATAGCAGGCTCGCAGCAGTACAACTAAGTTATTGTACCACCACGACATCGCACTAATTGCGAATCGAGACCTGCATGGGGCCGCCACCAAAAACGTGTCACGACCCGCACCCGGAAAATCGGGCATGAGTCGTGGGTACGTCCAGCCTACGCCGCAGAATCGGCGGTAGAACGCTGTCTAGGTCAACTATCTAGATAAAATTTCACACAAAAATTGGCCATGACCTCTCCAAAAGGAGGGCAACCACACAATCAATATATAAACCTGTCAAGATCTCAACTCCAAACGGAGGAGCAATATCAAATGATAATCTCAAGTACTCAATCACGAATCTAAGCACGATAAGATAACAAAGAAGACTAACAGCTATAAAGTCTAACCAACAACAACTACTACAACAACCACAACATCCATAATAATAATACATCATCCAAATCATCCAAAATAATATACAATACAAGGTCTTAATCCAAAACCGGAGACAAATCCGGAGCTAAAGCTAATAAAACAACAACAAGGTCCTAGTGATCCCGGCTACCAACCCGGAAATTACTCCTAAACTAGAGGGTCCCTGTCTGCACCATCGACAGGCTCAGGTCCATAAAACGTCGGACACCACTCCTCCGGATACTCTAAAAAATATGTCCAGTCAGGACTGGAACAAGTACATCTCTAACAGCAGTTCCATTTAAATGATAAAAACTATAAAACAGTTATAGCAAGTAGCAAGAAGAATGAAATAAAGTATGGAACAAGAAATATACATATGTCACTGGTGCATAAGGTAAAGATGCATGGATATCAGAGCAAAATAGTAATAACTGCAAGATACAGGAAATCTAAGCTAAGATCAAGTCCGTGCACATGAACGTGTAGTGAGTCCTGCATGAAAAACATGTAGTGAGTCAAGTCCAGAAACATGTAAGTGAGACAAGTCAAGAAATGCATGAGAGTCCAGACTATAAAGAATGAACTCGGTGTCTTTGAAATACTTGTTTCGACATGTAAACGGCTAGGGGTAAGTACGGCTCACCGCGCACTGGGTGCGCGGCTGCTATCATTCCAGATTAGACCAGAGAGAGTGATTCCTGATGATGCCAGATAGGAATATTTACATGTCTACTCGAGTATTTCCCCGCCCCGACTAATACAAGTGGATCCAAGACCCGACACGCAAATCAAGATGAGTCCAGCCTGAACATGAATGATGTCTGTAGTGATGCCTGTAGGTGATGCCTGTAGTGATTCCAGAATAGAGGCCAGAAACATGAAATATACGTGTCGCAAGTAAATGAATCCAGAAATACCAGTCAGTGTCCCGTGTTGTGCCAGAATAATCATATGATACTATACTAGAAGCTGAATCATAATAATCATCAGATAATGAAAACTATCAGAGAATGTACTCGCCTAACGTCCTGAGCAACTGGCGATCCGAACCGGTGTCGCAAGGACCTAATGCGAAAAGCAAGGTTAAACAGGGTTCTAAAGAGTTAAACAGATATAAAATAACTAAAAATAGGCTTCTAGGGTCGTTCTAGGTCAAACGGGTCAAACCGGTAAAATCTGGGTCAAAAAGTCAACTCTGGGTCCAAAAAGTTAACTCTAGGTCAAAACTAGGTCAAAAGTTGACTTTGGCGGTCAACCGAGTCAACTACGGTCAAGTCTGGGTCAAACTAGGGTGCTCCTAAAATTCTAGGTCAAACCGAGCTCATTAAGCTAGAAAACTCACAAACTTGCCTCCTTGAGATACCGGGATACCCTCGGTATCCGATACCTCAACCTAGGCTACGCACCCCGCCTAAACCCGCTAAAACCTATGCTAGCACGCGTAAATATATACACATATACATATAAAAATCACTTCAATACTATTCCTAGGCCATTGCTCAAAAACCCCGCTCGAAACCCAATACCTTGGTTATCTTAAGGTATTGAAATACCTCGGTATCTCAAGGTATTGAGATACCGCTCTAAACTCAACCCGACTATCCCTCTAGCTAGCTAACTATGCATAAACATATATATCTAGCTATAATCTAGGCTAAAATATAGATATCTAATACATATAGGCATATACCTATATATCTATGCCCAATACCTTACCTTACCTTACCTTACCCTCAAATATATATATCTATACCTAGATATCTAACTATCTATCTAGCTATGTATATATCTATATATATAGATCTATATATCTAGCTATCCCTCTACCTATCCATCTACCTATCTAGTATCAACCTATCTAGTTATCTATCTAACTATCTAACTAGCTATTTATTTATGTATCTAACTATTAAACTATTTACCTATCCATCTAATATCTATATAGCATCTATCTATTTATCTCTAACTACCTAGGTATCTAGTTACCTATGTATCTATCTAACCATCTATGTGTTAATCTATCTATTTTTATATCTATCTATCAACCTAGCTATTCATATATCTACCTATCCATATATCTATCTATCTATCTATTTATCTATGCATCTATCTATGTGTCTATCTATCTAACAATCTATATACCCATCTAACTATAGATCTAGTTATCTATCCATTCACCTTATCTATCCATCAAACTATTTACCTATCTATTTAACCATCTATCTATCTAATAATCTAACTACCTATATATATCTATGTATATATCTCTCCCTCTCCCTCGCATTTGCTGCTGCCCTTGCCTTAACTTGCTGCTGCTGCTACCTTAAACTGCTGTTGCTGCTGCATTTTCTACTTGCTACAGCTGCTGCTCATGCTCTTGCTGCTGCCGCGGCGCTGCCTCGCTCGAGCGAGCTGCTGCCGCGGCGCTGCCTCGCTCGAGCGAGCTGCTGCCGCGGCGCTGGAACTGCTGCTGCTGCAGGCCGCGCTGCAGCGAGCTGCTGCCGCGGTGCGCTGCCGCTGCTGCCGCGGCGCTGCTGCGCCCGCGCGCTCTGCTGCAGCCTGCTGCTGATGCTTCTGCTGCTGCCGCGGCGCTGCCTCGCTCGAGCGAGCTGCTGCCGCGGCGCTGCCTCGCTCGAGCGAGCTGCTGCTACTGCTGAATACTGCTGCTGCTGCGCCTACTTCTGCTGCTGCAGCTGCTGGTTCCAGTCCCAGGCACCCCCCCCCCTCTCTCAAACACACACACACACTCCTATATACATATACATATATACATATACATATATATACATCTATATATATATAACTAGATATCTATATATATATTCACACTCATCTACACACTCTAACACACACACTAGCACACTAATACACACACACACTCACAACACAAGCACACACACACACATATAATTATATACATATGTCTATATATACATACACACACACACATATAAACATATATATATCTATATATATATATATATATATATATATATATATATATATATATATATATATATATATATATATATATATCCTCACTCACACACACTCACTCTCACACACCCTCACACACACACTCTCACACACACTAGCACACTCTCTCACAAACACACAACCTCACACACAAACCCTCATACATATATATACAAATATATATACATATATACACACAACTCAAACTCATATATATATATATAGGCACTCACTCACACTCACACACACTCACCTACGCACTAGCACACACTCACACAAGCACTCACTAACACACTCACAAACACACAACCACATATATATATATATATATATATATATATATATATATATATATATATATATATATATATATATATATATATATATATATATACATAAACACACATACAAATATATATATAAATATATATATATAGACACTAACACTAACACAACACAACACACAACAACACACACCACGCCCACAACGCTCACCAACGCACGCCCAACGGCCCCGACACGCCCAAACACCTATAAATATATAAAATATAGCCCGAGAATTCTAGCACACACTCCCCGATACTAACCCAATGCGCGCACAAGCCCGAAACGAGGAAACCAAGTCGAAATGGCCGTTCGGTCATTTCGACGAACACGTGGTGCGCGGCTCGGAAAACCTCCTGAAACGCACACCAAACGAACTCGGAATCGGCCCAAAATTTACCCACGCACTCTAAACGATGTCTAGATCCTAGAAAATGTGCTCCCGCATCGATTCTAGGCCCGTGGCGGAAACGCACACGCACTTAGAATCGGCGACGACGAAAAGCCCCAATTTCGCCCGAAACGGCCGTTTCTTCGCAACACGACTTCCCGTGTCCGAACGAAGATACGCACTCACCCTCAAGACACCCAACAACGTCTACCTAGGTCCATCTAACCTAGGGCATCACCCAAAATTGGGCCAAATTCGGATTCCACCCGAAATTGACACAAAACCTAATGTTAAAGTCTCTAAACCCAACCAAACTAGTTCCAACTTCCTCCCACGGGTAGCCTAAGGGTCTAGGAAGGTTCTAAAATATTAACTACACTATATAAAAATAATTACAAGGGGGAAAATCAGGGTTTACCTCTTGGGAGTTGGAATTCCAAGCCAAAATCTCCAAAATACTCCAAATCCTCCAATCCAAGCTTCCAAGCTCCCAATCCAAGCTCCAACACAAAATCTAGGCCCTACCCACCTAGGTTGGGGAAGAATGTAGGGTTAGGGTTCACAAATAAAGAAGGAATGGAAGAAAGAAGGAAGAAAATAGGAAGAGGAACTCACTTTGAAGGAGAAGGAAGAAGAAAGAAGAAGTGGAGAAGAAGAAATTAAGAAGAAGAAGAGTGGAATGAAGAGAGGGAAGAAGAGCTGCTGTGTTCCACGGTTTGGGACTGGAATAGGCCGGCCAAGAAATAATAAAGGGGGTTTACAAGTTGGAAAATTACCAAAATGCCCCTACACACTTGGTTTTGGGTTCCGGGTCTCCAAATGCACTCAAACTAGCTCCAAATCTCTCCAACTAACCTCCTAAAAATAAAATGAATATTCTAAGCCCCAAAATAATTCTCACAAGGGTGTGGGCTGGGTCGGACATGGGTCCACTAGGGTCTGACATGGGTCCAGGCTAGCCAAAATCCTAAAACAAACAATAAAAATATAATACAATCAATAATTAATTATAAATACAATTAATTAAAAATAATGCACAATTAACCAAATTAAAAATAAAAAAAATACCCGGCTCTGGAAAAGGGGTGGTGACAACTAGCCCGACCGAAACCCTTGTCTAAGAGGTCCTCTATTATGGACTTCCAACTCAACCAAACTCTGTCGGTGCTAGTCTGAAGACAAAAAAATAATCGGCTCGGCTCTTAGAGTCAACCCTGTAACAAACTCTTTCTGTCAGGTGGCAGGCCTAGAAGATCCTCTAGAAAAACATCCTCAACTCTGATTTAACAAGGTGGTACACTGGTTCACCTTCTGAATTGTATACCCCTAAGGTAGATGGACACCATACTCCTGGGCTCCCTGAAGCAACTCAAACTCAGGGTAATCTGGTGGTCATAAATAATGTAATCACGTCGACAATCTCGCGTCGCGTGGTATTGGCTCAATCAATCCATGTCTAGGATAAGGTCATAGTCTAGACTAAACCTCAAAATAATTTCTCCCGTCCTGTTTCCAACATCAATCCTCAAAGGAAAAAAAATTTCCTAACCTAATGTATAATTCTATTCTCCTCAAAGTTTTCCCTCAATTTCTATTCCTCAAAATCCTTCTTTTTGTTATTTATCTGTCCAAGTCACATAGTGCAATTATAATAATGATGTCACCCAAGCACCTACTAAAATTTCTGGTATTAGATCATCATCATCCAAGTGAGAGCTTGAAATTTTATCTCCTCTAGTCCATAATATTATTCCTGGTATTGCTATCATATACAACCACTAGTTTCTATCATTAGGCTATGCATTCACATAAATCATTCTAGGTTATGATCAACAATCCTTTCAGCTCTCAGTACTTCCAAGATCACTACTATCTCAAGCAAGGGTAGGGTACTACTAGGTCCAACTCTCTTGCCAGACTTCCACTCTAGTTCTAAAATCCAAAGATCCTATCAATCTATCCTGATAAAGTAACAATCTTCTCAGAGAAAGGCGTACGAATTCCGTCTTCTGCTGTCTGTTCTTCGGTCTTCTTCTGGAGGGAAATCATCAGTTACAAGCATTCGTCTCCCCGAACAATAGGGAACGAGGAACAAGGATAGCGATATTGACGAAGATTGAACGAATGCAAAGTGGAAGTCCAAGGGCGATAATCACATACAAAGAGTTTTTAAATCGATTATGGATTGAGATCCTATTCAACAATCATAACATCTATTCCTAATTTGCAGGCTCGCTTGGCACAGTCAGGTGACCAAGACGATTTAAATCGGACCTGCATGGGCCACCACAAAAACATGTCACGCCCAGTCCCAAAATACGTAGGACCAGGAATACGTGACACGCCAGCTACGCATTCGACCAGACTCTGGTCTGACTCGAATACGTATAAGCTGTAATATAAAGGGCACTATCTAGATATTCTGTAAATGTAAACCTCTATGTCTCAATCCACAATGTACAACAGTAAACAAGAAAGAGCTATATGTGCTAAGGTCGGCCGTCCAATAACACACTAACTCGAATAGACTCGAGAAAAAGTATGAGTCTATAAAACTAGGCTACAACAGCAGATGAATAATCAATGTAAAATAACCATAATGCCGGTAGATATAATGTGAGTACCTGGTACCATGCTCGCAAGATATGCCACTCCATCAGCAACTCCAAATGCTCCGTAATTATCTATGCTGCAAAACTGGCAGGGAACCAGGTCCTCAGAGGGACGTAACAAGGCACAGAAATACAACATGCCAGGTAAACAGAAAGTACAGGTGCACGACAGGGTACTCTATCATAACCAACTAGTGTGACACAGTTTAAAGACAATGTTCGACGCGTGGGCTGTCCAAAATAAAACCGCAGCTCCGAACACAGAGACACACGGGTCATACCGTAGCTCCGAGCACAGAGACACACGGGGGTTACCACTACACTATAAAATAGGATCACTACAGGTACATATATAAGCGCGTGCAGAGTAGCCCAAACGTCTAGTAACTGTCTTTCCCTTCCCATGCGGTCAGCGATAGTGCGCTGAACCTGAACCTCTATCTAACAGTCTCGACACACGGAAGTAACTCAACAGACGCGACCCTAAGGTCGTCCCAGTCTCTGGTCATGATGTCAGTATCAGGATACAGGAATCTGGCACGATCACAGTGTATGAGTGTGTCCTGGGGTATCGATGTACTCAGGTACGTGCATCGAGGTGCTGTGAAGCATCTAGCAATTATTCTAAGACGTTACGTCGAATGTCAACACCCGGTTTTGAACCGGACACGGAGTATCGATCGTCAACAGAAATATGTGCACGAGTACATAAAGAACAACAATATCTGTAAACTGAAATACAGGGTGGCAAGGTACACTTGCCTGCGCGAGGCTGCTGATGACGGGGTCCTGGTACCGCGTCCAAGTCCTCAGGTCCCGCAGTACCTAGAGAGGAGATACAAACCAATAATCAATAATCTATCACACGACAAACATGGATGAGAACGTCTATTCATATATTCCAACTCAGCTACAACTCACAGGGACAAGACACTCAGGGTTGATCCAGGTTGACTCGGAGTCCGTTACATCTACTCAAACTAATCCCCTGTACAATATCATCGAACCCAACCTCAATTACGATATTCAGTTAAACAAACCCTGATCCAATCCTCAGTCTCCTCTGGCCTTTATAGACATTAACATCATGTTTAAATTATGTCTTCCTTAAAATAATTACTCGTTAATTATTAGGCCTCCCTTTTTAACCTTCATTACCATTTCACCATATAAACTACTCCTTAATGAATCTCGTAACATATATAGAATCTATTTCCAAAATATATACTTCCTATAAACCCAAATCACAACTGATATAAAATGTAACTATATGTCTCACTTCCTATCTTCCTCATCACCTTCTATGTAGGAAACCGTTTCCTTTTCCACATGTTCTTCCCACATATATGCTTAAATCAATATGCATATTCCTGCTAATCACATGCCTTGCTCTCCTTCCATACGTATATCCCTCACCATGGATTTCAACACACATATATTATGCATTTTCTATTTCTCCTCGATACAGCCAGGGAAACAACCTCATTATTCTATTATGAACGTCCTCCCTAAATACCTATTGGCACACTCATTATTCAATTTCAACGTTTCCACAACCGTGGGAAGAAAGAAAGTTTAGAGCTGCAAGTGATGAAAGAAAAACAAGGAAGGGAAAATATACCTTTGGGTAAAGGAAAAGTGTTGCTCTGAATAAGGAGTGAAAACTCGCATCGGGGCGGGTTCGGTGTGCGAACCGAGTCGACGATGAAAATGCAGAATAGAGACCGCATCTTATCGAGATACGAAGATCTCATGGCTTCTACTTTTCCCGCTGATTCTATGCCTGAGGAAGGAGCTGATGTTGATGCACGATAGAAATGTCTTCTATTTTCACCCACGGATCGGGAACTTGGAGGAAAGGAAGGTTTTAGAAGAGAATGAACCACGGTGGCGACTGGTGGTGTGGATCGTTGGTGACGGGGGAGAACGGAAACTCGCCGGAGTGGCGAGCTGCACACTGCCGGCGGGAGACGTCGATGCACAGCGGTTCATCGGAGTGGCGGGTCGACGTCGGAGAGTAGCTGCACAGTGCTGGCGGCGGGGTTCACTGCACAGTCGGCGGCGGGGTGGTCACTGCACGGTCGGCGGCGGGGTGGTCACTACACAGTCGGGCTGCGGACTGAGCGGGACGGCCGGAGTCGATGACCAGTGGAGTCGGTGGGGGAGTGACCGCGCCGGCCGGAGTTGGTTTAGTCGGTCGGGGAGAACCGCAGTGTCGCCGGATGGGTACTCGAGCTCGCCGCGGGGTTGACTGACTCGGTGGTCAGTGGAGGTGGCAACCGCTGGAGGCAGCGGGGATATAGACCGGGGGTTGGCCGGAGCGGGTGAGGGCCGGTCGGGGTTGAGGGCCGGCAGGGGTAGGGGTAGGGTTAAAGTGAAGAAGAAGAAGAAGAATAGATGAAGAAGAAGAAGAAGAAGAAGAATAGAATAGAAACTTTGCATGTGGAGTTCGGCTGTGTGTAGGAAGAAGGAGGAGAGAGAGAGGGGGTGGGGTTTCCCAAGTGTTGGGATTAGGGCCGGCCTTGGGGGAAGAGTGGTGATGTAGGCTTTTATGGGTAAGGGTGTGTTGGATGGAGGGTGGAGATGCTCTTATTTGAAATGAGTGGTGGAGATTTATCATGAAGAGGGTGTGGGTTTCTTCATGAAGGGAATTGGGATTGGGACCCCATTTTGGAACCCTACAAATAATCATGACCAATGAGGTGTTGCCAACAATTTGTTAATTTCAAATAAGCCCCCGTAAATTCAGGAATTTGCATGGACACATGAAATGACGCAAAAATTTCGGAGAAAAATATATTTAAAAATTGTAATGGTGAGGGGGTGTTGCGCGTTAGGCGCGGGTCTAATTTGAAGGACATTGGGATTAATTTAATATTAAAATAAAATTTACAAAGTTGGTAATCCCGATTTAAATAATGATAACGCGTCCCGCGAATTTAATTTAATTGGGGTCCGCGGGGTCAAAATCTGGAAACGGCGCAAAGGCCAAAAATGGTGGAGGCTTAGAGTCTGTCTTGGACCCTTTAGTTGGTCCGGCTCAACGGGTTAAGTTGGTACCCCAAAATCGAGGGTAACGACACAGGTGTCCGACACGGAATTAAATACGGGTTACAATTTTTGGAATGTTGCGCAATTAATTTAGAGCACACAAAAACTTATTTTAATAATCAGAAAAGTCCAGTGCCTAATTTGGCGAGTTGAGTCGAGTGTACAATATTTGTACGGAATTTGTGGGCTGATATTGGGCTCCGAAAAAAATTAGACAAAGATAGGGTGTGCCACTGATTTAATTAATTGGATTAAAATTCCAGGTAAATATCTCCTACTCTATCCTCAATATATTCTATCAAAAATTCTTCCTGGCCCACTCTAACTATCTACAGAATAAATTGAGGGGGTTTACATAAAGTAATAATTTATAAAATTATTTTATATACATATATATATATGTGTGTGTGTGTGTGTGTGTGTGTGTGTGTGTGTGTGTGTGTGTGTGTGTGTGTCACGCCCAAGTTCCAAAATATGTGAAACTGAGCCACGTGGCAATGGACAATGGGTACACTCCGATGGGCATCCCAATATAATGGACCCGTTGGAGTGCACCTAAGCTGTAAAGTACAATGAAATAATCCAATAATTAAACATAAGCAATATAATTAATCTTATCCACAGATAAAAGAAATAAAACACATAAAGATAACAAAGCCTACTAATGTGTAGAAAGAAAATAAGTCTGAAAATATATCATAATACAAACCGGGAAAGAGTCACACAAGGAAAAACCCGCTAATACAAGAACAGAATGAAAGGAAGTGCAATAAGATAACTAGGACCGATATCAACTAACTAGATAATGATACCGGATCCAAAGTGAAGTCACTATCGGTGATCAAGTGAAGTTCTCGGGAAGGATCTCGTCCTCTGCTACAAATCCTGCTCCTGGATATACACCCGGTCTATACTCCTCCGGTTAGTCCTCGTCTATGCCTGGAAGGGAACTTGGTCCTCAGAGGGACATAACAAGGTACAAAAATAGCATGCCATAGTAAAACAAAAAGGAAACATGTGATACACCGGTATAATCTAGAATAACCACCTAAGTGAGACACAACCTGAAGACAATGTTTGACACGTGGGCTTTCCAAATATAAATTCGTAGCTCCAAGGCACAGAGACACACGGTGCATACCCGTACCTCCGAGCACAGAGACACACAGTAAGTAAGTACTATGACTCCGGATACAGGATCTCTACGTAAATAAGGATATATATAGTGTATGTGAAGTAGCCCAAGCATCTAGTAACTGTCTTCCCCTTCTAATGTGGTCAACGAGAAGCATTTGTAGCTCGCTGAGTTTGAACCTCTATGAGCCTGAACCTCTATCTAAACAGTCTTGTTATACTAAAGTAACTAACACCAATCATGATCCTATAATCATCACAGGTTCCGGTCATGCTGACACTATCAGGATATAGGAAGTCTGGCACGATGACAGTGTCTGAATGTGTCCTAGGGTTCCGATGTAACCCAGTAGGTACATAAAGGTATTGAGAAATATCTAACAATTGATACTAGATGTTATCGACGAATATCTGCACCCGGATATGACCCGAACGCTAAGTAACAATTTTGGTCCAAAGTGCACACAATGTATAGATAAAAAAATAAAAAAAATCTAGAACTGAGATACAGTATGGCAAGGTACACTTGTTTGGATTCACAGGCTGAAGATGAGGCTCTGGTCCAATGTCCAAGTCCATGGGACCAAAAGAACCTAGAGAAATAATTTAAAACTAATTAATTATTTAGCTGGAAAATGATCTTGTAGAAAGGAATTATTTTACTAGTTTAACTATTTTATTATAAAGTAAAAATAAACAATATAAAAAAGATGGTACTTATTGATTGGCTATATAAGTTACCATCATGAGACTTATCTTGTTAACAACAAGGAATCCAACTTTAACATTTGGGATAATATAATAACAACTCATTTACCCACCTAGTCATATTCCGTATTACATATTATCCTATATTAAGGACCAACCATAGTGCATTTATATATTACCCTCTTCCTGTTACTCACCCACATATCACCAGCCACGGATCACCTAATACTTTTCATTTACTCTTTAAGATGAACCTGCATTCACTTGTACATAACTTTTCTTTCATTTGCTAAACCCATCATTTCCATAACATACCAATTTTGCATCATATATATTTTAGCACAAACACTATATCTCGATATGATCTTTAACCATGCATTTCCTCATCATTCGTACCACTACCTTTTTATCCCCATATGCCTTCTATATTTTCCAGGTCTATAGTTTGGCTTCCACATAATTCATAATAACTAAAAATTTCCATTGACATGTGAAGACCATTATACAAGCATTAATTTAAACCCCAACACAACTATTATTGCTAACTAATTTTCTCTTCACACATATTCATATTAGATCCGGTCACATCAACCCATAGGAACAACATAAATTCAACATAGTGTTATATATATATATATATATATATATATATATATATATATATATATATATAATGAAACACACATCAGTTAAGCTTTATTTGTTCCACTCATCTTCTCTCTCTCCAATGTTGTCAATCTACTACTTTTTTTCTCCAAGTTACACATAGATCCCAAGCCTACTACACAAATATGTTCAAAAATCATTCGAGCATTCCTTCACCCCATGGACATCACTAGTCCTAACCATACACAACAACTATTTTACGCAACTATTTTACTCACCCAACATTGGACTCCTAGACATGGCCAATCCTCTTTCATGGTTATTACTTAAAGTAATTAAACTATAAACTATCCATGCATTCATTAATGGGATATGTGGCACCCATATATTCTAATAAATCACCTTATCCCAAGACTTCCATTGCCATCACCCAACCAGTAAGGAGAAAAACTCAACACAGCCGATTTACTTAAGAAAGACACACCACAGTAGTAGAGATCTTCTCATGTGTATACGTATGATCAAAAAAAATCACCCCCTATTGACTTCTAACCCATTATTTCACTTACTCATATATTTAGAAGCAACCCGATCTAACTGAAATATATATAGAAGTTGAAACCATAATCCAGGGATAGAGAGGAAGCTCACCATAATAAAGGGTGACGAGGACAGTGAAGGGAGAATTCATCGTTGTCCGGAGAAGCTCTGAACCTCGGTCGCGTCGCAAGGCCGAAAAAGTCAGCTGGAAGCACACGACCGCCTTGCTGGCAAAGACGTCCGCTGGAGGGCTCGAACGCCAGAGCTCCGTCGTCATATCTAATTCCCACAAGAAGGAGGCACAGAAGGAGGGGTTAGAAGTAGTGGCGGTTAGGGTTGATAGGGAAGGTAAGAAGGAGATGGGGACGTTATATAGAGGGTGAGGTCTAGGGTTATGAATAGGCTAATCATGGATATGGACGATGGGATGATGGGGTGTACGCCGGTCCTTGACGCTGTACAGCATGCTGAGTGTGTAGCAGAGCCACATCGTACTCCACATCATAGTCCCATGCAAACTGTGGCTCCAAAATTGGTTTTGCATGGGTGAACGGTTTAGGGTTCAGTCTTACGCTTCCATTGGTGCACAGTGGGCTAGGTAGTGAGTGTTTTAGGATTAGGTTGTTGTTGTTGGGCTCAGTGGTTAGGGATTGGTTATTGGGTTGATAATCGACCCTCTAATACTTCAAGTATTAACCCTATAACACAGCATTAGTCAGATGCTTAAAAGGAGGCCTTGGGTTCTTGGCTAGACCAGAATACCCATGTGCTTTGGCCTGTGTGTTGGTCTGGTATGATTTGGGCTTTAGATTAGGGTTTTGGGTTAGGCTTTGGTAGCTAAAATTACAATTACTAACACCAAAATAAATCATACACTCTTATACTAGTTCAAAATTTTGAAACTAAAAATACTACAAAATAGAATAAACTAAAAAAAAGTGGGGGTTCACAATTTATGACACTTTGCTATGGCTTGAATATTTTAAGAGATGCACGACCTTTTTTCTTCCAACAAAATTCATATTATTGACATTGATTGTACTTAGTATCTTTTAGATATGGGTGTTGCATTATTTTAATCTCCTCCATACTCCAAAAATATTGACAAACATCTAGAACCATTGATATTACAAAACTACCCTTATTTGGCTAGTTGAACCCAACCGAGCCCAAATACCCTACTCAGGCTCTCAAACCAATTTCTATAAGGCACGTAAAGTACCCCCCCCCCCCCCCCCACACACACACACACACCTTTTTTCTACTCCATAACACATTTCACATATAAAATATATCCACAAAATCTAAACAAATCAAATAAATGGTCCATAAATGCAATATTTCTAAATTAGGAAAGACCCATATGCAATCTTGTTGCATATCAATTTAAATCTGAAATAAATCTTTTAAAATCTAATTTAAATATTCTAGAGCATTCTCTCACCCTATTTTAACCTTCCTAAATCCTATCCATAAGTGGAAACCCTAGAACAAATCATAACCACCAACCTATATATCTTTATACATATATAAACCTATCTAATAGGAGGGCCGACCCTATTTTCTCCCCTCCATCATGTATCCCCCCTTCCCATGAATTTTACAGCAGCTCCCCCTCTTATTCTCTCCTTCTCCATTATCCCCAAGCCTCCACACAAACCAAGGAGGCCGACCAAACCCCATAGAAGTGATCGGCCACCCCTTTGAAGCCAACATGTGCTGCTGGTTACAGCAGCAGTTCCGGTCCTTCACAGCCTCTTAAAAATCTTCCAAACTCAATATTTACCTTATACTTGAAGTACCCAAAACCTCCCTCAAGTTTTTTGGAGTTTGGAGTCCGTTTGGCGCTCCAAAAGGTCTGTGTCGCAAGAAGAAGCTTCGCCGTAATCAAGAACACGTAAGTTTTGTAATTTCTGTTTAATATTTATTTTTCCATGTGAAAACCCTTGTATGAACCCAAAAATATGATTGATGACAATGAGAAAATCTTATGTATGAGAAATCCTATCTTTTACATAAAAACTACTCTTTGATGATACGGGAGCCAATACATGGCAATGTGTAAACCCTAATAACCTAGTTTTGATAGATGTTGCTATTTTATTATTTGAATATAAATTTCCAAAAATTAATTAATAATTTCAAAAATATTAATTGTTATATTTTATATGTTAAATGAATCTTTCATGCAATTTGACAATATTGCATGCACAAACTAGTTGCCAAAGTAGCTAGAACATCTAGTTGATGCGCAACGGAACTTTGTGCGTGCAACGGTGCCGTTTCAATATTTTTTCACTAAATAAACCATAATGCAAGAAATTAAATTATTTTAATTTATTATTAATGGATGTCAACATGCGTGTTTGAGAGCCGACATGCATGTTCGAGATATATTTTAACGTTGTTGCAAGTTTCGGAATATCGTGTCGTATCTGCGTATATATAGGATTACACGTGTCAAAACTCATGTATGTGCCTATATATAAGTAAGAAAATACAATGAACAAGACCCTACAATTTACTAGACAATGCCATGGTATGTAGTTATTGTAGCGCCCCGTTCCCCCGGTGCGGGGAGCGCGGCTAAGAAACACAAGATGGTATCGTTCGATCGAGATAGATTGAAACAAGAACTCGTCCTCGTTATGGATTTGTTTCTTCGGAATCGATTCCCATATTCAGTAGACCGTGCCCCCAGGATTGACTTAGCGGCGGAGTCAGGAGGGACCTCTCCGCTGCTATCTTTTATTGCCTCAGATTTTGATGTCGTTTTTTGCTTTCGTGCTTTGAGTTGGTTTTGGGATTTGCTTGTTTTCCTTGAACGGTTTTGATGGATTTTATTGTTTTCGTTCATTGAATTGCACTTCAATTCCGAGATTGGAAAGAGAGGAAGAAGTATTGATCAAGCTGTTCGTGCAGTGTAGGTGAACGAGCAGTAGGCGGCTTACGAGCGGAGTCGTAAAGCGCCTATTTCCTTCTCCCTTCCAACTACTAAGTGAGTGGCTACCATCCCGATTAGCTAGCCCTGCTTCCAAGTCTTCACACCAAAAACTCTTGCATTCTTGTTGCCCCGATCAGACGATACCAAGTAATAATAAAAGATACCAAGATAAAAAGAGAATAGACTTGGATAATACTGCTTGTCATCCAAACTTGTGAACGGTTACTTACTTGCATGCTTGTTCGTTCGAAATATTCATCATATGTATCAATTTTAGTTAGAATGTATCTTCTGCTATAAATTGTGCTATCTATGAATCATATCTTGTATACACATAATTGTTCATGGAGGCTATGCAAAATGAATCATGCATTACTCGTGTTGCCTCAACTGCGTGAAGTGATAATTTAACTAAACATCGTGTGTTCGATCATGGACAACTTATGCACAAGGGTATAAGTTCTGCGGACGGTCGCTGGGGCACTGGCACCGATCCGATCCGGGTGGAACTTCATGTGTAGTCAAATCGTGTGCGGACTGGATAGCTTACAACGCATCGTGTGTTTATCGTGTGGCCATCGTATGTTCTCGTTGCATGCTATCCTTGTCCTTGACTAGTCCATTATGGCAATCAAGCCAATGATCCTCGTGTATATTTAAACCTGTTACAAACTAACTTGTGTCTTTGTGACAGGGAAGGCATGGTAAGTATTGTACAGGTAGTTCAGACGGGCAGGTAAAATCCACTGAACGGTGGCAAGTTTATTTCAGTAAATTCCTTATGCTGCTTACTTGTAAATGAACTAAGGCAAGATAGAAACTCATAAAATATGCATGCTTCATTAAAACAACGTATTGATTGGTATAGTTCGGTTAGCTCGCCTTTACCAGCATGGTTTGACATGCTGACCCTCGTTGAAACAGGTTCTCCGTACCAAGGCGAACCGAGCAAGGAGCCAAAGTCGTCTTCCCGATCTAGTCCAGCTGTTGGCGTATCCCGATCGCGCCGTCCTTGAAGCATTTTGAAGCAGGAGCTTGCAACTCTTCATACACAATGCAGCTCCGTGGCAAAGCTGTCCTCCAGCCTGGAGGTCTATACATTTTAAAGTTTAGTAAAGGGATGTAATGTACAGGACTGCTATCTCATTTTGAGTCAACACTTTTGTAAGCCCGTGCGGCATATTAGCTGACTCGTTCAAGAGTTTGTAATAGATGTTCATTATCAATAAAGAGAACTTTTCCATGTTTTAAATATGTATTTCAATTTATCTGCGTACTCTGAATATGTGTTCGTTATGTAAACTACTTTAGCCTTGTGCGGGCGCAACCCCAGGCCCGTACGGCATCACGATTCGGGGGATGCCCAAACGATTCTATAAAATTGGGTCGTGACATATCAGAGCACAGATTCAAGTTCCTTAGACTCTCGCAATGGAAAAGTTCCTTTAACGATCAAATTCCTGTGCGAACTCTTGAACTCGCTAGGACAAAATGAGATACGTTCATACAATAAGTCCATAATACATTATGATCCTAATGTAATTTACCTTCTTTTGAAGGAATGGCACCAGCGCAATCTGCAGCGCTAGCATCGGACGAAACGCAAGGCCAAGAAAGTAGTTCGGGCACTTTGGGAAGCTCTCGGAGCCAACGGGGCATATCTCAAGTCGATCCGCTTGAGCGGATAATACAAATATTAGAATCGCAACGACAAAGAGATGATGCTCGCCAAGCCAAGTTCGAAAGCAATCTAGAGGCCCGATTCTCAGTCCAACAGAAGCAGGTAGATGCCCTGCAACAGATCGTTCAGACTTTGGCTTCCAACCATTCCTCTGCAACAACAACGACTCCGGTGGAAGAGCCCGTGCTTGAAGTCGAGACGCCACAAGTTCCAAGGCCGAGGGAAGTGACTGCCTTCGACTTTGGACACTTCAAGAAAGTCTGCAATACCCCATTCAACGGGACTGAGGAACTAATTGTGGCACTAGATTGGTTGGCTGAACTGGAAGACCACTTCGCTCTGCTAGTGGTTCCTGAAGAGAAGTCTGTCGCCTGCGCGCAACTACAGCTCTGCCTCAACGCGCACGATTGGTGGAACGTGCATCGATGATCTCTTCAATTTGATCACGAAGAGGAGGAGATCTCGTGGACGACCTTTTATGCCGCGTTTGAAGAGGAGTTTATACCCCCTCCAGTACAACGTCAAATAGAGAACGAGTTCGTGCAACTGAGGCAAGGCAGCATAACAGTTAAACAGTATTCCGCCGAATTCAACCGACTCTCCAAATTCGCTAGGGCCTATTTGTCTGATGCAGCGAGTCGAGCAAGAATGTTTGAAGGTGGTCTGTGCCCTGCCATCCATGTGCATGTGGTCGTTCATCAGTACAAGACTATATGGGAAGTCATGAACTACGCTCTATCACTTGAACTACAGTATCCTCATGTTGCTGTCGGCGCTGTGCATACCTACAATCACAAATGCCAAGGCAACGATAGAGGAAATACCGCTACAAAGCGCCGAAACAACGGTGGTCAGCAGAGGGCGAACCCCAACCAAGTATGTCAGTATTGCAACAAACGTGGGCACGCCTTCAATCAATGTCGTAAGAGACTTGGATTATGCCTCGCTTGTGGCGATCCAGGCCATGCCATTAGTTCTTGCCCGAACCTTCCTGATCATCGCCCGCAACGAAATAATCCCTAACGGTAGGCTCTATTCCTAAGTTTCGGGACGAAACTTCCAATTGGTTGGGTAGGATGTAGCACCCCGTTCCTCCGGTGCGGGGAGCGCGGCTAAGAAACACAAGATGGTATCGTTCGATCGAGATAGATTGAAACAAGAACTCGTCCTCGTTATAGATTTATTTCTTCGGAATCGATTCCCATATTCAGTAGACCGTGCCCCCAGGATCGACTTAGCGGCGAAGTCAGGAGGGACCTCTCCGCTGCTATCTTTTATTGCCTCAGATTTCGATGTCGCTTTTTGCTTTCGTGCTTTGAGTTGGTTTTGGGATTTGCTTGTTTTCCTTGAACGGTTTTGATGGATTTCATTGTTTTCGTTCATTGAATTGTACTTCAATTCCGAGATTGGAAAGAGAGGAAGAAGTATTGATCAAGTTGTTCGTGCAATGTAGGTGAACGAGCAGTAGGCGGCTTGCGAGCGGAGTCGTAAAGTGCCTCTTTCCTTCTCCCTTCCAACTACTAAGTGAGTGGCTACCATCCCGATTAGCTAGCCATGCTTCCAAGTCTTCACACCAAAAACTCTTGCATTCTTGTTGCCCCGATCAGACGATACCAAGTAATAATAAAAGATACCAAGATAAAAAGAGAATAGACTTGGATAATACTGCTTGTCATCCAAACTTGTGAACGGTTACTTACTTGCATGCTTGTTCGTTCGGAATATTCATCATATGCATCAATTTTAGTTAGAATGTATCTTCTGCTATAAATTGTGCTATCTATGAATCATATCTTTTATGCGCATAATTGTTCATGGAGGCTATGCAAAATGAATCATGCATTACTCGTGTTGCCTCAACTGCGTGAAGTGATAATTTAACTAAACATCGTGTGTTCGATCATGGACAACTTGTGCACAAGGGTATAAGTTCTGCGGACGATCGCTGGGGCACTGGCACCGATCCGATCCGGGCGGAACTTCGTGTATAGTCAAATCGTGTGCGGACTGGATAGCTTACAACGCATCGTGTGTTTATCGTGTGGCCATCGGGTATTCTCGTTGCATGCTATCCTTGTCCTTGACTAGTCCATTATGGCAATCAAGCCAATGATCCTCGTGTATATTTAAACCTATTGTAAACTAACTTGTGTCTTCGTGACAGGGAAGGCATGGTAAGTATTGTGCAGGTAGTTCAGACGGGCAGGTAAAATCCACTGAACGGTGGCAAGTTTATTTTAGTAAATTCCTTATGCTGCTTACTTGTAAATGAACTAAGGCAAGATAGAAACTAATAAAATATGCATGCTTCATTAAAACAACATGTTGATTGTTATAGTTCGGTTAGCTCGCCTTTACCAGTATGTTTTGACATGCTGACCCTCGTTGAAACAGGTTCTCCGCACCAAGGCGAACCGAGCAAGGAGCCGAAGTCGTCTTCCCGATCCAGTCCAGCTGTTGGCGTATCCCGATCTCGCCGTCCTTGAAGCATTTTGAAGCAGGAGCTTGCAACTCTTTATACACAATGCAGCTCCATGGCAAAGCTGTCCTCCAGCCCGGAGGTCTATACATTTTGAAATTTAGTAAAGGGATGTAATATACAGGACTGCTATCTCATTTTGAGTCAACACTTTTGTAAGCCCGTGCGGCATATTAGCTGACTCTTTCAAGAGTTTGTAATAGATGTTCATTATCAATAAAGAGAACTTTTTCATGTTTCAAATCTGTGTTTCAATTTATCTGCGTACTCTAAATATATGCTCGTTATGTAAAATACTTTAGCCTTGTGCGGGCGTAACCCCAGGCCCGCACGGCATCACGATTCGGGGGACGCCCCAACGATTCTACGGAATCGGGTCATGACAGTTATTGGCATGTTGGCCCATAACCCATAACTGTTGGATCGTTGGCATGAACGTCACCACACTAGTTGACGTCGTACGAACAATCATATTCTTTTATGTTAATCACATTAGATGATGTATTGATTAGAAAATATTATAATAGGATAAATTGGATTTGTTACACCTTCGATTGAGGACACAGTTAGACAGTACCACAACAGCAGGCAGCAAGCAAGTGTACCTTGTCTTTGTTCCAGTATTTTGTGCATATTGTTACTACCAGTTATTGATTCTATTTCTAGTTATATTATTCTACTTGTTTTGACCCTAAGACCGTTATGATACTTAGCATCCAAAGTATATTAGATTGCCGACTTTTGTATGTAAAATCAAGTATCGTTAGGCTTTATTATCATCGTATACCCTATACGTGCAACTCTTGCACGATATACCTTAGGATATTGTACATGACCCTTATGTACAGAAGTCTTACTTGAGATATTCGATGATTCCAGCTTCTATGTTAGGACAGGATTCGTGATATATAATTAGTTGACTTGATTGAATCCTCTTTCTCGCCTCGAGGCATAGTTAGTACTTGTCTTGCATTATGGACATGAGATGCGAGATATATGAGGATCGGAGAGAATCTACCGTACCGTTGGGCTACCACACAATACATGCTACTGTTGCTTAATTTTTGGGCCCTATAGTGCTACAGATACCTTGACAAGACTTATATGTACCTAATACTACTACATGCTACTATCGCGTCTATGAGACCTATAGGCCCCGGTGGTTTAGCGGATTGGTATGTTCTCAATTGCATTCACATAGTTGGTTATGATAGGTTCGTTGATCACACTGTGTATTATTTACTGTTACATTGGCTTGCGTGTTTATTTTATCTTGCTATGTCCCCTGAGGACCTAAATCTGAATTATGTCCCCAGGTATAGACGAGGAGAGCTACCCCGAGGCTTACAGGACATGAGCTGACATTGGAGCAGTACTTGCACCAGAGGAAGAGCTTGTGCGCGACGAGTTTGACCAGTTGCAACGAAACTTGCTCCATTGGACTTGCAGTATTACGCTGGTCCTGTGACCCAAGTTTAGTTCGATTCAGAGACAGTTGACCGGATCATTGTTTCGCGGATCCTACGATCTAATTTGACAGGCTTTTTGAGATTGGCTCAGCGAAATCTAATTCTGGATATACCATTGGATTCGTGTCATCGTTTTGGTCTCATTAGACATATAGTTTGCTGAATTTGGAGCAATTTAATTTTGGTACATTTTTTGGTACAAAATAGGCCTACCTGCGAACCATGTTTTGACCCAAAACTGTCATTTTTTGCCCATGTATCCAAATTAGACTTACGGATATTTTTCTTACTATCTCTCTCATTCCGGAAATATTGGTGATATTTATTTCATTATCTGGAGACGTGTACTCTACTTTCTTTTTTCGTGCTACTCCTGACTTAACGAGTTCGCAACCGGACCGTCAAATCATCTAAAAGGCGGTCGCCTAGGCGGTGTCTAGGCGCTAGGCGGCTAGTGTCCGCCCGATGCCCGTCTAGGCCTAGTCCTTTCGACACCCGACTATGCATGTTATGAGATTTTATGGACTTTTTATGCAATTTTTATTAGGTTTTTGATTTTTTTTTAATATCTTTTGAACTGCCTATATTTGTGCGGCCGCCTAGGCAGGCTAGGCACTAGGCGGCGAGTACCCGCCCGACTAGCGCCTAATGCTTTTCACAACCTTATAGGCAAGTATACCTTGTTATATATATATATATATATATATATATATATATATATATATATATATATATATACTTGGTTATGTTTTATTTTAATTCATATGCTATAAATTGTGCGTCCTAGCCAGACTTGGGTGCAACAACGTAGTACGTCGGTTTACATGACTTATATTTATTTTATGCTTTTTTGTCTAGTATTAGCAGACTACACTATTATTGTAAGGTATTTTTTATATTTTCTTTGGCCTTGACACATGCATGACATGAGTTATGATTTTCATATATGACACAAACTTGCGTATTCGATTGGCCATCAGTATGTATGGGACGTACAATGGATAGGTTGTGACTGCTATTAGTGTATTTACGATAGAGGCCATAACAGTTACAAGCTTCACAGGTTATGGATACGACTTGGACAGTTTCATGAGATGGGGAGGATAGTTTCATGAGATGTGTTGTATACTGGTTTTAGTTCATCGTTTTGGCTTCCTTTGTGGTATTTGATATTGAGGGTCTAACCCCATTGGTTTTGCATTGCTAGATCTTGTAGGGGAACTAGAGGATCTTCCCAATTTTCTACTGGATGGTGACCACCCGGAGGAATAACCTAACTGAGTGGGTTTCTTCTTCATTCACCCACTAATATATGTACATTCTTCTTTTGCGATGTTTATCCCCTGAGCACGTGTTAGCTCGGATTTTGGATTTGACATTCTAGCCTATGGGCATGAAATGATTAGCATTATTCTAGAGTATATCTAAAGTTGATCATGTATGACTATTACTTTTGTTAGTTCTTCATTTTGTATTACTAGTTCCATGATCATCTATGTACATAGTTTGGGACACTTTACTATCTTATGTCTGATGATCATATATCTTGCATGTTGTTCTATTTTCTTATGATTGAGCACTATGATTGCTTGACTTAGGATTGACTGTTGGCTTATGGCATTAACTCTTATGTCTTATGCAGTCATGACCGTATCTTAGGGTACTAGAGTACTTTAGTATACGTAGCTGGATTTGTCTGTCCCTACTCTCCAGTATTTTGGTTCTGGGACGTGACAAGAAGTTAGTAGAAGATAGAAGAAGAAAGAAGAACATAGAAAAAGAAAGAAAATGAGGAGGTGGCCTACCCTTGGTGAAGGAGGAGAAGGAGAAGGAGAAGGAGGGAGGTGAAGTAGGTAGTGAAGTTAATAGGTGAAGTAGGAGAAGTAAGTAAGCTAGTAGGTTATACTAGCAAGTGAAGCAAATAGGTTACAAGCTCATTTTATTTTAGTATTTTCTTTTCTCTTCTTTAATTTTATAAGATAATAATAATATTATTATATAAAAAATTTATATGAAGACTATGACACGATCCGAGGTCCAAAGAAATGATGTGAGTCCATATATAAAAATTATGAAAATATAAAAAACTTATATGCAAAAATTTAAAAACTTATAATGCGCTAGTCCGACTGGTGTATTTTTCAAGCAACGTGATAAACCGACTATCGACTCATATTTTTATAGAAAATTTTGACATATTTTTACCCCTACAGCAAATAAGGCTTAAATTTATTATTATGTAACAAATTTTGTGTATAGAGATCCTCCTAATGCCAAATTCCTCCAAAAACCCTCTACGTTGTATAATCCCCCATTGGGTGACCACATATTTAATAAATAATTGGTAAGTCAACTTTATAACTACAAGACTGCTCTAGACAGTGAAACATGTCTATTTCTAGGCTGGATAGTCTACTGATTCTAGTGGGCTAATGATTTATTCTTGTACGTTTTTGAAGAACCGACATGTTCGAGTTTTTTTTTTGTCGGATTTCTAAATATGTGAAGAAGAAGTAGTAGGAGAGAATAATCTGGGTCTCTCATTCATTATGATATTACATATATATACATCCATATATCAACTTGGGCCTAAGCCACATGGGCCAATCACCGTATATACAATTTAATCCCAATACCCCCCCCCTCAAGTTGGAGCATGCAAGTCACAAATGTCCAACTTGCGCAAAAAAAACTCAAATTATCATTTGTCCAAAACTTTGGTGAAAATATTCGTCAATTGCCCATCCGTAGACACATGAGATGGACGAATAACTCCAACAAGAACAACATCCCTCAAAAAGTGATAATCCACCTCAATATATTTTGTGCGCTCATGGAAAACTGGATTCTGTGCGAGATGTAAAGCAGATTGGCTATCATAAAATAAATCTATAGCACACAAAAATTGTACCCCAAACTACCAAGCAACTATTTGAGCCACTTAAGCTCACACATGATCATCGCCATCGTACGATATTCTGCTTCAGTCGAAGAGCGGGACACCCTCACCTATTTATTCGTCTTCCAAGAGATAGACGAATCACCAAAAAAATTAACCAACCAAACAGAGCGTCTCGTGAAGGGATAACTCGCCCAATTGGAATCACACCACCCTCGGAGCCACAAATCACAGTCAGTGCGAAGGAGAATGCCTTGACCAGGATAACCCTTCAGATATCTAACATGTAACGCCCCAAAACCGCACGGTACGTTACGCTGAGTCGGATTGAATAAAACAAATGCTGGTTACATTTGATTTGTTGGATTTTGGGAAGAAGTACTGATTGAGTTGGTATCATGTGCAGATGGCTAGCAGAGTTCGATGGAAAACAGGTATTCGTTCAGAACAGTACTGAGATAGCGGGATGGGAGCGATAATGCCGTCTTCCTTAGTCCGATCGGTCGGATGATTTGGAGAGCACGGCCTGCTAGCACGGTCATACCAGTTGAGTAGATCGCGCTTTGCATCGGACCACGGGTTCAAGGGATTGGCCGTATCGGCAGGACAGGATGCTTAACGGGATCAAACATTGTGAGTAGGCTCTTTCCCTTCTCCTCTACTCCTTCATGCCTAATAATATGGAAAACACGTAAAGGCTTGAACACTTGGGCTGAAACTTGGGAATCACTACACTGAGGTGTGCATAGAGTGTACGTCATTTGCTTGGATAGGATTGTGGCTTGAATTAGTTTTCGCGTATGGATAGTTGGAGCTAGAGTTGGATTATACACTACTTGAGGCAGTTGGTTGAATAATTGGGATTATGCTTGGACAGTTGGAATGATACATTAAGGTATTAGGAATATCGAGAATTTGGGCGAGCGACCGTGCATCCGTGCACGAGTATCACTTGGTCGCTTTGTCTTGCAAAGCGAGCACTTGTGGTTCGAAATCGAACAACTGCATCGGCGAGGGCATTGTGCCACTGTTGGGGCATTGTGCCATGCGATTGTTCTGAGTTGGGGTATTGCACCCAATTTGGAACACTGTATTGAGAAGCGGCATTGTGCCTATGGAAATAACTTGAGATTGGTGCCTTGGGCAATATGTTGGAAGAATGGTTATGGATTCTTTGGTTGGATATTTCGATTGGATATTTGGTTGAACGAGTCTAGGATCGCTTGGTGGGGCGAGAACGTTCGATCCTCTCGTCATACCTACTTGGTTTCTGCATGTCACGGACAACCTGTGTTGCACAGGATTTCGTTTCCTCGAACGGGATGGACTCTGGGGCACCGGGACCGTTCGGCCATGGAGGAGACATGGGTATCGCGTCTTGGGCGCGGTGCCAGTAGTCCGATACCACCAGGAGGGAGTAGCTGCCCAGCCCTGGATTGGGTAGGACTGCCTATTGATTAGTCCGATCAATGTCCTTTATGGCTTGGCCAGTGACTTCATATAGATAAGAGTTGGTTTGCTTTACTTTGGTTGGTTTGTGCTTCGTATAGGCGCAGCCACCTTGCCTCGACAAGAGTGTACACTTTGAGACTGGATTGTAAGTTTTGGTTGAGGATGGATATTGAGGCTTGGTTGATGGTTCGATATGTTATCATGTTTCTTGGGCTTGAGTAGGACGGGTTGCATGCTAGAATCCTTCGGGTTGGTTATATAATTGCTTGTCGATTGGTTTGAGTTGAATGCCTGTATGCTTAAACTACTTTATAGCTTTCCTTAACATGTCATCCCTATGCCATAAAATGAATCTAGGATTCAACTAGAAAGATCACTATTTAACAATTTGCATTCACTATTTACTTAGTGTCGGCTTAGACGAGTGGGTTACCCCGCTCACCAGTACGGCTGTGTACTGACCCACGTTTGTGGGCATTATTTCAGGTACACAGGTGTAGTGGCGCTGCTTGGATATACGAGACATGATGTATGAACTGTAAGTACCTTTGTGGGCTAGAGAAAGAGCATGAGTATTTCATCGCCTTCATGGCATCGCCTTCGTGGCATTGCCTTCGTGGCATTTCATTTGGACCCTATCGAGAGCTTCGTTGCGTTTTACTCTGATGTGTGCTTGGTACACAATACTTGACTTTCGTTGCAACTTGGTTGTTTCAATGATAACTTTGGTGTTTAACAATATCGCCTTGTACGAGCGCAACTCCAGGCTCCTACGGCATCACATTCCGTAGAGAACGATTGTCCTGCGGGAGAGCTGCAACGTAGTAATTCACGTTCAGCAGGGACTATTGAGCTTGCGAGAGATTGGGGCATGACATATTGGTATCAGAGCACCTGGTTTATTTTCTCGGACTTGGTCCTTCGTTTCATCACAAACTCTAAATAGCTTCTGCGTGTCATTTTGCTCTTGGCTCTACTCGGTGCCGCATTGGATGTTTCATGCAATAAGTCTATAAATTGCTGGTTGTGGCTGCATATTGTTCTTCGTTGCATTGCTTTTGTTGGTTTTTGTTAGATCGCTTAGCCTCGTTAGGCGTTGTTGTATTCGTGCAGCAAGTTGGATGGCGTTGTTGCATTTGTGCAACAAATTGAGAGTTGTCGTTGGGTTGGCTTGGCTTGTCGTTCAGGGAGTTCTGATTGCATCAGTGGATCAGTTGGTTGGCATACGAGATTTGGTTATGCGGCATGTTGTAAATAGAAGCATTCGATGAGAATGGATCGCTGCACGAGTTGCTCGTGTAGCAAAATTGTTGGACGGAGTTTGAATTTTGGCTGGGTGTATCACAGAGAGTGTTGCACGAGTTGCTCGTGTGGCGCATCGGTTGAGCATGTTTGAGTTTGGCTTGGGAATATCTAGATAGTTTGCACGAGTTGCTCGTACAACAAATGTGTGGAATAGTTGGGTGTTGGGTTTGATTACTTGGAAGAGAGCTCGATGCACGAGATTGCTCGTGTTACGAAAGTATCAGACGGTTTTGAGAATAGCTGGAAGCATCGAGAATAGAACATAACACAAGTTGCATAGCGAGATTTATGGAAAGAGTAAGATGGTTCACTTGTTGGTTGAGTTTTTGTGTCAGACTTGAGTTGGGCATGGCAGGATCACGCATAATGGATGGTTCGAACGGATTTTAGATTAGTGCAAAGGAATCATAATGAGCAAGGCATTGAAATATTTTGGATAGACATCGATAAAAATTGTCGCAACAAACTCGGGTAACAGGAATACAAGTTGGTTGGTGCACATCGGTTGAGTTGGAAAGAATGAAAATGAAGCAAACGAATATTGAGTTGAGAAATCGAGAACGGACTTGTGCAAATGGAAGTATCGTTGGACTTAAGAGATGGACAAAATCGGAACGAACAGTTGGGAGACACTTGAGCGAAGCGATGGGTTAATTGAAGAATAGCGAGCACGGACTAGGATTTTGGAAACACATTGGAGCTGTTGGTTGAGTAATGAAACAAAAGTTGGTTTGGAGGGGCAATACGATGGTTTCACACGACTTGAAGGATTTTGGATATTGCCGCTCGAGAAGTCGACTCAGGTTTAGCGAAAGTAGAATTTTGGGCAAAATGGTGCAACGATGGTAGACGGATTCTCCGATAAGACGTGAACGGATTGTGGCAACAACTGAGGCAAAGATTGTGGCGGACAAACTTTTAAAGATAGCTAAATGTGGGAGCAACAATTGAGCAAATCACTGTGCTGCTCGAGAAAGTTGGATGTGCATTGGAGAACGCGGCAAAGGGATAAGAATTTGAGTAAGTCTTGAGTTTTGAGAATCATTGCAATTGGTAGTGCGAGTAGACGAACATGGCAATTCGGAAATTTGATGGATTCAGGGCAGAACGACGGATTGATGGAAGACGGTTTCAACGAGCACAGTTCTTGAACCGTGGCTTGGATAGATAGCAAGACTCTAAGTGGTTAAGCGGCCTTTGGTTGACAGATCAACAGAGGTAGTGCATAAAATTCTCGGATTCGAAAGTTCGCTCGGATGGAATGGTTCAGATTTGTAGAGGAGATATAGCATGGTTCATAGTAACTGTCCATCATGATATTATCGAGCGTAGCTTCGGGATAGCTAACCCTAGCGACTTGTCACGCCCCAGTCCCAAAATACGTAGGACCAGGAATACGTAATACGCCCAGCCGTATGTATATAAATTTCAGTATATGGAAAACCATATACATACGTACGCTGTAAATGAATATGCAATCCATCAGTGGTAATATACTGTCATAACAAGTCACACACCATCTATATCTCATCCACATCACAAAATACTCAGTGGGAGCAAAACTGACATATAACTGGATATCAAAGTGTATAGAGTCTATAGTCTGGTGGAAACAAATCCACTACAAAACGACTATACTAAAGTAGACACAATAATCCCTAAAACAGTGATCATAATCACAGAAACTCTGTTGGTAGGAGCTCCTCAGTCTCGTAAGTAGCATCCGGTCCAGGTCCATACTCTTGTGGAAACTCCTGATCGTCCATATCTGGAGAGGGACCAGGTCCTCAGAGGGACATAACAAGATACATAGACGCATGCCAATAAGTACTGAAATATAAACATCCATCGGGTCGCCTAACCATCTAAGTGAATGCAGTTTGAGGACAACTTTGAGTGTAAGAGAAAGTGTAGGCTAGACATATGCTGACGTAATTCACCAATCGTGACAACTGGCTAGTATGCCACATATGCCCCCCATCCCAGGGGCGCACGGTAAACAAGATTAATAACTACATAAGAAAGTGGGTGTCCCGTACACCTATGAGTTGTCCTCCCTGTCCCAATGATCTATGCATGTTGCCTCCACCACATGCTAATACCCTAAATAACTGTCAGGTCTTCTAGCATACAAAGTTTCTATCAGCAGTCATTCTTAACGCACGGCCATGCGTACAGGAGGCCATCCCTGTCACGTCGTCCGTGATCTATATGAGACACACACTCGTGTAAACCACTGTGTCATGGTTAATGAACCTAATGATGCTCTTTAATACTGGGTGGTCTCATAATTAGGTCATAAATCTATAAAATATATATCTATATAGGCAGAATAAAACATGTATGTACCAATTTGAAAGGTAAAATAACAGTATTATGGCAAGGTATACTTGCCAAGTAAAGTGCACGTCCAAAGTTGTTGCTGTGATCAGAGGAAGGAGTTATTGCTTTGTAATTAATTATATATAGGAATAGGGGGCGGTGGAATTTACGTAATGGTTAAGAAAACTCTTGTTGTTGTTTTCTTCTTATTGGTTTAGGTTTGCGGCTGTAGATATTTTCTAAAGAGTGGTGGAATGAGAAACTTACACGTATAAAAGAACAAAGCAAAGCAAAGTTGAGTTTTGCTTCTGATACAGATATTTCTTTCTTAATGATTTGTGGTTGGATTCTACGTAGAAGAAAGAAAAGAAGAGTTTACGCTGGATAAATAAGCGATAGTTTAGTTACTGCTGCTGCGGTAGTGGTTTATGCTGGGTAGTTTGCTATTGCTTTTGATATTTACGCACAGAGAAAATATACGGGGTATGGTGAGGGATTTTCTATTTGACTGTTTTATGCGAGGTGAACTGCTGATGTTAATTTCTTACTTTACGTGCGAAATTGGTTTTATGCGTAGAGAAAGGGATTTGGGCAGGTTGGATTTTTATGCATGAAAGAGTTCTGTAGGGTTTTCGCTAACTGAGATTTACGCTGGGATGATCAACGGGTTACGGTTTTAGTATAATAGGAATTATATTTTAATAAATAGTTTAAATAATTAATTAAATAATAACTAATACGGTTTTTAGGAATGGGGGTTTACACGACTTGACCGCCAAATCGGAGATGAATATTGTAGACCTATAGAACGACCCTTGCGGCAGCGCATTTGGGAATGCATCGAGGGCAGATGTGAGTGCTGTGTGTTGGAGATTGGCTTATTGACTGAGTGTTGGATTTGAGAGATCCTTGGGATAGCCTTCAGCTGAAGAAGCAGCCAAAAGACCGAAGCGATGGTGGGATTGGCCTAAGTCAACTGATGAGATTCAGAGTCGCAGATTTTTGTAGATGGCATCGCCTCTGACTCATCGTGCCCTGGAAGGGAATAGCATTCATATGAATTGACGACTGTGAAACTAGCTCGTGAAGTTAAAGCAGCGGCTCGTTCAGATCAAATCTTTGCGAATACTGGAAGGGACAGATGTGCCTCAGATTTATAAGATGTATCGGAACTTAGTCTGGGAAGCGTGCTCATTCGGAAGGCAAAGGTGATATTCTATGCTTCGAGGCAGTGGAAGCAGCGCGAAGAACTATTCCATGCGCAAGCTAGGAATTGTGGCGAGTCTGTCCACGTTGAAATCGTGGCAACACTATCCCTTTGGCGTGGCGGCAAGATCTTCGTGGATCACACGAACCTCGATATAGATGTTCACCCAGTGAGGTATTGAGATGGCAGAAAAAGGTGTTGGGCTGAGATGATCTAAAAGCAAAGTTTGATATTTGGGTAAGTCGCCTAGTTGGGGTAGTATCAGTCGTGATGATCGTTCGGTGCATGAGAAATATTTGGAGATGTTGCTAGTTCGGATTTAGAAATAGTTGGATGGATTGAGTTGGAACACGAACTGATGAAGTCGGTAGGAAATCATCATATTTGAGACCAGTGCTCAAGCGAATATGTTGGAATAAAAATCAGGATTGGTTAAATTGGGAGTAAAGCAAAATGGATGTCTCGGACATAAAGATACCCTTGTAACTTGTTCAAATTTGCTATCGCAAAGCTCGGCTGAAATGCATGTATTTTAGGGATGCCTTAAATACGTGTACGATCCAAAACTAAGCGATACGAGAAATTCGTATTGAGCTGCAAGAAGGATGTGGAAATATGAAATTTGTACGAGCATTCAGCAGAGCGAGATGCAGAGTCAGGATCGTAAATATGAGAGTTGCATAGAGCAGATCTATGGAATAGGACAAGCGGCATGTGATAGGAATGAGTACCAGCACGGTTCGTGGACGAACCTGATTCTAAGTGGTATATAATATAACACCCCGAAACCGCACGGTGCGTTACGCTGAGTCGGATTGAATAAAACAAATGCTGGTTACATTTGATTTGTTGGATTTTGGGAAGAAGTATTGATTGAGTTGGTTTCGTGTGCAGATGGCTAGCGGAGTTCGATGGTAAACAGATGTTCGTTCGGAACAGTACTGAGATAGCGGGATGGGAGCGATAATGCCTTCTTTCTTAGTCCGATCGGTCGGATGATTTGGAGAGCACGGCCTGCTCGCACGGTCATACCAGTTGAGCAGATCGCGCTTTGCATCGGACCACGGGTTCAAGGGATTGGCCGTATCGGCAGGACAGGATGCTTAACGGGATCAAACATTGTGAGTGGGCTCTTTCCCTTCTCCTCTACTCCTTCATGCCTAATAATATAGAAAACACGTAAAGGCTTGAACACTTGGACTAAAACTTGGGAATCACTACACTGAGGCATGCATAGAGTATACGTCGTTTGCTTGGATAGGATTGTGGCTTGAATTAGTTTTCGCGTATGGATAGTTGGAGCTAGAGTTGGATTATACACTACTTGAGGCAATTGGTTGAATAATTGGGATTATGCTTGGACAGTTTGAATGATATATTGAGGCATTTGGAATATCGAGAATTTGGGCGAGCGACCGTGCATCCATGCACGAGTATCACTTGGTCGCTTTGTCTTACAAAGCGAGCAGTTGTGGTTCGAAACCGAACAACTGCATCAGCGAGGACATTGTGCCACTGTTGGGGTATTGTGCCACTATTGGGGCATTGTGCCATGGGATTGTCCTGAGTTGGGGGTCACGACCCGCACCCGAAAGTTCGGGCACGAGTGCGTGGGTACGTCCAGCCTACGCCGCAGAGTCGGCGGTAGTACGCTGTCTAGGTCAATCCATCTAACTAGTCTAACTCATTCACAATTTAACATAGGCAAGATAAAATGAGAATAGAAACTTAAATTATGCAACTGGAATGAATGTGACAACAATTCAAATGTTTAATACAGGAATTTCTAATGAAATCGGGGACAAACCCGATAAATAAGATAAGAACAGAAATAAAAGATAGCTACTAAAAACTACTCAGCAGCAGGGGTCTCCTGGGTGGGTTCTGGCTCCTCATAGGTATCATCTGTACCCTTATAAGGACCATAATAGGTAGGGGCAAGATCCTCATCATCGCCTAAATCAACAGATCCAGTCAGGAAAGGAGCAAAGTACACAGTGCACAACAATGTTAAACTAAATATTCATGACAATTAAACATTGAATATCATGTTAAGGGAATTGCATGAAGGAAAGTTAATATCTCAGAGTCAACACTATAAACAGGAATATGAGAAAACAGAAGTAAATGAGCAGAGTGAACTATCACAGTCAGCAAGAAAGATAACATGACTAGAAACTATCTGTATGAAACTTGTGTTTGTTTTTAGAATACTTAGTTGGCATGTAGGGGTTTATAAGGCTAATCCGGCCATCATAAACGGCTATTATTCATGAATAATCGAGAACCGGCTGATGGACAGTCGTGTACCAACAGCTATTATTCACGACAAGGGGAAGGGCAAACTACATGCCTTTCAGTATTCTCCCACCCGACATGATAACAAGACATGAATTCCAATAGTCAAGACATGAAAATTCAGCATTTCTAACACTAGGTGTAATCATCAAGGGTACTAGTAAAACAGGAATTTAATTATCACAATATATAGATTTAACTTGAAGTGCAGGTACTTGCCTGTTGTTTGGATCTGTTTAATTTGGTTCTTGGGAGAAATTTCCACAGATGAGTCCAAAAGCTGAAATAGACATTACCATCATGCTCAGAAGATGTCAAATAGCTAGAAATGCCTGTCCTTGGGTCCAATTTGGAGACAAAGGCAAAAACGGCAGTTTCGGGCCAAAACGGGGTCCGCCGTTGGGCCCGCTTTGCACCGAAAAACGTGTCCGGGTCAAAAGTCTCCAAATTCACCAAACTTAGTGCCAACAGGTCAGGAACGCTGATACGAACCCAACGGAACTTCCAGATTTGGATTCCGATGAGCCGAACACAAAATCGCCCGTCGAGCGGGGCCTATGGGGCCCACGACACGCGATTTCGTCAACGTTGTCAGAATCAAACCAAACTTGACCCACAGGACCAGCGTATCGCTACGAGTCCGATGGCATAAGTTTCGTCTCGATCTGACGAGTGTGCACGAAGTTAGGGCGAATTGCCGAAAAGGCGGATACGGAGCGATGTCCGCGGATACGCGTTGATTTCGGTGTGCACGCACACCCGAATCAGCTTCCGTGAAATCTCACACGTCCGTATCGACGCTGCGCACGTATCTGTGAAGACCGCACGCGACCAAGTCGTCCCGTTTGGCGGGACGTACTCGGTTCCGGGGTGAAGCAGGGGCTGGTTTTTCCTGTTTTTGGATCGCGGTGTGCGATCACCACAGGACGCGATGTCCCGAACAGTTTGTCCGGACACCGAGAGGGTCATACAGGCTTCACAACGCAATTTGCGGAATTGAAAACGGAGCTACGAGGCGAAAGTTACGCGTACCTGAAGGGGACCCGAAAACAGGGTCGAAATCGTGTCCGTGTCGTGTCGGACACGACACGAAGAAAAGGGGATTTAGGGTTAGGGTTTCGGGACAGCGGCGGTCGGCCGGAGGCCTGGGCGGCGCTGGCTGGCCGGTGGTGGTCGGGGAGGGTTCGCCTGGGCGAGGCGGATCCGTCGACGGGCGGGGCGGCGCCGGAGGCCGACGGGAGGCGGCTCCAAGGCTGCTGCTGCTGCTGTTCTGCTCGTCGGGGCCGGCGTGCGGCGGAGCTCGAGGAGAGGGGGAGGAGGAGGCGCTGGCGGCCTAGGGCGGAGCTGGTGGGGTCTCGGCGAGGAGCGAGGCGGCTGCGGCGTGGTGGCGGAGGCGGTGAGGGGGGCCGGAGGGGTTTATATAGGGGAGATCGGTGGTCGTGGGGTCCGAGGGAGGCGGCCAGGTGGCGGGGCAGCCGGGGGTCGTGGGCGATTGGCCGTGCGGAGCGGGGGCCGAGCGACGCGGGCGGCCAGGCGACGTGGCCGGCGCTCCGCCGGAAATCGCGCGGGGCTGAGCGGGTCGTGGGGCTGGGGTGGAGGCCGGGTCGGGTTCGGGGCTTAACGGGTCTGGGCAGACCCGCCCGACCCGCGAAGGAGACGGGCTGGGTTGGGCTACGGGCCGGGCAGCGGCCCACGGGCCGCGGGCCAAAAAAATAAAAAATAAAAATAAAAATAGAAATAAAATAAATAAATAATAATAAATAATCAATTAATAATTAATTAATTAGAAAAATTATTTTTAGGCATTTAAAAATAGTTCTGAGGTCCAGAAAAATCCAGAAAAATTGCCCTAAGTCCAGTTTTCTATTTTACACCCAAAAATATTATTTTCATGATATTTTAATATTATTTATTGCCATTTAAAAATCATTTATTAATCAAAAACCTTGATTTTAATTACAGAAGATTCACAAAAAATTCCAGAAAATTGGGAAAAATCCAAGATTTAATAATTTGGAAATTCAGGGGGTTTACAACCTACCCAACTTACAAAAATTTCGTCCTCGAAATTTAAGAGTAACATGGGACGAAAAGAAAAAGCCGAAAATTACAATATACCTCAGGGGTCAAAAAGATAGGGGTATCGCTCTCTAATCTCGTCTTCTCGCTCCCAGGTGGATTCGCCGGAAGAATGATGCTTCCAAGCTACGCGAACCAGGGAGATAACCTGATTCCGTAGGACTTTCTCCGAGCGATCCAGGATCTCCACGGGTTGCTCTTGGTAAGTCAAACTTGGGCCTACTTCGAGCTCTGAGTGATCCAAAATGTGGCTGGGGTCTGACACATACTTCCTCAGCTGCGACACGTGGAAGACGTTATGGACTCCTTCCAGAGAGGGTGGCAATGCCAGACGGTATGCCACTTCTCCGATTTTCTCCTGAATGCCAAAAGGTCCGATGAATCTTGGGCTGAGCTTTCCACTCCTTCCGAACCTAATGGTGCCACGTGTCGGGGAAATCTTTAAGAACACCAGCTCTCCAACCTTAAAATAGAGTCATAATCAAATCTTAGTTCCATAAGCAAAATATTTAAATTGACTTAAATTTTATAAATTTAATTACCTCAAATTCTAAGGGCCTTCGGTGGCTATTTGCCCAATGTCGTTGCCTGTCTTGAGCCACTCGAAGTCTGTCCCTTATTTGCTTTACCTTCTCAGCTGAATCGATCACCATCTCTGGTCCCAGTAGGGCTCTTTCTCCAACGTCGTCCCATGATAGCGGGGTACGACATCTTCGGCCATACAGGGCTTCAAATGGAGTCATCTCGATACTGGCTTGGTAGCTGTTATTATAAGAGAATTCTACCAGATGTAAATAGTCTTCCCAAGATCCTCCAAAATCCAGAACACATGTACGGAGCATATCTTCAAGTATCTGGATTGTACGTTCCGATTGACCATCGGTTTGGGGATGATAAGCGGTGCTGAATTTGAGTTGAGTCCCCAAGCTGGCTTGTAAACTCTTCCAGAAGTGAGAGGTGAATCTTGAATCTCTGTCGGAGACAATACTTACTGGAACCCCATGTAACTTAACAATATGTCTGATATATAAATCTGCCAGCTTTTCTGTAGATAACCCTACTTTGAAGGGTAGGAAGTGTGCAGACTTGGTCAGTCTATCTACTATCACCCAGATTGCATCCTTTCCACTAGGTGTCCTTGGAAGGCCGGAAACAAAATCCATTGTGATATGTTCCCACTTCCACTCCGGAATGGGTAGTGGTTGAAGCAATCCTCCAGGTCATTGTCTTTCAGCCTTAACCTGTTGGCACACTAAACAGCGGGATACGAACCTGGATACTTCTCTCTTCATGCCATGCCACCAAACATGCATCATCAGGTCCTTGTACATCTTGTTGGCTCCTGGATGTATGGAGTATTGCGATCTGTGCGCCTCTTGCATAATTTCTTCTCTTATGTCTCCTTGAGGTACACATAATCTATCGCCATGCCTCAGTGATCCATCCTCATGAATTCTGAAATCTTCTACTAATCCAGCTTGCACTTGACCTCGAAGGCTTCGCAGGCCTTCGTCTTGAAACTGAGTCTCCTTGATTTTGTCTATTAAAGTAGACTGAATCTGCAAGTTCATCATTTGGCCTTCTTTTCCTGGGATAATTACTTCAATACCCAGACTTTCCAGGTCCTCGAGTAAGTGCCGGTTCAAAGTCAAGTACATCGCCATAGGATACCTGCTTAGAGCATCAGCAACTACATTTGCCTTCCCAGGGTGATATTGAAGAGTGATATCAAAGTCTTTCATTAGTTCCAGCCACCTTCTTTGCCTCATGTTTAGCTCTTTCTGAGTGAAGATGTATTTTAGACTCTTATGGTCTGTAAATATTTCCACCCTTTCTTCATAAAGGTAATGCTTCCAAAGTTTAAGAGCAAAAATGACAGCTGCCAATTCTAAATCATGGGTTGGATAATTCTTTTCATGTGGTCGAAGCTGTCTAGAGGCATATGCTATTACTTTCTTATTCTGCTCCAATACACAACCTCGACCTTTTCCAGAAGCATCACTATAAATAGCGAAACCTCCGGTTCCAGAGGGTAAGGTCAGAATAGGGGCAGAAGTCAGCCTTTTCTTCAATTCCTCAAAAGCATGCTGGCATTCATCAGTCCAGGTGAACTCTTCATCCTTCCTTGTTAACTTTGTCATGGGTTCAGCAATCCTAGCAAAGTCCTTTACAAACTTCCTATAGTAGCCAGCTAGTCCCAGGAAGCTTCTAATCTCTGCTACAGAGTCTGGAGTGGGCCAGGATTCTACTGCCGCTATCTTCTTAGGATCTACGGCTATTCCATCTCCAGTCACAACATGTCCCAAGAATTCTACTTTGTCTAGGAAGAAAGCACATTTGGATAATTTTCCATAAAGTTTTTCCTTCCTCAAAGTCTCCAATGCTAGCCTCAAATGTTCTTCATGTTCTTCGGGGGTCTTGGAGTAGATCAAAATATCGTCAATAAAGACCACTACAAATTTGTCTAGGTATGGCTGGAAGACTCTGTTCATTAAGTTCATAAAAACTGCTGGAGCATTCGTCAACCCGAACGGCATCACTAAGAATTCGTAATGTCCGTTCCGGGTATTGAAAGCAGTTTTAGGAATGTCTTCCTTTCTCACCCTTACTTGGTGGTAACCAGACCTCAAATCAATCTTTGAAAAGACCCGAGCTCCACTCAACTGATCAAATAAGTCATCTATCCTGGGCAGGGGATACTTATTCTTAATTGTTAAGGCATTTAAGGCCCTGTAGTCAATACACATTCTGGATGTTCCGTCCTTCTTGGGCACAAAAAGTATTGGGGCTCCCCAGGGTGAGACACTAGACCTAATGAACCCTTTGTCTTCTAGCTCCTTGATTTGTTCATTAAGTTTTATTATCTCATTCTTGTTGATTCTGTAGGGGTTCTGAGATACTGGTGCTGCTCCTGGCACTAAGTCAATGGAGAATTCAACTTCTCGGTCTGGGGGTAAGCCTGGGAGATCCTCAGGGAAGACATCAAGGTATTCAGAGATGATAGGTGGCAATTCTTCTGTTACTAGGGCTCCACAAATTATGTTATTACCCATTTCTCTAGAACCTCTAGCAAATTCAAATTCTGGCTTGCAAGGGGGTCTGAAGATTACACTGCCTCTGTGACAGTCTATTGTGGCATGATGTTGACTTAACCAATCCATACCCAGTATAATGTCAAAACTGGGCACTGGCATTACAAGTAGTCTAGCATACAGTTCTCTTCCACATAATGTGATAGGACAATTGTTACAAGCATCACTAACCGGAATGATTCCTCCACCGGTAATGATCTTATAACAATTCCTAAGGGGTTTAGTGGTTAAACTATGCTTCATAAGAAATTCTACTGACATGAATGAATGAGAAGCTCCAGAGTCAAATAAAGTAATAGCTGGTATTGAATTTATAAGCACGAAACCTGTGATCACGTCCGCTGTGGCCTCAGCTTCTTCCAGAGTCATTGCATAAGCACGGCCTTGCTGCGGTGCACCCCTCTGTTGTTGCTGGTGCTGAGCAAAGCGTTGTTGTTGAGTTGGAAGCGGGGGTCCCCTTTGTTGTGCTGCTGGGGGCCTGGCCTGGACTGGAGCCTTTGGTGCAGCTGGACGTCCTTGAGCAACAGGACAGTCCCTCAATTGATGTGCTGGGGAACCACAATAGAGGCAAGCACCTAGCCTCTTTCTGCAGTCTTGCCAAGTGTGGCCTGGTTTTTGGCAATAGTTGCAAGGGGGAGCTCGTTGGTTCTGTCCTTGAGCCTGGGGTGCTGGAGCTCGAGGGGGAGGACGCTGATTTTGCTGCGGGGCCCTCTGCTGTTGTTGTTGTTGAAAAGGGCGTTTGTTGGGTCCCGCATTTCCGGTATCTCTTTCTCGCTTCAGTTTGTGCCCCATGTCTCTCTTGACTCCTTGTGCCACGCTCAGGATTTCTTCATAGGTGCGAGCTCGGCTGGTGGTGACAGCAAGGCGGATATCCGGAGATAGCCCCTTCTTGAATCTTCGGGCTCTGTCCTCCGGGGTACGAACCATGTACTCCGTAAAGTGGCTTAACCTGCTAAATTCAGCAGTATATTCATCAACAGTCATGTTACCTTGTTCCAGTCTCTCGAATTGGCTTTCGAGAGCTTCCCGAGCCACTTCGGGATAAAATTTCTCCTTGAATAGCCTCTTGAAGTCCTCCCAGGTGACGTCGGGAGCAGATAGTTGGGGTTCATCTCTGAACCAGGTTCAAGCAATATCGAACAGTTGCAGGCTAGCGGATTCCACTTTGAGATCATCGGGAACCCGGGCAGTCTTCAGGAGTCTCTCGACATTCTCTATCCACTCATCAGCGTAGAGAATGCCCTCAGTTCCATAAAATTCCAGAGGCCTAAGGTTCTTGAAGTCTTTAGCACTCCCTGGCCTCTTGAGTGACGACTCCTGGGGTTTAAGAGCTTCTGAGAGGCTGGTCCGTAGAAGTGCCGTCTGTTCTTTCTGGGATTCCACTAATCCCTGGAATACTCCTATTAGCTGTGCCCCATCTAAGGTAACTGCCGGAACAGATGGGGGCGGCGGGAGTGCAAGAGTCTCGGGCACATTCGGCTCAGCTGGTTCTGATGTGCCTCCTACTGTGTTCCTGGTCTGGACCATTCTGAAAGATTAAGGGATAGGAAGAATCAGAATAGAATACTTGGAAATCAAAGGCGATAGGAAAATTGAGCAATAATGATATCAAGAATTTGAAATAAGGACGCTATACTGTGAATGAGCTTTTCCTAGAATCCTCAATTTTATTCCATACCCTGTCCTAGGGTATTACCCTATTTTAGGATAAGACCTGCGTGGGCCACCATAAAAACGTGTCACGACCCGCACCCGGAAGTTCGGGCACGAGTGCGTGGGTACGTCCAGCCTACGCCGCAGAGTCGGCGGTAGTACGCTGTCTAGGTCAATCCATCTAACTAGTCTAACTCATTCACAATTTAACATAGGCAAGATAAAATAAGAATAGAAACTTAAATTATGCAACTGGAATGAATGTGACAACAATTCAAATGTTTAATACAGGAATTTCTAATGAAATCGGGGACAAACCCGATAAATAAGATAAGAACAGAAATAAAAGATAGCTACTAAAAACTACTCAGCAACAGGGGTCTCCTGGGTGGGTTCTGGCTCCTCATAGGTATCATCTGTACCCTCATAAGGACCATAATAGGTAGGGGCAAGATCCTCATCATCGCCTAAATCAACAGATCCAGTCAGGAAAGGAGCAAAGTACACAGTGCACAACAATGTTAAACTAAATATTCATGACAATTAAACATTGAATATCATGTTAAGGGAATTGCATGAAGGAAAGTTAATATCTCAGAGTCAACACTATAAACAGGAATATGAGAAAACAGAAGTAAATGAGCAGAGTGAACTATCACAGTCAGCAAGAAAGATAACATGACTAGAAACTATCTGTATGAAACTTGTGTTTGTTTTTAGAATACTTAGTTGGCATGTAGGGGTTTATAAGGCTAATCCGGCCGTCATAAACGGCTATTATTCACGAATAATCGAGATCCAGCTGATGGACAGTCGTGTACCAACAGCTATTATTCACGACAAGGGGAAGGGTAAACTACATGCCTTTCAGTATTCTCCCACCCGACATGATAACAAGACATGAATTCCAATAGTCAAGACATAAAAATTCAGCATTTCTAACACTAGGTGTAATCATCAAGGGTACTAGTAAAACAGGAATTTAATTATCACAATATATAGATTTAACTTGAAGTGCAGGTACTTGCCTGTTGTTTGGATCTGTTTAATTTGGTTCTTGGGAGAAATTTCCACAGATGAGTCCAAAAGCTGAAATAGACATTACCATCATGCTCAGAAGATGTCAAATAGCTAGAAACGCCTGTCCTTGGGTCCAATTTGGAGACAAGGGCAAAAAACGACAGTTTCGGGCCAAAACGGGGTCCGCCGTTGGGCCCGCTTTGCACCGAAAAATGTGTCCGGGTCAAAAGTCTCTAAATTCACCAAACTTAGTGCCAACAGGTCAGGAACGCTGATACGAACCCAACGGAACTTCCAGATTTGGATTCCGATGAGCCGAACACAAAATCGCCCGTCGAGCGGGGCCTGTGGGGCCCACGACACGCGATTTCGTCAACGTTCTCAGAATCAAACCAAACTTGACCCACAGGACCAGCGTATCGCTACGAGTCCGATGGCGTAAGTTTCGTCTCGATCTGACGAGTGTGCACGAAGTTAGGGCGAATTGCCGAAAAGGCGGATACGGAGCGATGTCCGCGGATACGCGTTGATTCCGGTGTGCACGCACACCCGAATCAGCTTCTGTGAAATCTCACACGTCCGTATCGACGCTGCGCACGTATCTGTGAAGACCGCACGCGACCAAGTCGTCCCGTTTGGCGGGACGTACTCGGTTCCGGGGTAAAACAGGGGCTGGTTTTTCCTGTTTTTGGATCGCGGTGTGCGATCACCACAGGACGCGATGTCCCGAACAGTTTGTCCGGACACCGAGAGGGTCATACAGGCTTCACAACGCAATTTGCGGAATTGAAAACGGAGCTACGAGGCGAAAGTTACGCGTACCTGAAGGGGACCCGAAAACAGGGTCGAAATCGTGTCCGTGTCGTGTCGGACACGACACGAAGAAAAGGGGATTTAGGGTTAGGGTTTCGGGACAGCGGCGGTCGGCCGGAGGCCTGGGCGGCGCTGGCTGGCCGGTGGTGGTCGGGGAGGGTTCGCCTGGGCGAGGCGGATCCGTCGACGGGCGGGGCGGCGCCGGAGGCCGACGGGAGGCGGCTCCAAGGCTGCTGCTGCTGCTGTTCTGCTCGTCGGGGCCGGCGTGCGGCGGAGCTCGAGGAGAGGGGGAGGAGGAGGCGCTGGCGGCCTAGGGCGAAGCTGGTGGGGTCTCGGCGAGGAGCGAGGCGGCTGCGGCGTGGTGGCGGAGGCGGTGAGGGGGGCCGGAGGGGTTTATATAGGGGAGATCGGTGGTCGTGGGGTCCGAGGGAGGCGGCCAGGTGGCGGGGCAGCCGGGGGTCGTGGGCGATTGGCCGCGCGGAGCGGGGCCGAGCGACGCGGGCGGCCAGGCGACGTGGCCGGCGCTCCGCCGGAAATCGCGCGGGGCTGAGCGGGTCGTGGGGCTGGGGGTGGAGGCCGGGTCGGGTTCGGGGCTTAACGGGTCTGGGCAGACCCGCCCGACCCGCGAAGGAGACGGGCTGGGTTGGGCTACGGGCCGGGCAGCGGCCCACGGGCCGCGGGCCAAAAAAATAAAAAATAAAAATAAAAATAGAAATAAAATAAATAAATAATAATAAATAATCAATTAATAATTAATTAATTAGAAAAATTGTTTTTAGGCATTTAAAAATAGTTCTGAGGTCCAGAAAAATCCAGAAAATTTGCCCTAAGTCCAGTTTTTTATTTTACACCCAAAAATATTATTTTCATGATATTTTAATATTATTTATTGCCATTTAAAAATCATTTATTAATCAAAAACCTTGATTTTAATTACAGAAGATTCACAGAAAATTCTAGAAAATTGGGAAAAATCCAAGATTTAATAATTTGGAAATTCAGGGGGTTTACAGGGGTGTTGCACCCAATTTGGAATACTGTATTGAGAAGCTGCATTGTGCCTATAGAAATAACTTGAGATTGGTGCCTTGGGCAATATGTTGGAAGAATGGTTATGGATTCTTTGGTTGGATATTTTGGTTGGATATTTGGTTAAACGAGTCTAGGATTGCTTGGTGGGGCGAGAACGTTCGATCCTCTCGTCATACCTACTTGGTGTCTGCATGTCACGGACAACCTGTGTTGTACAGGATTTCGTTTCCTCGAACGGGATAGAATCTGGGGCACCGGGACCGTTCGGCCAAGGAGGAGATATGGGTATCGCATCTTAGGCGCGGTGTCGGTAGTCCGATACCACCAGGAGGGAGTAGCTGCCCAGCCCTGGATCGGGTAGGACTGCCTATTGATTAGTCCGATCAATATCCTTTATGGCTTGGCCAGTGACTTCATATAGATAAGAGTTGGTTTGCTTTACTTTGGTTGGTTTGTGCTTCGTATAGGCGCAGCCACCTTGCCTCGACAAGAGTGTGCACTTTGAGATTGGATTGTAAGTTTTGGTTGAGGATGGATATTGAGGCTTGGTTGATGGTTCGATATGTTATCGTGTTGCTTGGGCTTGAGTAGGACGGGTTGCATGCTAGAATCCTTCGGGTTGGTTATATAATTGCTTGTCGATTGGTTTGAGTTGAATGCTTGCATGCTTAAACTGCTTTACAGCTTTCCTTAACATGTCATCCCTATGCCATGAAATGAATCTAGGATTCAACTAGAAAGATCACCATTTAACAATTTGCATTCACTATTTACTTAGTGTCGGCTTAGACGAGTGGGTTACCCCGCTCACCAGTACGGCTGTGTAGTAACCCACGTTTGTGGGCATTATTTCAGGTACGCAGGTGTAGTGGCGCTGCTTGGATATACGAGACATGATGTATGAACTGTAAGTACCTTTGTGGGCTAGAGAAAGAGCATGAGTATTTTATCGCCTTCGTGGCATCGCCTTCGTGGCATTTCATTTGGATCCTATCGAGAGCTTCGCTGCGTTTTACTCTGATGTGTGCTTGGTACACAATACTTGACTTTCATTGCAAATTGGTTGTTTCAATGATAACTTTGGTGTTTAACAACATCGCCTTGTACGAGCGCAACTCCAGGCTCGTACGGCATCACGTCCCAAAGAGAACGATTGTCATTCGGGAGAGCTGCAACGTGGTGATTCACATTTAGCAGGGACTATTAAGCTTACGGGAGATTGGGGCATGACATAAGAACCCTCAAAGCCTCATCCCAATGATCACGTAGGGGCTCATGCATAAACTGCGACAAGATGTGAATAGCGTAAGCTAAATCCAACCGAGTAAACGAAAGATAGATCATTCGCCCCACGAGTCATCGATATGCTTCCCCATCCGACAATAGTGGACTTGTATAGTGTGCTAGTTGATGATATTGTTCTATAGAAAAGCTTGCTGGTTTTGTTCCCAATAATTATGTCTCAGAGATAATGTCAAGTGTATATTTTCGTTGGCACAAAAAAAATTTCTCCGCACTTCAAGCTACCTCAACTCCAAGAATAAACTTCAACACTCTAAGGTCCTTCATATGAAAGCATGTACTCAAATAATTCTTAAAGGTAGTAAGAGCAACAAAATTATTGCCAGAGAGAATCAAATCGTCAATATACACAAGAACAATCATCTGAATATCACCCTTATGAAGAGTAAAAAGCGAGTAGTCAGAGTACGATTGGCAAAATTCGTACTCCCGCAAAGAAGATGCCAACTTCGCAAACCAACAATGAGGCACATGTTTAAGCCCATAAAATGATTTTTGAAGCCGACATACTCGAACAGGGCGTGTAATTCAGAAACCAGGTGGTTGTTTCATATATACTTCTTTTGTAAGATCTCCATGCAGGAAAGCATTGTGAACATCCATCTGATATTGTTTCTAATTCTTTGTTGTAGCTACAACTAGAAAAGCACGAACAGTAACCATTTTCGTAACCGGAGTAAAAGTATCAGTGTAATCAATCCCTTCAACCTGATGATTGCAGAAAACTACCAAACGGGCTTTAAGCCGCTCAACACTCCTATCAGAATTATACTTTATCTTATACACCCACCGGCTCCCCATAGCACATTTTCCAGCTAAAGTGTCTCCATTGTCCTCGTATCATTATCCTCCAAAGCCCGTATCTCCTTCTTTATAGCTTCATGCCACCTTGTATCTTTAACCGCCTCTTTAAAGGAGGTCGGTTCTGTACCTACAGTTACAACTGCAAGAAAAATTTTGTGTCCCAGAGAAAATCGATCATAATTCAAAAATTATGTTATAGGATAAGGAGTACCTGAGGAGTGATTGAACGTGGTGGAACGTTGGAAGGAAGGACTGGGACTCAACTTTCGTATTGTATTTGTAACAAAATTATAGAGCTTCACGGATGAAATTTTGGCACGAATTCCACGCCCCAGTTCATCATCACCATCTGGCGCCCCCACCACCTCCTCATCCTCCGCTGGCTTATCCTCCACAGTGGCCTCAGCCGTGCCACCCTCACCATCAGTCGCCCTCACCGCGTCATTTTTTATGACCCATCCCCGAATAATTAGGCATGGGCCATGGGTACATCCAGCCTACATCACAGCATCGGCGGTAGAACACTGTATTGGTATTCTAGACTATCTATCAATAATGATCATCAACACATAATGATAACTCAAAGAATATGAATACTTAATCACATAATCTATAAACAAGAACAACGGACGAATATCATATAAGGAGAATAAAATAAGTCAATACATCTCACAAGACTAATAATATCCAAGAGTCTCCAAAAAAAATAAAAGAACTAATGTCAAGCTAGAGACAAATCCAGTACAAGTAATCTGTCAATCTACTGAACTATAGGCAATGTATCATCGACCTCAACTGGGATGAGTCCCTCCTGAGCCACAGTCTCTAGCTCTAGGCCTACTACGTCCTGAGGCCCATAATGAGTGGGATACCACTCCTCAATGTCATCTAGAAAAAATATATCCAGTCATGATTGGAGCAAAGTACACTTCTAGTAGCAGTTCCAATAAATGATAAAGACTATGTAGCAGTAAATAGAGAGAATCTATAAGATAAATAGAGCATGGCAGAAATATACAGGAATAAGAATGCAAGAATATATATACAAGAGAAATGAACATCATATATAAGAGTCAAAAAATACAACTAGCTAAGAGAGTGAGTAATAGCTTTAACATGTGATCGCCTTGGGTCTTTTGTTCAGGAATCATGGCTTGGTTAATCATATGTGCGGTGTATAATTAATACTATACATGAAAATAGGAACAGCGGGGTATGATCACATATCTACACTAAATACTCCCCGCCCCCGACTGGTATAGTGGATCCAACCATGGAATGCTATGCCATAGGATTCTATGAGAAGGTGTCAAGTCTTCCCAAGAATCAGTGTCCATACAAGTACAAGAACTACAGGGCTTGCACAGGATACGCCAGGAACCACCAGGAATAGCATCTCATGACGGAATCCAGAAATACCAATCCGTGTAACCATGTGTCAAGAAGTCAAGTACATCTATATTAGATACAAGAAACATAAAAGATATCATAAATGAAAAACTATCAGAGAATGTACTTGCTTGGTATCCAGGATGAAGTATCAACAGTATCCGTAATAGTGCCTCGAAGACCTAAATATGGAATATCATATTAATACTGTGTTTTGAAATGATAATAAAGTTAAACTAGTTAATTTCTAGGTCTCAAGCCTTTTCTAGGTCAAACTAGGTTAAAATAGTCATTTCTAGGTTGTGTTAGTCTATACCTATGTTTCTAGGTTGATATCTTGAGGTTATTAGCTATACTAGCCAATACTAGGTATTATGATATTATATTACCAAATATCAATATATATCTTATACTAGCTAATAATACTAGGTAATCTACATATTACCTTATACCAGTTACTAACTATTATCTAAATTACTTAGTATCAATATTATACTTGATAACACCTAGCCTATTAACCATACTAATACCTATTACCCATAACTGGATACTCACTTGCTTACTACACAGTCATGATACATTGAGTATCATACCCACACAAGCCTTCAATATACTTAACTAAACCTTCCTTTTTATACTACCTCACAATCCCATTTGTATATCTGGCACTTAACAATCATACCCTAACATAATCTCGCATTACAACTATCATTGCACACCTGAGCTTGTTGCTGCTCTACATAACCAACTGTCACATATGCACATACATTTGCTCATAAGGGTGCACTCTTCAGCTCACTTGAATACACCAAACTAACCTGAACACAGGTACTTGCACAATGTGTTATAATTACTGCTCCAAAATCTGAACACCTAGATGCACACACCTGTGCTCGAGCCCCCACATTTCTGCTGCTCCTATTGGCTCTGTTCACAGAGCAACACCCCTACTACTACTATAAAATTCCTAATATTTGTTGCACTGCTCCTCTCAAAACTCGACTACCTATTTTCTTTACTACTAACACTCACAGACACTTATAACCACTACACACATACTTGGGTAACAGACACAATGCACCCCCAATCCTTAACACTAAAGCATAATATCAACCACCATACTCTGATGTGCCTAGGACTGACCCGAGCACAAGCCTGGCCAAGCCTATACTTATGCACCACACAATATAGTGCACTGCTCCCAGTTCACAGCAGTGAACTGGTACTGTTGGTTCTCCTGTTGTTCGTTGCTCGGCCATCTACTCCTCCTCACACTGCTGTCATTGCTCTATGGTCTGGACAGACCCCATACTGATACATTAGTATCAGTCACCCCCACCCTAGTCCTAAATATTGTTGCAACCTGGTATTGTTTCTCTTCCAACCTCATCAATATACTACTTCTCCAAAATATAATATATGTCATACACATATACATATATGAAATATACACCAATGCGCGCGCACACACACATACAATTTAACAAACACCTTGAGTGCACCAATGTGTATCACACCTAAAATATCTAATACGCACTTGATACACATTCTCTACCACCCCAAACTCAACTAAAATACCAAGGATACGTATAGTATATAATTTATAACTATAATTATGTAATATAGACTAATTATAATAGATCTATGAGTATATGGACACAAGAAACCCACAATATGAAGAAAAATACCAATTCTCAATCCAGTATCACAATGTATCATGACACGCACTTTCCATGTCCAATTATGGATACGTAGAACCTATGACACATCACAATAGACTTGATTTGTCCTATTGAGGACACGACACAACCAATACATGGACACAACTCAGATTTCTCCCAAATTGAGCCCAAAATCAACAATACAACCATCACATGCATAGATCTACCCAAATTGAGGCTCCTAGTGCCTAGATCTATCATAGAACGGTCATTTTCTCCAACTAGAAGGTTCCTTTAGGTCTTAATATGCTTCCTACACATAGAATGGGTAAAATTGAGAAGTTTAACTCTACTAGAAGTGTCCTCCTTGTTGGACTCCAAATTTGGACACGGTAGGGATGACTTGGACACAAATTCCTCCTTGGTGACTCCTCTCCAAGCTCCTTGCTCCTTGATGAAGAATGAATGAAGAGAATTGGGAAGGGAAGGTGGAATTTGAATTCTATATCTAGAATTTTGAGAGGAAAATGAATTGGTATTTAATATAAATTATTGCTTGGAAAGAAAGTAGCAAATTGGAGGGAAACTAAATTCAAAAGAAAGACACATGGCATTCTCCTATTGGTTGGGTTCAAATGGTTCATTTCTTTTTCCTCCAAATTGAATTTAAAATTTTAAAAGAAAAGGAATCTAATTTGATTAAGAAGGGAATCTCTACAACTAATTGAGAATATTTCTTTCATGATAACTATCTTATTTTAATTCTAATTAATTAACTAGGCAACTAATACTAATTAATTCTGGGACATACCCATTAATTCTAAACTAACCAATAATATAAAATATACTCATATAATATTACCAAAATATTCCTAGCATACAAAATTACTAAAATATCCCTATAGTGAAAATAGGTGGTTACATCGTTCCCATCTGGGATACGACTGTCCCATCCGTATGAGGTAAATCATACCTCGTAGTACTGTCGATCACAGGATCAAAAATCAAATCATCATCACCCACAACAGGAGACGCAAGCTCAGGTGAAGCCGTACCACCACGATCATCCTTAACATAATAGGAAAACCCATTCTCATAAAATTTAACATCTCGAGAGACAAAAAAATTACCAGTAGCAAGATCATACAATTTTTAACCCTTTTTGCCATGGGGATATCCAACAAAAATACACTTTCGACCGCGACTGACAAATTTGTACATTTTAGTTTTTTGGTTGTAGGCAAAACATAGATAACCAAAAATATGTAATTCATCATAAGAAGGAGAAGCACCAAATAAAATTTCATAAGGGATTTTAAAACTAAGAAGACTTGAAGGGGTTCGATTGATCAAATAACTGGCTGCCAAAATATATTCTCCCTAAAAAGAAATTGGTAATTTTCCTGAAAACGTAAAGCACGTACCACATTCAAAAATATGTCTATATTTTCGTTCGACCCTCCCATTCTGTTGAGGTGTACCTACACAAGATATCTGAAACAAAATACCATTATACGCAAAGTAGTCACGCAGGCAATTAAACTCAGTACCATTATTACTTCGCATAATTCAAACTTTGGAATTAAATTGTCTCAATCATAGAAAAAATGACGAGAACATCTTGTATACTTCAGTCTTATCAATCAACAAAAATACCCAAACAATACTAGAAAAATTATCCATAATCATCAAAAAATATCGAGCTCCACACGAAGAAGGCGTAGGATACGGCCCCTAAAGATCACAATATATAAAATCAAAATTTTCAACAGTCCGAGAGTCACTAACAGAAAAAAATACCTCGAGTTTGCTTTGCCTGATGGCAAACTTCACATGCCTTATTCACTGAACTACTATAGTTACTAACAACAAAAAGAGATGTTACTTCTTTATCAGAAGGATGCCCAAGTCGTTGATGCCAAATGTCCAGAGAAGTCGTCCCAGGGTCCTCAAACCGGTACAATACGAAAGTAGTAAAGTTTGTCCCGCCGTTCACCGACGCCAATCAGGGTCCTCAAACCGAGGTCCTGTATCACACACAATTTTTTAGTAAATTGTACAACACAATTTGTATCATCAATAAGATGGGCCACAAAAATTAAATTGCAATGTAATTGAGGTACGAATAGAATATTCGGGAGAACAACACCCGGTGCAAAAGCAACACGCCCGCAGCACGAGGCAATCGCAGTCCGTCCGTTCGGGAGCCCAACTGGACATTCCTCCATTTCCGTCACCCCGGACAATAAATCCAAATTTACAGTAACATGATTCGAAGCGCCTGTATCAATAATCCAAGTTGCAATAGACTTACCCACTATACGGTCCTCCAAAGATTTGACCGAAGAGTTACCAAGCCAAGAAATAAGTTGTTGACATTGATCCAGAGTTATTCCCGGAACACCGCCTGCACCATCACCTGCCATACGTGTCGGACCGCAGCCGTTGCGCCACGTCCTGCCACCACCGTACGCACCTCTGCACTCCGTCCAAGTCCACCACCAGCTGCGTGTTCTCCACCACGTCCGCGGTCAGCCCCTCATCCGCAGCCACGCGTCCTATCCCCCCACCAATCCAAAAAGATATGTTTCTCGAAGAAAGTGGCTTCTTCATGTCCGTTGCATTTGCAAAAAATTTAAAGCAACACTGATTTATCCCGAGTGTCACCACCCCATTTCCAGAGCCGGATTTTTTTTTTTAATTTGGTTAATTGTGTATTATTTATATTTAATTGTATTTATATTTAATTAATGATTGTATTATTTTATATTGATTGTTTTAGGATTTTGGCTAGTCTGGACCCATGTCAGACCCTAGTGGACCCATGTCCGACCCAGCCCACACTCCTGTGAGACCTATTTTTGGGTTTAGAATATTTATTATATTTTTAGTGGGTTAGTTGGAGAGATTTGGAGTTAGTTTGAGTGCTTTTGGACCCCGAAACCCAAAACCGAGTTACAGGAGGGCATTTTGGACATTTGCCAACTTGTAACCCCCTTTAATTTAGCATGGCCGGCCCTATTATTCACTCCCAGACCGTGAGCACAGCAGGAGCAGCCCCCCATTCCTTCTTCTTCACTACTTCTTCTTCCTCTCCACTCTTTCTTCTTATTTTTTCCTCCCAACTTCAAGTAAGCATCTTTTCCTCTTCTTTCTTCTTCTATTCTCCATGGTTGTGAACCCTAACCTTGCATTTTTCCCCAACCTAGGTGGATAGAGCTTAGATTGGGTGTTGGAGCTAGATTTGGGAGCTTGAAAGCTTGGTTTGGTGGATTTGGAGCTTTTTGGAGACTTTGGCTTGGGATTCCAACTCCCAAGAGGTAAACCCTAATTTCCCCCCTTGTAATTACTTTTATATAGTATAATTAATAGTTTAGAACCTTTATAGACCCTTAGACTACCCGTGGGAGGAAGTTGGAACTAGTTTGGTTGAGTTTAGAGACCTTGACACTAGGTTTTGTGTCAATTTCGGGTGGAATCCGAATTTGGCCCAATTTTGGGTGATGTCCTAGGTTATACGGACCTAGGTAGACGTTGTCGGGTGTCTTAAGGGTGAGTGCATGTCTCCGTTCGGACACGGGAAGTCGTATCGCGGAGAAACGGGCGTTTCGGGCAAATTTGGGGTTTTCGTCGTCGCCGATTCTAAGTGCGTGCGCGTTTTCGCCACGGACCTAGAATTGACGCGGTAGTATTTTTTTTAGGATCTAGACATCGTTTAGGACCCATGGGTAAATTTTGGGCCGATTTCGAGTTCGTTTGGTGTGCGTTTCAGGAGGTTTTCTGAACCGCACACCGCGTGTTCGTCGAAATGACCGAACGGCCATTTTGGCGTGGTTTCCTAGTTTCGGGCTTGTGCGCGTATTGGATTAGCTTCGGGGAGTGTGTGCTAGAATTCTCGGACTATATTTTATATATTTATAGGTGTTTGTGCGTGTCGGGATCGTTGGGCGTGCGTTGGTGGGGCGTTGTGAGCGTTGTGCGTTGTGGTGTTGTGTTTATATATATATATATATATGTGTGTATATATATTTGTGTGTGTTTCTATATATATATATATATATATATATTTCTATTTATATATGTGTTTTTATGTGTTTGTGAGTGTGTTAGTGAGTGCTTGTGTGAGTGTGTTGGTGCTAGTGTATGTGTGTAGGTGAGTGTGTGTGTGTGAGTGTGAGTGAGTGTTTATATATATATATATATATATATATATATATATATATATATATATATATATATATATATATATATATATATATATATATATATATATGTATATGAGTTTGAGTTTGTGTGTATATATGTATATATTTATATATATATATGTAGGAGTGTTTGTGTGTGTGGTTGTGTGTTTGTGAGAGTGTGTGCTAGTGTGTGTGAGAGTGTGTGTGAGGGTGTGTGAGTGTGAGTGTGTGTGAGGATATATATTTATGTTTGGGTGTAAGTGTGTGTGTGTGTATATATATATATATATATATATATATATATATATATATATATATATATATATATATATATATATATATATATATATATATATATGTGTGTGTATAAATATATAGATGTGTGTTTAAATATATATATATATATAGATATATGTATATAATTATATGTGTGTGTGTGTTGATATGTGTTTGAGTGTGTGTGTATGTGTTAGATTACATATAAGTTAGTGTGTATATATATCTATAGAGTTATATATATATATATATATATATATATATATATATATATATATATATATATATATATATATATATATATATATATATATATATATATATATATATAGGAGTGTGTGTGTGTGTGTTGTGAGATGGGAGGGGGGAAGCTGTACTGTGCAGCAGCAACAGCAGCTATGCTGCAGCAGCAACAGCTGCTAGCTGCAGCAGCAGCAATTTGAAGCAGGGGCAGCAGCAGCAGTAGCTTAATGCGAGGGAGAGAGGGGTATATATATATATATATATATATATATATATATATATATATATATATATATATATATATATATATATATATAGAGAGAGAGAGAGAGAGAGAGAGATAGATTGATATATAGTTAGATAAATAGATTCATAGATAGGTAGATGTATAGATAGTTAGAGAGAGAGGTAGATGGATAGATAGATAGATATAACTATAGAATGATAGATAGATGGATAGCTAGCTAGATAGATAGATGGATAGAATTAGATAGATAGTTAGATATATAGATACATAGTTAGATAGGTATTAGATAGTTAGATTGTTAGATACATAGATAGGTAAATATTTAGATAGATAGATTAGATTGATAGATAGCTAGGTAAATAGATAGACACATAGATAGATAGCTAGATGGATGGATGGATAGATGTTAGATAGATGGATACATGGATAAATAAATAGGTAGATAGATATATTGATATATATATATATAACTAGATAGATAGATAGATAGATAGATAGATAGATAGATAGATAATTAGATATCTATATCTATATGCATAGATATATATACATAGCTAGATAGATAGTTAGATATCTAGATATACATATACATATATATATTTATGTATAGGTAAGGTAAGGTATTGGGTATATATATATATAGGTATATGCCTATATGTATTAGATATCTATATTTTAGCCTAGATTATAGCTAGATATATATGTTTATGCATAGTTAGTTAGCTAGAGGGGTAGTCGGGTTGAGTTTAGAGCGGTATCTCAATACCTTGAGATAACCAAGGTATTGAGTTACGAGCGGAATATTTGGGCAATAGCCTAGGAATAGTATTGGAGTGATTTTTATATGCTTATGTGTATATATTTACGCGTGCTAGCATAGGTTTTAGCGGGTTTAGGCGGGGTGCGTAGCCTAGGTTGAGGTATCGGATACCGAGGGTATCCCGGTATCTCAAGGAGGTGAGTTTGAGAGTTTTCTAGTTTAATGACCTCGGTTTGACCTAGAATTTCAGGAGCACCCTAGTTTGACCTAGACTTGACCGTAGTTGACTCGGTTGACCGCCAAAGTCAACTTTTGACCTAGTTTTGACCCAGAGTTGACTTTTTGACCTAGATTTTACCGGTTTGACCCGTTTGACCTAGAACGACCCTAGAAGCCTATTTTTAGTTATTTTATATCTGTTTAACTCATTAGAACCTTGTTTAATCTTGTTTTTCGCAATAGGTCCTTGCGACACCGGTTCGGATCGCCAGTTGCTTAGGACGTCAGGCGAGTACTTTCTCTGATAGTTTTCATTATCTGATGATTATTATGATTCAGCTTCTAGTATAGTATCATCTGATTATTCTGGCACAACACGGGACACTGACTGGTATTTCTGAATTCATTTACTTGCTACACGTATATTTCATGTTTCTGGCCTCTATTCTGGAATTACTACAGGCATCACAACAGGCATCATTCATGTTCAGGCAGGACTCATCTTGATTTACGTGTCGGGTCTTGGATCCACTTGTATTAGTCGGGGCGGGAAAATACTCGAGTAGACATGTAAACATTCCCATCTGGAATCATCAGGAATCACTCCCTCTGGTCTAATCTGGAATGATAACAGCCGCGCACCCAGTGCGCGGTGAGCCGTACTTACCCCTAGCCGTTTACATGTCGAAACAAGTATTTCAAAGACACCGAGTTCATTCTTTATAGTCTGGACTCACTTGCATTCTTGTTGGTCTCACTTACATGTTTCTGGACTTGACTCACTACATGTTTTTCATGTTGGACTCACTACACGTTCATGTGCACGGACTTGATCTTAGCTTAGATTTCCTGTATCTTGCAGTTATTACTATCTTGCTCTGATATCCATGCATCTTTACCTTTATGCACCAGTGATTTATATATTCCTTGTTTCATACTTGCTTTATTCTTCTTACTACTTGCTATAACTGTTTTATAGTTTTTATCATTTAAATGGAACTGCTGTTAGAGATGTACTTGCTCCAGTCCTGACTGGACATATTTTTCAGAGTATCCGGAGGATTGGTGTCCGACGTTTTATGGACCTGAGCCTGTCGATGGTGCAGACAGGGACCCTCTAGTTTAGGGGTGATTTCCGGGTTGGTAGCCGGGATTACTAGGACCTTGTTGTTGTTTTTATTAGTTTTTAGCACCGGATTTGTCTCCGATTTTGGATTGAGACCTTGTATTGTATATTATTTTGGATGATGTATTATTATTATTGATGTTGTGGTTGTTGTAGTTGTTGTTGTTGGTTAGACTTTGGAGTTGTTAGTCTTCTTTGTTATCTTATCGTGCGTAGATTCGTGATTGAGTACTTGATTATCATTATGATATTGCTCCTCCGTTTGGAGTTGAGATCTTGACAGGTTTATATATTGATTGCGTGGTTGCCCTCCTTTTAGAGAGGTCATGGCAGATTTTTTGTGAGTTATCTAGATAGTTGACCTAGACAGCGTTCTACCGCCGATGCTGCGGTGTAGGCTGGACGTACCCATGACTCATGCCCAATTTTTCGGGTGCGGGTCGTGACACCGAGCATCCAAACAAGATGGCCCACGGATAACAGAAATAGTTTTAACTGCAAGCGCCATAACATTGTCCCGTTCAGAGGAGTCTTGTGTGGACGTGCGCAATCGTTCCCCCTGTAGCATGGATTGATAAGCACACACCAAAGTAGGGAACGGATCTTGTGCTAATAAAGTCGAGCGGACGTTGCCATAGAGTTCCTGATTGATACCATAAAGAAACTGTTGAAAGCGCTCCTCATCAACCCGTTTCTACAGCTTCTTCGGGATATCACACATACATTTGTCGCAACTGCACGCCGGAATAGGTTCATAAGTCCCCAACTCATCCCAAAGGGTCTGCAATTGGCCGAAGTAGTCGACCACGGACATGGATTTGGTTTGGCGACACTCTGCCAACGAATGTTTAATTTGTTGAATTCTAGAGCCATTTTCCACGCTAAATCGGTCCTTGAGCGAATTCCACAGCGGTTTCGCCTCCTCAAAGTAGGGTATCGTCTTCTTCACCGAAGCGTCAATAGTGTGCAAAATCTATTGCACAAGCATCGATTGGACACAGTACCAGTCCTCCAATTTGTCTTTCTCCGTAGGTTTATCGATAGAACCGTCACAAATTTCCGCCGAGTCCTTAGAGAAAAAGAAAGTCGAATATATCTCGACCATTCCTTATAATTTTTTCCACGAAACACCACTTTCGTAATTGTATTACCCGGATTGTCATTAGAACCAAGATAATACGGGGAGGTGGGATCGATCTTTGTTGCCGCTGCCACCGACGTAGAAAACTCGCCGCCGTCCCACTGATCGTCATACCGCCAGTCGAAAGGAGACTCGCCGCCACCCCCGTGAAGAAAAAAATCGCCGCCGATGCTGTCGCTATGCGAAAAGAAATCGTGTCCTAGCCATCATGTTCTCATACCATGTGAAGAAGTAATATGAGAGAATAATCTGGATCTCTCATTCATCATAATATTACATATATATACATCCATATATCAACTTGGACCTAAGCCACATGGACCAATTATCATATATACAATTTAATTATATAATTTAATCTCAATAAAAGAATACATGCGTAGACTGTCGATCGTCGGATCGACATATGACGATAGGTAAGATTGCAGAATGGACAAAGAAGAAGTTAATCTCTCTTGAGGATACACTTGCTAATTTTTTTGGATTAGTTCCTGAAAAGTTTTAAATCGTAGGAGTACAAAATTAATCACTACACTTCCTGTTATTCGTTGACAAAGACTGATCACACGAATTTCCTTTTTCTTTTTTGTATAATAAAGAGAAATTACTCAAGACATATTGCAACTACAATATTTTAAACATAGATAGCAAAAAATAAAAAACAATAAATTATATGGAAAGAATTTATCATTGATGTGAATTCCTTTGAAACAAATATTTTAAAAAGACTTGAGGAAAGAAAATTCCAAAAGTATAGATGTTTTATTAATTGTGTTTAATCTATATCTTTTGAGAATTTTTGGTGAGTATTATCACAATAAAGAAACATAGAATAAAAAAGTAGAGGAAATTAGTCTTGTGATATATAATTTTTTTAATCATAAATTTTACTGTTACCATCTTTTGAGCGTTCAATCAAAAACAATCCAACATCCATATCTTTTTAAAGAAAAAAAATTAGCTCTACTCCTATAATGCGCTTCAAAACGACTAAAACTATTTTTATATATAAAAAATTAACTTACGTTCTCTTCTGTGCGGTCAAGAAAAAGAAAAATAAAAATCAGCATATAACAAATCCTAAACTATATTTAAAATTTAAATTATATTTAAATTAATTACAAAATATTATCTAATTAAACACATATCTAAAATTTTACAAAATTATAATTAAAATATATTACAATAATATTTAAAATATTCTAATATAATTTAAAATTTTATTTTAGATAATATCATAAATTTGTTTTGATACGTTTTTTTAAGTTGCACGTATCAAAAGCAAATACCAAACTAAATCCATCGGTATAACTCTCAAGGGGCATTTCCGTCATTTTCCGACCACCCACCCGTTTCTCCACTCAAACCCAGACGTTACCGTTAGCTTTAATAAATACCAAAGGGATAAACCAAATCCAAAACAAAAACAACCAAAAAGTGCCGATTAGAAAGAAAGAAAAAAAACGTAAATAAAAGCCAGCACTCGTTTCCTCCCACCTCCAAATAAAACTCAACTCTCTCTCTCTCTCTCTCTCATTCTCATTCAAGTCTCCCAACTTCTCAAAACTAAAAGCTTTTTTCTCATTCTTCTCCGGCCATGGTGACGAAAATGATGCGGTGGCGGCCGTGGCCGCCGATCCTCTCCAGGAAGTTCGGCGTTCGGCTCCTCCTCAGGAAGATCGACGGCCTCGACGCCGCCGCCGCCGGCGGCTACGGAGGAGAGGAGGAGGAGAGGGTTCTGATGGCGGAGGTGAGGTGGAAGGGGCCGAAGATAGCTCTCGGCTCGCTGAGGAGGACGGTGAAGAAGAACTGCACCAGGGAGGAGGAGGTGAAGCCCGGAGTGGGCTCCGTGGAGTGGAACGAGGAGTTCGAGAGCGCATGCACGCTCACTTTCCACAAGGACGACGCCTTCCACCCCTGGGACGTCGAGATTAGGGTTTTCAATGTGAGTCCCGATCGCAAAGTCTTGTTCTTTAGGAATTCTCTCTGTTGGATTGTGTTTCTATTTGATAATATTGGAGGTATTTTAGGGTTGTAAAATTGGCATTTTGAAAGATTCTTTGTTCTGTTTTCTGCTCGAATTTCTTTTCTATTTTGAGTTGATACCCAACATTTGGAGTAAAATTGTCTAATTCTATATTTGACTCACCACTTTGTGTAATTTTTTCACTCATCTCAATTAGTACAAATTGGGTTAATTTAAGCGTATATTTGATATGCGTTTATTTCAAAATTTCATATAGTTTCAGGTTCAATTGAAAGGATTATGGAGATGAATTTGCATTGACATGCTGCCTTTCTATTTGGTTTGGTATTTGATTATTTCAAAATTAATAGAGTTTCGTTTTTTTTTTTCAATTGATAGGATTTCGGGGATCAATTTGCATTGATATGATGCATTTTCTTTATCATGATTGTATAAATGTGAGCTCTGGGAATTCTGGAGTTGACTTCTTTTTTAGCTGAAATTAGCTATGAATAAAGTAAGTAGTTGAATATTACTTTCTTTCTTTGTCGGATATAAATAATTGATGACAATTTATGGTTCAAACTGTAAATTTTATAGTTCTTGCAAGGTCAATTGTGCTGTAAGATTACATTTTTATATATGTATGTATTTTTCTAGAATTATATCTTGTTTTTTTCTGGGTGCAATTATAGATTAATGAAGTTGTGGTAATCTTGGTATATTCTCTAATATATTATATTATCATCTGACTGACATTTTCTTCCATTATATGATTTGTTTGTGTGTTGAATTAGAAGTTTATTTGGGGCCATTGACAAGTGAGAATAGAGATTTTTTTTTTCTTTCTTTCAGTTATTGTGGGATTAGGGTTATTATATTTAATTTGTAGGTGCATATAATATGTTCTATTTCCTCTCTACCCTTGCCCAACACTTGTCGTTTGCTCAACTGGAAAGAATATAATAGAGTTCGTTTTATTCTTTTATGCGTTCCATGTATTTTTCTAGAATTATATCTTGTTTTTTTCTGGGTGCAATTATAGATTAATGAAGTTGTGGTAATCTTGGTATTTTCTCTAATATATTATATTATCATCTGACTGACATTTTATTTCATTATATGATTTGTTTGTGTTTTGAATTAGAAGTTTATTTGGGGCCATTGACAAGTGAGAATAGAGTTTTTTTTTTTCTTTCTTTCAATTATTGTGGGATTAGGGTTATTATATTTAATTTGTAGGTGCATATAATATGTTCTATTTCCTCTCTACCCTTGCCCAACACTTGTCGTTTGCTCAACTGGAAAGAATATAATAGAGTTCGTTTTATTCTTTTATGCGTTCTATGTATAGAGGATTGGAATCTATGACCTGTATATGCTTCTTCCTCACTTTTTCTTTTCCTTTTTGCTATTGGTTTAAATGATACAAATGGTCCAGTGGAATCTGGCTTTGTGTCCACGTTTCCGACAAATATGGATATCCTTTATCCATCAATCAGAATAGGGTGCAAATATGTAAATACCTTCAGAACCGAGCCTGCCAAATAGTATTCAAAACAATACCCTAACAATTACTGAAGGTTTTAAAATACAGCCATGCTTTAGCCCCCCTGTTATGTTTTACGGACACTGGCAAAATGACATCCGTATCCGAATTGTGTCCGTAGCTGTCCGTATTCGTGCTTCATTGGTAACTACGTTTGAACCAATTTGAAAATGTCCGTAACCCCTATCTGTATTGTGTACGTATCCGTGCCCGTACGCGCGCAAAATAGACACCCTGCTTACGGACCTAAAATTTTTATGCTAGTCGCATTCTAGCATGCATCTAAGGCCTAAATATGTACATATTCATGTATCTACATATTAAGATCTTAATAATATATATGTATATAGGTTTAGATAGTAGATGATCTCTTCTATCTAGATAAATTTTGGCACAACTCTACATGCCCCCAGCTATTTTGGACCCTCTGTAACCTAAACATTGGCTAACCGTGTCCAGAATGCATGTCAAGCCAGGGAATAAGTGGATACATGTCAGGCTTTGATACGCTCCTCTGTGGCATGTCATTTAAAATATAGTATTCATATGAAAGTACCTAAATTCGAATCATCCAAATAGTATTCTGAATAATATCTTAACAGTTGGAAACAAGCAACGCTGTAGATTCCCACTTACTGCCCATAAATTTTGTTCTACTCACATTCTTGCAAAAATTCTATCTAGAATATATCCCACTCACTTAAAGACGTGTCTTTTATTATTGTATTAAAATTTGTATGATATGGTAGGTGTCTAAAACATTATTCTTAGAATCTAGAGTGAAACTAGTTTCCTATCTCTTCTTGAGTCTTATCTAATAGTGATGGTCCTATTTATATTCATGTTCAATCCTATTTTTATCAAAATTTAACCAAAAGAAATATCTATGATGCACCAACCAGTATGACCACCAGAGTTGTGTAATAGTGTCGGTTCTATTTATGTTAATTTTCCATCCTAGTTTTTATCAGCTTTAAGCAAAAATGAGTATCTATAATGCACCAACCGGTATAACTACCGTAGCCTTATCTAATAGCGACGGTTCTATTCATGTGTAAAGCATTTATTTTTAAAAAGTAGATATAATTTAGCTCCTGTCTATCTCAAGTCTTATTTATTCGTGGAGGTCTTATTTGTATTCTTCTTTGATCAAAATTTTCAACAATTTGAGCCAGATATGGACATTGAATTTGGTATCTGAATGAGTATTATGTCTGTATTCATTTTCGCTATGAGAAAGAAATAAAAATAGTTTTCCATCTATAATGTTTCCATTCAAATTTGTTTTGGAGGACTAATTATTACATTTAATTTATGTGTCTGTTATACTAATCCTGTCCGTAGGGAATTTTTGGACCAAATCCTAAAGATGTTCCCCTTTTACATTTCTTTGAATTCTTTCTTCACCGATATCATATTTGGAATAGTTTTCTTACCACTCTGAAGAACTTTATATCTTTTCATTCGAAAGAAAATGGAATACTGTTTTCCTAGAGGATAAGCTACAACATATTTGTTTTTTTCAAAAAGAAATAAAAGACTTACAATAGCAACTTGCACGCACTTAAGGCTTGCTCTCGTATTGAGATTGGAGACATTTGGGTGTATGAAGCATCATTCTTTAGAAATGTATATTGGATTTTGTTTCCTTTGAATTTCTGATTTTCTGAGATCTATCATACTGATATTCTAATTAGATCCAAACTTATTCATTTCGGCCAAATATGGACATAGCTTTCACTATTTCTAGAACTACCTTGTTTTATTTGTTTCTGCTGTAAGAAAACAAATAAAAACAGCTTTATATTCTCACTGTTCCTATCTGCTCCACATACTACCCTAATTCTTGTGCATACTACCCATGTTCTTGTGCATTCATTTCCTTTTCTTTCCATTCTCTTTTCTAGACTTGAAAGTATTTGAAGACTTTATTTTGAACCTTTCGTAATTAGAACGTGAAACTAATTTTTACACACTTTCTATGGTAATGTTGTGATTACCAAGGTTAGAATGTTAGATGTGTTGTTTTTACGAGATTACAATTCACATTGTTCAAGCCTACATAAGTTATCTTTACGGTTATCATCATATCATTGTTTGAAAACATTATAGAAGATCTTCTACTGTTTGTTGAAAATTGTCACAGATCAAAGCAAGCTTATTATAGTAGGTGTGACTTACATGAGACCAACTTTGATCTGTAGTTTTTATTTAGTCATCCACCATTCCCTATTAATAGGTGCTGTTTTTTATTGCACAGATTGTTTTCTTTTAGTATATTAAATTATTACTTGCAAGAGTGTGTGTTAATGAGCTTAGTTGTTTATGTTCTTTCATGGCTTCACAAATAAGTTCTGAAAGTAGGGACATAGTTGACGTCAATCAAAACCCAATGGTTGAATTTTACAAGTTAATACTGAATTATGTCTGAAAGAATATATAACCTGTAATTTGAGTTGTAGCATGATAACTGGTAGCCTGCATTTTGTTAGTCTCTAGATACTCTTCGTTCGCCTGTATTCTCGTCCATAATTATTCAAACAAATGAAAACTAATATAACAATAAGTTATCTCAAAAGATATTACAGTAATTATCCTATAGTTTATTCTTTATGGTCCAATCATCGATTGCTTGTGAACCACTCTAGAGAGATGTTAACCTTGCCTTTTCCCCTTGTTCAGGGCTTAAAACAAGGGCCTAGAAATAAGGCATCAGTTATTGGAATGGCTCTATTGAATCTTGCTGAGTTTGCTTCTACTGCTGAAGATTTCGACATCAATCTTCCTTTGTTGCTGCCAGGGGTTGATGCTGACTCTCATCCATCACTTACAGTAAGTATATTTGACTCCTTCTATATTTACATTTCATTTTCTTATGCAATCTAGATGCTTAGAGCATTATATTGATGTTGATTGCTAAGTGTCATATTGCAACTAAGTTGATACGAACAATCTTTCCATCCTTGTCTATTAACCTTGTCAGGATTAACAGCAGATATGTTCTATTATTTTTTTCTCCTTGACATTAAATTCAAAATATTATTTGCCATGTATTGCCACCTGTTTGCAATATTTTCCTTATCAGATGACATATCAGAGTTTTATATTACCTTCTTATTTGAAGTTAATTAGAAGTCTTAGTTACTGTGTGTTGCGATCTGTTGTTAGTACTTCCCTTTCAATTTGTTTCAGTTGCCTTAACTATGTATTTATACTGCAGATGACTCTCAGCCTATTGGAGTTGAGAACATCCCAGGAATCATCTGATACAGTGCAGAGGTCTATGGTGACATCTTGCTTGTCACCTCCCTCTGGAGATGCTCCTTCTGAGAAAGATGAGCTTTCTGCTCTTAAAGCTGGATTGAGAAAAGTTAAAATTCTTATGTCAACTAAAAAGACCAAGAAGACGGAGGATGAAGGCAGTGACGGAAGATGTTCTGCTAGGAGTGAGGATGTTGAGTATACTTACCCATTTGACACGGATTCCCTTGATGATGATCCTGATGAAGGAGAACTAGAAGATGGGAAAGAGGGTTATAGTATCAGAAAGTCCTTCAGCTATGGTACTTTGGCAACTGCAAACTGTGTCGGTGGTTCACTATACTGTGATATGAAAATAAATGGAGAGTTTGAGGATTGGGTCTATTACAGTCATCGGAGGTCAGATGTGGGATGTTCCCATGTGGAGGAGATTAAATTAGTCGTTCCAGTACACTCTTCGTTGCAGACTTCAAAAAGGAGCATTCTTCCATGGAAAAAGAGGAAGTTGAACTTCAGATCACCCAAAGCAAAAGGTGAACCTTTGTTGAAGAAGGGGTATGGAGAAGAGGGTGGGGATGACATTGACTATGATAGGCGGCAGCTAAGTTCCTCAGATGAATCTCTCTCTCTACGGGTATATTCTACTTGCCTTACATTCTAGACTATCTTCATTAATTGTTTTCAATTATTCATAATCTTGATTGTAAATATGCTAATATTTGGTTCTAAACTTTTCTTAGGTTTGAAGTGACAAATTATGACATGCATTTTCTCTTTATGCTGCTACTAAAATAATTAGATCATTTTTTAACTTCTGGTTTCATAAATAATAATAGTAGGATTACTTTCTGCAGAGGCACATGGGAAATGGTGATCTTGCTGCAAATTCCCCATCTCTATCCCACTTTGGGGATGACAATTTTGAAGTCGGAAGCTGGGAATTAAAGGAAGTGGTAAGCCGTGATGGGCATATGAAGCTCTGCACCAAGGTTTTCTTTGCATCTATCGATCAACGAAGTGAGCAAGCGGCCGGCGAGAGTGCATGCACTACCCTTGTTGCTGTTATTGCCGACTGGTTTCAGTCCAATCAGGATGCAATGCCCATAAAGTCTCAGTTTGACAGCCTCATCCGTGAAGGCTCTCTTGAGTGGAGGAAACTTTGCGAGAATGAGACATACCGTGAGAGATTTCCTGACAAGCATTTTGATCTCGAAACGGTCCTCCAGGCAAAGGTCCGCCATCTATCTGTCGTCTCAGGGAAGTCCTTCATTGGGTTCTTTCATCCCGAAGGGATGGATGAAAACAGTGGCTTTGAGTTCCTTCATGGTGCAATGTGCTTTGACAGCATCTGGGATGAGATTAGTCGAGCTGGGTCGGAATGCCTGCCTGACGGGTGTCCACAGGTCTATGTAGTGAGCTGGAATGATCATTTCTTCGTTCTAAAGGTTGAACGTGATGCATATTACATCATAGACACACTCGGAGAGAGGCTTTATGAAGGTTGCGACCAAGCTTACATCCTCAAGTTCGACGGAAGCACATCGATTTACAAAACTCAGAGCGAGAGCAAACCTACCTGCAGTGACGTCCAGCTGAAGAAAGGCAGCAAGGAGGGCTCCAGTAATGAGCAAGTTAGAGAGAATGGCAGTGCGGCTGAAGAGCTGGTGTGCAGGGGGAAGGAGTCATCCAAGGAGTATATCAAGAGCTTCCTGGCTGCTATTCCTATCAGGCAACTTCAGGCTGATATCAAGAAAGGGCAGATGGCTTCTACCCCACTGCATCAACGTCTCCAGATTGAGTTCCACTATACTGAGCCAGCCAAGGATGTTGGTCCAATGGTGTCGTCAGTCGTCCAGTCTGAAGAGTTTGTACAGCAGGAAGATCTTTTTCCGATCTTCACAAATGGAGAGCCTTCTGGTCAGGAAGTTCTGGCGATCACCGATTCACGAATGTCCTTGGATGAATATTTCTTACGGCAGGATGATCAAGAGCGAGAGGAGGCAGTTGCGGCGGCTCCCGAAGGGAAGTTTTTCTTAAGGCAGGAAGAGCCAGTACCAGCAGTTGCACCCAGTGTTTTAAAAACCGGACCAGACTGGCCGGTTCAACCGGTTAACCCGTGAACCGTAGTTTTTCCGGTCCAGGTCAGTATTGATCCACTCTGTTTTTTCAAAATCGGTTGAAAATGTATAGAAGGGACTAAACTTGGACCACTTAAGTTAACTCAGCCGTTGAACTAGTTGGTTGAACCAGACTCAGTACTTTGTCCAGGTTGATCTCCGGTCCGATTTTTAAAACACTAGTTGCAGCGACATTTTCTCTGACACCGGCAGTCAAAGTTGTATAGAATGTCATGGCTGTGATGTGGCCTAGTGCTTACCATCTTAAATGTTAATAATAGGTGAGGTGGTTTAGTTTTGAGGTGTATGGATGACTAAAATGTAAGAAAGTCCATAAAGGGGGGAATTACTGTCAACTGACGATGTTGTTCCTGTGTGTCCAGTTTTCTGTAAATAAATGGTGGTTCAAATAGTGTTTTTTTCGTTGACTTATAAATGAACTCTTTCAAGGTCAAATCATTTATAGAGGAATGGGTTACTTTATAAAGTTGACATCTGAAAGCATTAGACCTTCTGGAAGAGAAGGAAAGGGTTGGGTTACATTGTGCTTGTTGATGGGGACTCCATGAATTTGGAGAATATCTGGTCTTTGTTTGACTCGTTCATCTTTGCTTATCGATAATGTTAAAACTGAGGTCATGGTGTGACTTTCATATTATGCACAGAACGTGGTTTGGATTGGTTTAACCTGTTGGTGCGCACTGGGGGATATGGTCGGTGGTGGTGGTGGTGGTAGAATCAAAATCATTATCAATGTTCAGGTGAGTGGTTTGTTTCTCGTGAACGTACTCGAGGGCGTGATTCTTTTCATTTTGTAGGAGATAAATTGGTATTAATATGAAAATGTGTTGGTACAGTGTGGTCGTATTTCAATCTGATTTTGATAATCGACAAAATCAGACTTAATATAAATGGACTTAATATAAATGGACTGCTACAAAGTACAACGACGCTACATCTACCGGAATATACCTGCTACAGTCGTCTGCAATTACTTGGTCTTTTATTTTATTTTGTATTTTATTTGAGTCTAGGACTAATGTAAATTAAGTCGTACATGGCAACTAGATGGCACTCAAGTCCACTTAAATAAGCATATCCAAAATTTAGTCCAAATCCAACTCAAACTAGACCTAAACTTGCAAACCAAGTTCTGGAGTGACAGAATTCGGCCAGAGTTCAGACCGAAATCGAACCGAATTCGGTCAAAACCAAATCCCCAGTCCCATGGTCTTCAGTTCATCCCACAAGTTCAGGGTACAACGTTCGAATTTATGAACGTTAGAGCATCCGAACTCTGCTTGAACTCGGTTCAGAAAAAATGCCATAAATAGAGAATGAATTTCACCATTTTAATTCACTCAAGCTCTTACTTTCATATATCTATCATCTGAGCCTTAAATTTTTCTATCACCAAGACAACTATCCCATAGCCTTCTAATTGCCAGTGCGTCGTCGATTAAAAGTTTTGTTCGAGTTGTAAAAGCTTGAAAGTGGACTACAAATTCTCAAGTCTAGAAGTCGTCGTGTACTTCGCATCAAAACACGTGAGTCTGAAGTTGGCGAGTACTTGGGATCAAAAGCTCGTGTCTGTAAGAAGTCTGCAAGCCTTCGGATCAAAGTTTTTGTTGTACGCTATTTCACAAATAGTGGATTTAACTCCGAGCAAGAGTTATCGGGACCGAACTAGTCCTCCACGAGAAACCAGGATAAAATCTCGTTGTGTGCATTTGATTTCTAAACTATGTTTACTTTACTTTACCTTACTTACACTCTGCTTATACTCTGATCTTAGTCTTACTCATCATAGCAGTTTTATAAGTTGATAATTGTCCTATTTTTATTGGATTAATGTTATACACACTCTATTCACCCCCCTCTAGAGTGACTATAGTTGTCCCTTCAATATGTATGCAAATTTTTTTTTAAACAGATTTGGAGGTCATGTGCAAAAAAAAAAAAAAAGTTGCCTCAAGAAGTATTCTAAATAAATTATAAATAGTTATTTGTATTAACTTGCCCCCTCATTTACAATTCATATCCCCCCCCCCCCTCCCCCCCCCCCCCCCCCCCCCAATTTAATTACTAAAACCCCTTCCAATTCATGCATTTACACTGTGTTTGGAACTTTAGTCGGGATGGAAAGAAAAATTTGAAGGAAAATAAAGTGGAGGAGAGTAAAATGAAAGTAAAGTTAATTTTTTTCTCCCACTTGTTTGGATGAAAAAAAAGTAAGGAAAGAAAAAAATTTAAAATTTTTTTTTTTTTTGTGGATAAAGATATAATTACTATTTAATCATTGATATTCTCAAATCATAATTTATGCTTACCTTTTTTAGGGATATTGGGTAAATTCTCACAAAATCCTCTCATCTCTCTCCATTTTTCTTTCACTTTTAGGAGAAATTTTTTAGTGTGACCCTGTCACCACCACATTTCTAGATAAGGATAATTTTATCATTTTTGCATATTATTTTATTTTAGTGAATTAATATTTATTTATAGTGTGTTATTTATTTAAATTGAGCTTTGTGTTATTTATTTATAGTTAGTGGGCTAGCCTATTATTTAGACTTGACACTAGTGAGCCCAATTAGATTTGTCATGACAATATTTGAGCCCAACATGGACTTGACCCATTAGACCCATTCCCTCTAGTTAATTAGGAGGATTAGCTTAATTTGTATTAGTTTAGAAGCTTTTTCAATATAGCCCTTCCTTAATATTATTCATATTAACTAAGTAGGGGCACCTTGGTAATTGGTTATAGCTTGGAGAGGGGAAAATGAAGGGGCTGGCCATATAGAGCCTCTTCTCTCTCTCTCTCTCTCTCTCTCTCTCTCTCTCTCTCTCTCTCCACCTCATTTACATTCTCATTCTAGATCCCAAATTCTCTATATCCCCAATTCACTTCATCCCTCCATCAATTCATTATCATTCCCTCTCAATTTCTTCAAGCAAGGAGCATTGGAGCTTGGATTTGCAAGGAGCATTTGGAGAAGGAGCTTGTGGCAAGGATATCGTGTTTGGATCGTGTCCAATTGAGCATTTCATTGGGAATCAATCTCCCAATAGGTATAGATCTGAATCATTCTTCAATTTAGCCTCTAATTCATGCATTTGACCATTAGGAACTATCACATGGCTTAGGGATACCCATAGGAAGAAGTTCTAGGCCCAATTGACCCTTATTGTGACTTCTATATAGATTTTTGTGCCCAATTTGAGAGAAATCCAAGATTGGGAATCAAGTGTTGTCATTTGGCCAAATTGGTCTAATTAGACTTAGATTGGCGGTGTGAGACTAAATATGTGTCCACAAATGGATACGAGTAAGTCGTATCATGATATTTTGGGATACGCAGGGTCCATTTTGGATGATTTGTGCATAATAGTATAATTACTCTTCAAATTCTATTGTAACTAGTTACATTAGTCATATAATGATGATTTTGCTATGTATAATTGGTATTTATTAGTTATGGGGAGTTTTGGTACTAGGGATGAGGGTGTATCATAGGAATTCCTAATTGTGCACTAGAGGTATTTGAGAATTTGACTTAGACTTGTTGTGTGTGTGTGTATGGATAGGTGATAGTGTAGTGGGACTGTGTATACACATATGAGTTGTGGTTGTGTGCAGTGAGGGAAATCATTCTCAGGTCTGGAATATCTGTGTGTGGAGGTGTGTGCGTACTTTTGTGAGTGACAGTGAGGTGATCAGTGTGTGGTGTGGTGTGGTATGTTTGTGTTGTGGAGTAGGGATGTTGGTTTTGGTGTTTGAAGTGATGAGAAGTAAAGGAAAGGGGGAATTACTCGAGTACCTGCTCATTAAGGTAGGTATTTTGTAGTTGTTGATGTTGTGATGAATAAGGGGAAGAGAGGGGGTTCAGTTGTGTTCAGTTGGGGGTTAATTGCTGGGTTGGTGTATCAGTAACTTAAATTTGTGTTGTGTATAAATAAAAGTGTAGATAAGTGTGCATATCCTCTGTTCAAGTGCAAGTATGTATCAGATATGACTGAATGTGGAGTAGGCCAGTTTAGAATTAGTTTTATCCATTTACCTTACATAACTACTCAATCCACCCATTATTAAGATGAGTATATATATATGTGTATTATGTTTTGTGTGCGTATGTGTTAGAAGACAGTAAGTGAGTGCCTAATTTGGTTGAATGGATGATACTAGGAAGTATCAGTAGGAACTATAGGAGAAACTCGGGTATGCAGGTGTACCAGTGCAATAAGAGGGGTATGTATAGGTCTGTGACAAGGAGGAGTGAAGTCGGCTTGGGGAACACTCTTGTGCAGGTCAGGTACACTGAAAATGAGGGGTCGAGTAAGCCTGGGTTTGGTACTACTGCTGCTATTGTTGGTTATTGCAGGAACATGTGGAGGTATTGGCAATGTGTAGGTTGGGAGTGTTATTTGTTGTTTTGATTGATGTTGGTCTGCAGTTGGGGTGTTGGTGCAAGTTGGTGTCATTTTTAGTATTGAAGTTGAGAAAGTATCAGGGGTATATTGGGATAGTTAGTATCAGTACATCACAGTGCCTGGACCAAGGAATATAGTAGCAGTAGAAATATAGGTAATGTATGGGGACTAAGGGTGTGTCAAGTGTCTCTGAACACCGTGGGCAGTGCACCTACCTGTACACTGCTTGTGAGAAATTGTAGTGGTGGTAGTATGTTATTATGGGGAATACCTAAAGTGTACTCAGGTCCAAGTGGTGGTAGGGAGTGTAAGGGGGAAATTTGGTTCCCTGTGGCAGTATACTGCCAGTTTGGCTTAGGTTTAGTACACAGTTGGCATTGACATGGGTAGATGTGCAGTTGGGTTAAGAGCTAAGGTAAGTTAAGGGGGTAATAGCTAGGATGGGTATCATGGATAGGATATTATATATATATATATATATATATATATATATATATATATATATATATATATATATATATATAGTCAATATAACTAGTAAGTATTAACTAGTATATGTAGATACCTTAGTATTAATAGCTAGTATAGCCAGATAAATAAGATATGGACCCAATAACCTAGATATAGACTCACACAAACTAGAAATAGCTAGTTTGACCCTAAAAGTTAACCTTTAGACCTAGTTTGACTAGTATGATCTAGAAATGACCTTGAAATCATACATTAGTGCATTTTAACTTATTTATCATTCATTACAACAAATGACATGGAACTTCATATATAGGTCGGTGTGATACCAATTCGGACACCAGTTTGTACCATTTGCTCAGGACCACAGCGGGTACATTCTCTGATAGTTTTTATTATTTGATAATTATTATAATACAAGTATTTAGTAATATTTTACCTGATTCTTGACACAATGGTTACACAGGCTAGTTGTATGGATTTCAGTTATGATATATCTATTGTTCTCACATTCACTATACACACCGATCACCCTGCTCATATATTGATTCCATCTTGTATTTCTGGTATCGTGATGTGACTTGATTATTCTTGCATTATTGTGGATAACTAATCCTAAGGGATTGTGCCGTACTATTGTTCTTGCATTATTATGGATAGCCAATCCTAAAGGATTGTGTAGTACTATTGCATTATTGTGGATAGTTAATCCTAAGAGATTGTGCCGTACTATTATTTTATTGTGGATAGCCAATCATATTGGATTGAGCCGTACTGTTGTATTATTGTGGATAGCCAGTCCTAAGGGACTGAGCCGTACTATCGTGATCGTGTTATTGTGGTCATTGTTTATTGATTATAGACTATTGGTTAAACACATATTGGAAAGTTATTGCAAAACACTTAGTATAGTATCAGTTCTTCTCTTATTCCATCTCCTAGTGTATTGATATTGTCCTATTTCTCTAGATTACCTGTCTCTGTCTTTCTGCTATATTATGATATCTGGCTATTCCCTTCTCGTTTTGTATTACATTCACTATCAATATTTATAGTCATTATCAATTAACTTGGAATTGCTATTGGGTTGTACTCGCTCCTTCCTGACTGTATATATTTTTCAGATGCTTGGTTAGAGTAGATGTGTCCCACCTATTACAGGCCACAGGATGGTGAGACAGTTGAGCCAGCACCGTAGTGCCTTTTGAGATAGTACCACAAGTTGGAGGGACTTAGCTAGTTCAATTATGATATTATATATGTTCCTAGTTACACATTGGCATATACTATTATTTGAGACTAATGAATAGTGATTAGATTCTGGACTTGGACTTGAGTTGTATTGTGACTTCGTGATTTCTTTTGCTATTCCATATCGTGCCATTATCTTTATTTAGTTTTTATTGTGATTGGGTATTGATTTTTATTTATCATATATCATATTGTCCTCTAATTGGAGTTGAGATGGCATGACAGGTACCTCATATATATTGTGTGAGATATTTAGATAGAATTGTTGACCTAGACAGCGTTCTACCGCCGATGTTGCGGCGTAGGCTGGACTGTCACGCCCCAGTCCCAAAATATCGAGGGACTAGACACGTGGCAATGGCCAGCAGCACACACCAATGGGCAAACCCAATTTAATGGACCCATTGGGGTGTACTTAAGTTGTAAACAATAATAAATAGGTCTACGATACAAGTCACAGTCTAATTCTAATCTCATCCACAGAAGGTAATCACAGATCAACATCAGAATAATCAAAATAAAATATATTCTAACAACAAGTCTCAATAAAATATCTCGGGGAACAACCCGATAATGAGTTTGATACAATGGTTCAACATACCAGAAATAAAAGAGTCTAACAATAACAAATACTTATAGATTAAGAAAATACTTAGGATAAATTCTCGACTATCACCTCGTCCTCGGGGATCGGTACAGCTCCAGTGTCTGCTCCTGCTCCTACTCCTGCTCCATATACCTCGGAATAGAACTCCTCTGCTAAACCTGGGGACATAATCCGGATTCCAGGTCCTCAGGGGACATAACAAGGTACAAGAATAACTCAAGCCAAAATAAATGCAGTGCAATAATAAATAAATCAATAGGGTAAACTATGTAACCAGCTAAGAGATATGCAAAATGAGAGCAACACTAGACTCAGGCTGAGACCGCTACAAGCTCGGTGTCGGGGAGCCGGTAGCAGTAATATCACGTAATGTGCCTAGCTCGGATGTAGAGTCTACGGCCTCACAATAATAAATACATATATAAAATCAGCATATAGCCTTTGTGTCTCTCCCCACCCAATGTAATCACACGTCTCATGTCCATGACACGCAAGATCATATCTAATACAGTAAGTCATAATGATATCTATGCATGTGTATAAAGTATATGTCACGAATCATGTATCCTATACAGAATCACCATGAATATCTCAGAAAGATTCTGACTCATGAATAGTGTCAGGTGTCCTATGGTATGACGTACTTGATAATGCAAGCACGAGAATGTATAGGATCTCGATATCCATGTCTAAATGACGTTACACAACTTCGCGTAAGGTGTTGACACCCGAATATTATTCGGACGTTAAGTATTATCACACGGTCCTAGGTTGAACATATATATCACAGGAATAGATCAAGAGAATATAAAACAAATTACTGCAAGTATTGGCAAGGTACACTTGCTTAGGATTTGATTACCAACTGCTGCTCTGGTATCAACGGGATCTGCAGATACTTCTCCGGTTGTTGAAATAAACGTTACCATCATGTTCAGAAGATATCAAATAGCTAGAATTGCATGTCCATAAGTCCAATTTGGACACAGGGGCAAAAGTGACAGTTTTTGGTCAAAGTAGGGTCCACATGTGGCCCACTTCGCACCGAAAAAAGTGCCAGAGATAATATTCTCCAAATTCGTCAAACTTAGTGTCTACAAGTCTAGAACGATGATATGAACCCAACGAAATATCCAGAACTAGATTGTGATGAGCCGATCACAAAATAGCCCGTCAAGTGGAGCCGTGGGGCCCACGATACAAAATTTTGTCAACGTTCTCAGAATCGAACCAAACTTGGGTCACAGGACCAGCGTATTGCTACGAACCTGATGCGCAAGTTTTGTTTCGATATGACGAGCGTACACGAAGTTACAACGAGTTTCAGAACAGGACCGATACGGGACATTGTCGACGGATACGCGTTGATTCCGGTGTGCACGTACCTCCAAATCAACTTCTGTGAAATCCTACACATCCGTATTAACGGTGCATACCTTTCGGTGAAGTTCATACACGACCAAGTCGCCTCGTTTAGCGGGATGCATCCAGTTCCGAGAAAATCAGGATTTTATATAGACCAAGTTTTTGGTCATTTTTACCCTCGAATAACATGCAAATTACAGCTCAATAAAATGAACTAAAATAGGGTTTTAAAATTAGGTTATATGGTCAAAATTACTGTTCATGTGTATTTTAGAAATAATTAACAGGTTGCACACAAAATGGTCGTGAACAGGGGAGTTTGGGTCAAATTCTGATTTTCAGAAATTGAGGACTTATTTTCTTGATTTTGCGTCGCAGTTTGCGATCGACACAGGATGCGATACCCCGAACGAGTTACACGGGATTCAAGAGGGTCACGCAGGGTACATGTCACAGCAGACAGAACGAAAAATGAGGCGGCGAGGAGAGAGATACACTCAGCTGCTGGGGCGCGACGGCCGGTCGGCGGTGCTACTCAGCTGCTGGGGGAGGGGGTCCGTGGCGGCTCTTGGCGACAGTGTCACGGCGGAGGAGCTCGGTGCGGGGGAGTCGGAGTCGGCCGGAGGGGAGTCGGCGGAGGGAACCTCGGCAGTCGGAGGTGATGTGGTGATGATGATGAAGATGGAGATGCTGGTGGTGGAGATGGAGATGCTGGTGGTGGAGGGTGGCCGGAGGAGAAGCGGTCACGGTGGAGGGAAGCTCTCGGAGGCGGCCGGAGCTGGGTCGGCGGGGGAGAGTGGTGGTGTTGGGTGAAGGGGATCGGGGTTTAAATAGCTGGCCGGAGAGGAGAAAGGCTGGTCGGTCTGCGGGAAGGTGAAGGGAAAAAGGCGGCCGGTCGACGGGAGGCGCGCGGTCGCGGCGGCCACGGGTGAAACGGCCGGAGGGGAGGCGAACGGGCGGAGGAAAAATCGGGGGTTTAGGAATTACTGTAGCGCGGTTAGGGTTCGGGTTGGCGGGTCGTGTTCAGACCCGACCCGACCCGACCCGCTAGGGTTTGGGTCCGGTTCAGATAGGCCGGTCGGTTCATGATTTAAACCGGTTGGTTTAATCCGGTTCAGGTTGATTTATTTTGGTTTAATTAAAAACTTAGTTTTTAGGTCTTTAAAAATAGTTCTGGGATCCAATAAATTTTAGAAAAATTATCATATGTCTAATATTTTATTTTACACTCAAAAATATTATTTTTATAATATTTTAATATTTAATAAAATACTTAAAAATATTTAATTCTAGAAAACTCTTATTTTAATTAGTTAAAAATTTCAGAAAATTTTTGAAATTTTGTTTTTTAAATTCCGAAAAAATATGGGGGTTTACATGGACGTACCCACGTACTCGTGCGCTACACCGGGTGCGGGTCATGACAAACCCACATAAAAAAATTTCTCAAAATTTTCTCCCCCATCCCCCTCTTTCCAAACACCACCACTTTTAATTTTTCTCTTATTTTTTCCTTAATTTTTTCCTTCATCACATTTTCCTTCCTTTCCAAACAGTACCTTAGCAAATTGTTATTTATCCCCCTATTATTTAACACAAGATGAGGGGTATGAGTGAGGGTAAATACAAATAACTCTATAAATCAAATAAATTAATATATAAATTTTATATGCAAATTAAAAATCTTGATACAATATAGTATTGAATAAGATGCACAAGTACTCAAAATAAAATCTAAATAAATTAGGAGAGATGGATGATGAATTGATGAATAAATTATAAGTGAATTGTAGGACAGCATATAGTGATCTTAGAAAAAAAAGATCAAATAATCACATGATGCTCACTAGAAGAACTAAATACAAAGAAAATAAAAAGGTTTGCATCCCGATTATATCTCATCTAAAGTTTTCGCTTTCCTAGTTGAGGGAGATAGAGAAAAATGACATAAATTCAAGTTTTAATCATTAAAGAGGATCCAAAGAATTATAGCGAGGCAATTAGCAAGAGATACTGTCTTTTCGAAGGAAACAATAAATGATGAGATGGATTCCATAATATCTAATAAAACTTGAAATTTGGTTTATTTGCATTTGGGGTCTAAAACTATTTGATGTAAATGGGATTTCAATCGAAAATATGGTCCTAATAATTCTGTACAAACTTTTAATGTCTGATTAGTGGTTAAGGATTTTAGACAAAAATAAGTATGCACCACTAACAAGGATAACATCTATTCAAATTCTTATTGCAATATTCTTAATATATAGTTTACACGTACATTTATCAAATAGATATAAAAAATTCTGTTTGAATGATGATATGAAAGAGAAATTGTATATGGAGCAACCAGAAGGATTTGTTCTTCCTGGTAACGAAAATAAGGTGTGTACATACCATATATTGATTTTGTTGTGTGCAAACTAAATATATTTACTAACAATCTAAGTGGAGAACATTGGAAGGCCATAAGTAGACTGTTTGGTTATCTTAAAAAAAAATTATTAGACTGTTTAGTTATCTTAAAAAATTTATTGGACTCTGATCTATTTTATAATAATTTTTCAGCAAAACTTGAAGGAAATACGAAGGCTACTTTGAACACAAATACCGGAGATAACATGTCCATATATGGTTGAGTGTTTCTTCTTGATGGGGGTATGTCATTTCCTAGGCATCCAAAAGTTAAACTTGTATATCTCATTCGACTATGGAGTAAAAATTTATATCATTGCGGCTATAGATAAGGAGACTGAATATATTAGGAATTTGTTATTAGAGATTAAATTGTAGCCAAAACTAATGCCTCATATTTTCATCCATTAATTGTGACTGTCAAGCTACCTTATCAAGATCATATAATAGTACTTATAATGTCAAGTCTAGACATATATGTCTAAGACATGAATTTGTGAGATAACTGATATTGGATGGAGTGATCACAATAATCTATGTGAAGACTAGTAAAAATTTGGTCGATCCTTTTACTAAAGGCCTACCTAGAGAAGTTGTAAAAGAAACATAAAAAATTAAAATGGGGTTGAAACCTCTTATAAAAATTACCCACAATGGTAACCCAATCTTAGACTAATAAACCAATTAGTACCAAGTTTAATGGGTAAAAATAAGTTGTTTAAAGTGATTGAGATACACTCAATGACAAATATTGCTCCATTTGCTTGTGACAAAATCAGTGTGACCAATATGGTGACGAGGGTGAGATTTGCTTTTAATAAAATTAAATAAATATCTGAATAATGGGGGTAACTTAACTTTACTTATGTGAATGTAAGATGCTGCTCCTCACGAGAGTTTAGATGTTTACTCTTTGGATCATTCATAAAACTGGGAGATTAGGACATGGCCATAAAAGTGCTAAAGCGATGTTTGAAATTGTTAAAATTGTTATAATCAAGATGTTATAATTTGTATAATACCTCTGATTTTATTGCAAAGTGTAATTGGTTTAAAGCTAAGGCTACAAATAACTTAAATAAAACTTTGATGTATTAGTACTAATTGAAGGTTTAAGTTAAAAACATCTTGTATTCATTATGATATCATTTTGTATTGTGTTTGAGAGACTTTATGATTATAATATCAAAGTAAGGGATTGAAAATGAAATTTGATTGTACAATCAAAGTGGAGGATTATTGAGGATTTAAGTTTGATTGCACAAACACATACTTTCTAGTTCAAATTCGTTGAGTTTGAACGAATACTCAAATTCATTGGTTTTGAACGAATCTTCAGATTCATTGAATTGAACGAATTTTCATATTCGTTGAGATTTGGTTGTGACTGTTCGTTCAGATTCAGATTCGTTTTGATTGTTGGAAGAGGTATACATGTTCATGAAAATACACAATTTATTTTTATAAATACCAAGTATACCCAAACCTCAAATATAACACCATTACAAGCATAACACAATTACTACCACTCAACAAGAAGAAAAGATTCAGATTTTCTATCTGCATCTTTTGCTCAAGGTTTATTATATCCTGAGAAAGTATATGTTTGAATCCGACAGCAAAATCTATTCTTTCCGAGTGGGGACGAATAACTTTCTAAATAGTACATTATAAAATTAAATTAAAGAAATGAAATCCAATGTAGTATATATATATACATATATACACTTCCCAAAAAGAAGATGAAAAAGAAGGAAATACCATTTGGCAGTTTCACTTGCAATATTATGCATCATTACTCCATGATGTGAGTTTGTACTTGGTTCAATTTTTTCATCTTCCAAGTCCAAGCTAGCTACGTGCCAGTATTTGAGTGTGTATATTTATATGCATGTGGCATTGGAGTGTGTAGCAACAGCACCGTTAAGGTTATGTATGAGTAGTAGAGGAGAGTGGATTTGTTATTCCAGGCATTGTGAGTAAGCTGGACTCGAGTATCACTGCAGTATTGGGGCTTCAAGCCCTGCAGACTTCTAGTACTGCCAGTTGCAGTGGCAATATAGCACTGCAGTAGGATGCTCAAATGAGGGGATTCGACTGAAGGGGGAGCAGGTGATGTTGGTGTTGATGTGGGTTTTAGGTTTCAGTTTTGGTTTGAGGAGAGGTCACAGTTGGGTGATGGTGTTGGTAATATACATGACTGAGATACAAGCATGGGTATGACCATTTATAATTGTTGATGTAGGTGAGATAAGGTATCATGATACCTTGAGTCATGATAGTCAAATGCCTAGTAGGTAAGGTATATATGTGAGTTAAGGTAAGTTGAGTGTGTGGTGTAGGTATCTCATAATACTTCGAGTTTGAGTAATAGAGTATCTCAAGATAGATGAGTATAAGGTATTCTAGATACTAAAGGTAGTAGTATTATTAACTAGTATATATATAAGTTAAATGTTGATATATATGTATTAACTAGTTATGTATGTAAGTTATAGATATTGATATTGGTATATAAGGTATCCTAGTACCTAGTTTTAGCTAGTATAGCTTTTATCATCAAGATACAACCTAGAAGTAGCTATTTTGACCTGGTTTGACTAGCATAACCTAGAAATGACCTAGAAGCATATTTTGACTCATTTAGTATGATTATCACTTTATTCCACCCAAGTAACTTAATTTTCCTATATAGGGCTGTGTGACACCAGCTTGGGCATCGAGAGACACATTTGCTCAGGAGCAGAGCCGAGTACATTTCTCTGTTAGTTTTTATTTCGTGATAGTGTATATATCATATATTCTATAACTGTATACTTGATTTCGATACAGTGGTTTCATGGACTGGTATATATGGATCCTCTCAGAAGATGTTATCCCTTACCGTGTTCAGCGGGTACTCCTTCACATATATTTTATCATATGTATCGGATATTAATTTTAGTGTACTTCATGTTCACACACTGATCGTGTTCAGTGTGCCCATATTCGTGTTCGTAACGTGTCATGATTGGATCCATTGGTATTGGTTAGGGTGGGGGAATAAGAGTTGGTTATGTGATCAAGTCTAAGTGTATTCGTGTACATATCGATTACATATCACACGTGTAATCGAGTTACCATATTATATTCATGTTTAACCTAAAACGATCATATAATAAACTTGTATTCCATGGCACATTAGCTAGTTTCATTTATTTTTATTATATTACAGTTATTCAATTGCATGTTCTTTATTCCAGTACATTACATGTTCACTCTAGTTCATTTTATTCTGATGTTTAGTTATCGTATATTCTTTTTCTATTATATATGCTCGATTATGTATTTAAAACTGCTTTCAGAGGTATGTACTTCGCTCCAATCCTGACTGGATATATTTTTTTAGATGATTGGCTTGTGGACCAGTGTTCCACATACTATGGGCCGCATGACGGTGTACCATTATAGGATACTCATTTATAGCAGGAGGACTTAGTACCAGAGCCTAAGGAGGCTTAGATTATCTGTTTAGACTTGTATTAGACTTTTATTGAGGCTTATGGCATGTATATATTATTCTAGGCTTGTGGATGTATTGTGACTCTTTTTTTCGTTTTTCTATCTCATGCTTTATCTTTCTTAGCTTGCATTATGATTTAGTATAGTTTACATTTATCAGATACCAAGTTTTTCCTCCATTTGGAGTTGAGATGGTTGTCAGGTACCATGTATATATATTGTATGAGATGTTTAGATAGTAGAGTAAACCCAGACAGCGTTCTATCGCAGGTGATGTGGCATAGGATGGGCGTTGCTCACTACTTGTGCCCTTATTCCGAGTGCGGGTCATGACACATATTTAGTGGTGGCCCATGAAGGTCGGAAGTCGCATTAGAGCGATATCGTAGTAGTGCTCACCTAGGGTACTGCTACGAGCCTGCTTTCGGATATAGGATTTAGGATGAGAGTATACTCAATCACAACTTGAAAATACTTCCAAATATATGTTTTGCTATCCTTATCTATTGAATGTTTGATTTACTTTGAATAATTATGTCCTCCTTTGATGATATCGTATCATACTCAATATTGATTCATTTGTTCAATCTATCTTCAGGATACCACCGAAGACGCGTTTCCAGCGCTCAAGCGCAATGTCAGTGAGGTCGGTCACTTCATCGCCTATGACGGCAGCACCAGCAGACGATGTTCCAACAACTATATTCTAGAGGTCCGCTTCACCGATCCAGGTAAGAATTTTTGCAGCAACTTTCGGAGGTGCTCCACCTCTGGTACAAAAGGCAGTTTCAGGGGATCTTCCACCACCCACGATCGATCTGACATCGATGTTTGTGCTCTTTCAGCAGATGATGGAGGCACAGCAGCACCAATCAGAGGTAATGAGGCAGGACATTGAGAATGACTACCATATTGTGCCCGCAGTAGTCGAGAGAGTCGCCTTAGTCCAGCCACAGACGGCACTACCTCAGTTCACCCTGTAGTAGCCGTGGCCGGGGACTATTATAGATTTTAAGAGGATGGGGCTGAAGGACTTTAAAGGCACTGAAGGGATTATTTATGCTGATGATTGGATAGAAGACATTGAGCGAAACATGTGACTGGCACAGATTCCAGAGAGGTTGCAGGTAGAGGCCGCAGGAAGTATAGTGTTTGATATCGCATTAACTTAGTTCAGGATAGACCCCAGGATATCAGCACCAGGACTTACTTGGGAGCATTTAAGGAGCTCTTCAAGGAAAATTTTTTTCCAGATTTGGCTCTGACATCTCTAGAGAGCCATTTTTAGTACCTTGTTCAGGGAGGTATGACGGTGGATGAGTATGCAGAAGAGTATTGCAGATTAGGCCGCTTTGTGGAGGGAAAGAACACTAGAGGAAGGGCTAGGAAGTTCAGGAAGGGCCTGAACAAGGAGATTAAATCACATACGAATGGAGACCCCACCGCTACTTTTGAGGAGATTCTGAGGCAGGCACAGCTGACGGAGGATGATCTAAAGGTTAGCTCTAAGAGGCCAAGGGACATAGGAGGATCCAGTACTAACACGGATCCAATAAAGCGGCCTCATTTTTAGTAGCAGCACCAGAGGTAACTCCAGCAGCCGAGGCAGCAGTATCATGGACCAACTAGAGCGCCGGTACAATAGTTGCACCAGATTCAAAGGCCAGCTATTCCTTGCCCATTCTGTAAGAAGCAAGGACACGGATGGGATGCGTATAGGATGAGATTGGTCCAGTGCTTATTCTGCAGATCAGGAGACCATCAGTTGAGGGCTTGTCCTAAAGCTCCAGCTCGTCCAGCTCAGGTCAAAGCTCAGGCACAGAGAGCACCCACGAGACCACCAGCGGGACAGCAGAGAGGACCTCCCCTACCATCACAAGAGCAGTAGTTTATTCAGTACCAGTAGCAGCAGAGAGGTGCCCAGCAACATGGCCGACCTTTTGCCTTGACCGTCGAGGAGGAGGAGCCAATCGGTGATGTTATTTCTGGTTTAATCTATCTTGATTCCTTCCCAGCTCATGCTTTATTTGATTCAGGTGCTTCACATAGTTTTGTATCTATATCTTTTGCTCTGAAATATCACCTTGAGACTGAACCGTTGGCGAGGACTTACAAGATCATGATCGGCGGTGGCATTATCATGGTCAGTAAAGTTTGTAAGGACCAGAGAGTTTCTTTGGGAGGCCGAGAGTTGAGCGTGTTTCTACTCGTAATGCCACTTTTGAGCTACGATATAGTACTCAGGATGGATTGGTTGAGTAGGTACCATGCTAGTATCGATTATCGTGGAGGCAGAGTTTTGTTTCGTGCGTTAGGAGAGCCAGAGTTTGAGTTTGTCAGAGGAGCAGCAGTGCAGAGTGAGGGAGACTTCTGTGGAGCTTTGGTAGAAGATTATGAGCCGCCACATCTAGTGATTACAGAGTATATGGACGTCTTTCTGGAGGAGTTATCGGGGTTGCCACCAGACAGAGATGTTGAGTTCTTTATAGATTTAGTACCAGGCATGGAGCCAATATCACATCACATCTATAGGGTGAACAACCGCGAACTGGCGGAGTTAAAGAAGTAGGAGGATGAGTTGCAGGACAAGGGCTTTATCCGCTCCAGTTTATCACCTTGGGGTGCTCCGGTATTATTTGTACCAAAGAAGGATGGGTCGGTACGCATGTGTGTCGACTATAGGGACTCAACAACCTCACTATCAAGAACAAATACCCGTTACCGTGGATTGACGATTTATTTGATCAGTTGAGCGGAGTGAAGGTATTCTCAAAGATAGACTTGAGGTCAGGGTACCAACAGGTGAAAGTGAAGAAGAAAGATATTTTGAAGACAGCTTTTAGAACTCAGTATGGGCAGTTTGAGTTCTTAGTGATGTCGTTTGGGTTGACCAATGCTATGGCAGTATTCATGAACCTGGTGAATAAGGTATTTTATCAGTACTTGGATCAGTTTGTGGTAGTATTCATTGATGATATACTGATTTATTCGAAGACTCCGGAGGAGCATGAGGAACATCTGAGGATAGTTCTAGAAACCCTCAGGAAGGAGAAGCTATATGGCAAGCTTTCGAAGTATGAGTTCTTCCTTGATAAGGTTGAATTCCTCGGGCATGTGATTACAGAAGACGGGATCTCAGTAGACCTGAAGAAGATTTTAATACTTGACTTGTGGTCTACCCCGAGTTCAGTGGCAGAGATCAGGAGTTTTCTTGGATTGGCAGGCCATTATCGAAGATTTGTTCAGGATACGGAGCCGATGACTAGACTAACCAGGAAGGATATGGAGTTCGTCTGGACTGAGGATTATTAGGCTGCTTTTGAGGAGCTAAAAAAGAGGTTGACTATAGCTCCAGTGTTGACATTGCCATCAGGGATAGGAGAATTTTCTATATATAGTGATACATCGGGTAAGGATTTGGGTTGTGTGTTGTAACAGAACGAGAAGGTAATTGCCTATGCTTCTAAGCAATTATGCCCGCATGAGAAGAATTATTCGACCCATGACTTGGAGTTAGCAGCAGTTATTTTTGCTCTTAAACTGTGGAAGCACTACTTGTATAGAGAGCGAGTAGTGGTCTTTATGGATCAAAAGAGCTTAAAGTATGTGTTTACACAAAAAGAGCTTAATATGAGGCAGCGACGGTGGTTGGAGTTGATGAAGGACTTCAATATTTCTTTACAATACCATCCAGGGAAGGCCAACATAGTCACTGATGCCTTGAGCAGGTACCCAGTGGCTATATACTTGACGAGGGACAGACATTTATTGGCCGATCTTGATAGTTTGGGTATTGAGGTATTAGTTCATGGAGTTGCAGCACAGATGTGGGGACTTTAGGTACAGTCAGAGTTGATGGACTGGATCAGAGCCGCACAGTTCGAGGATTAGTCTCTGAGGAGCATCAGAGCGCAGGTCCGGATGTGATTGGCAGAGGACTTCAGTATTGCAGATGATGGATCATTGCGGCACGATACCCGATTGTGTGTGCCGAGTGGAGCATTGCGCGAAAAGGTTATTCAGGAGGCGCATGATCTCAGTACTTTATGCATCCAGGTGCCAACAAGATGTATAGGGACATGAGAGAGCATGTTTTGTGGTATGGTATAAAGCGGGAGGTGGCTAGCTTCATATCCAGATGCTTGGTATGCCAGCAGTTAAAGGCGCAGAGACAGAGGCCAGGTGGATTGCTTCAACCTTTACCCATTCCAGAGTGGAAGTAGGATCATGTAATAATGGATTTTGTATCGGAGCTTCCACGTTCTTTAGGAGGTAAAGACGCGATTTGGGTCATCGTGGACAGGTTGACCAAATCAGCCCACTTTCTGCCATTCAAAGTGGGTACGTCTAAGGAGAAGCTCGCGGAGATGTATATACGTCAGATAGACAGGTTATATGGAGTTCCTGTGAGCATAGTCTCAGATTAGGATAGTCATTTCACTTCCAACTTCTGGAGGAGTTTACAGGCTAGCTTGGGCACTAAGCTCAAGTTCAATACCGCATATCACCCTCAGATAAACAAATAGTCGAAGAGGACTATCCAGACTTTCGAGAATATGCTACGCACATGTGTTTTGGATTTTGGAGGCTCTTGGGAGGATCATCTTCACTTGATAAAGTTTTCTTACAACAACAGCTACCAGGCCAGTATCGAGATATCACCATTAGAGGCATTGTATGGACGGAGATGTCATACTCCATTATCATAGGATAATATTGGTAAGAGAGACTTATTAAGACCAGAGATGGTCGTAGATGCAGCTGAGAAGGTGAACCTCATCAGGGATAGACTTCGGGTGGCGCAGGATAGACAACGACATTGGGCCGATAGCCACCGGAGACTATTAGAGTTTGAGGTATAGATTTTGTTTTGTATTACTTGTGATTTCTTGTTATAGTTAGAGTGCTAAGGCTGTGTTTCGTGCTAGGTTGGAGATCTGGTATTCTTGAGGATTTCTCCGATATGGGGCATGATTCGCTTTGGTAGAGGCAGAAAGCTTAGTCCACGGTACATCGGACCCTTCGGTGTTCTTGAGAGGGTCGATACAGTAGCCTACTGACTAGACTTGCCGCCTGCATTAGAGGAAGTGCACAATATGTTCTACTTGTCGCAAATGAGATAGTACGTGGCAGATCCTAGCCATGTACTAGATCACTCAGAGATCGAGGTTGGTCCGACTCTCAGCTACCCAGAGAAGTCCGTGGAGATTCTAGATCGCAGGGAGAAGGTGCTGCGAAACCAGACAATTCCTTTGGTGTATGTCGTATGGAGGCATTACTCGACAGGAGAGAGTATATGGGAGCGAAAGGCCAAGATGCGCAAGCGATATCCTTATTTGTTTGAGCCGTGAGGTATAATTCTTTCTTGCTTGTATTGATTGCTTTTGGTAGTTAGTTCTTCCTTAATTTTGAGGACAAAATTTTTCTAAGGTGGGTAGGATTGTCACCCCCACTTTTCCAGCTAGGGATAGTTTGGTAATTTGGCATGGGTATTTATTTTTTTAGGAATAAATATTAAATATTAGTGTGATTGTTGTATTAATTAAGTTGAGCTATGATTATTGGTGACTTGTATCAATTAGTTATTAAAGAATTATGTTATTTGTTAGTTAGAGAGAGACTAGCCCAAACATTTAGACTTGACACATATGGACCTACTTAGAATTATCATGACAATTAGTGAGCCTAACTTGGACCCAAGCCCATTAGTCATTCCACTAATTAAATTAAGGAGAATTAGTTTAATTATAATTAGTTAGAGACTTTCAAAAATGCCCACCCTTAATTATTCCTCATAATTCACATGTAGGGGTAACTTGGACATTTAATTTTGCTTGAGGGAGGGGGAAGAGGCCGGCCAATATTAGAGGTGGGTTCTCCTCTCTCTCTCTCTCTCTCTCTCTCTCTCTCTCTCTCTCTCTCTCTCTCTCTCCTCATTTGTATTGCATTTTGCTTCCAAATTATGGATCCCCAATTTTCTATTTTTCCTCTATTGATTTTTTACACAATTCACCACCAATTCTTTCTCAAATTTATCACTCTTGGATCCTTGGAGCTTGGAGAAGCAAGGAGCACAAGGAGGAGAAACTTTGGAGCTAGTGATCGTGTCCAATTATATTTTCATTAAAAATCTATCTTCTAATTGGTAATTCCTAAATTTTTCTTTTAATATGGCTTTTTAATCATGCATTTGACCATTAGGAATGACCCCATGGCATAGGATTACCTATAGGAACAAGTTCTAGGCTATTTTACTATGTATTATAAATTCTATGTGGTAATTTATGGGTATTTTGGGAGAATTACGAATTTGACACATCAATTGAGTATTATTGTCATGCCCCAGTCCCAAAATGTATGTGGCCAGATATGTGGCATTGGCCAGCTGGTACAACTCCGTAGGGCTTTCCAATTTAATGGACCCGACGAAGTACACTTACGCTGTCCACGGTCAAGTGATCAAACTAAATATCTAATTCTAACATGCAACAACTAAACTAAATCTTAATCTATTGTAAATAAATCTCAAGAAAGAACAATACGCATCATCAGTCTGTAGTCCAACAATATATCCGTTCGAATAGGCCAAAAGAACAACATAGGCCTATAAACACTAGGCTATAAAAGCAGAATAAAAAATAGAAAGTAGTACATGACTGTAATAGATAAAAATGTAAAGATACCTGCAACGATGTCCATACTCCACTAGATCACACATCTTGTAAACTACACAAATAACTTGGAAGGGAACCAGGTCCACAGAGGGACGTAACAAGATACAAAAATATATGCCATAATATAAATACTGAGTAAAGTAAATCAGGATGAACTATCCTCCTAAGTGAATGCAATTTGAGGACAACCTTGGTATGTATTGGTAGGTGTAGGCATAACGTCCACACTCCGAAAAGCATGATATCTGTACATGTAACGTCCATCGTTCTGAAGAATAAGGTATCTGCAAATATATACGTCTGTATCGCTACGAAGAATGCGGTATCTGTATAAAGGAAGTTATTAGATTCGTGGCTCCCCTGGATACTACGGATTCTAACGTGTGTATCCTATACGCCTACCAGTTGTCATGTAAACCCCCAGATTTTTTCAGGATTTTAAAAATAAATTTTTAGAATTTTTGAGAATTTTTTTACTAATTAAAATCAAGGTATTCTGGTTATAAATAATTTTAAATAATTTTATTAAATATTAAAATATTATGAAAATAATATTTTTGGGTGTAAAATAAAATATTAGACATAGGGTAATTTTTCTGGAATTTATTGGGCCCCAGAACTATTTTTAAAGACCTAAAAATTAATATTTTTATTAAACCCAAAATAAATCCGGTTTAATGAACCAAACCGAACCATGCTGAACCGACCCTGAATCGAATCCCTAAACCAACCCTGAACCCTAGCGGGTCGGTTCGGATCTAAACCCGACCCGAAACCCGCAACCCTACCCATTACTGTAGCCAACCTTAACCGTCGAAACCCCGATCCCCCGTCTCCCCTCCGTCGATTCCGGCCGACCCAACGTCTTCTCGGCTTTCCCCGCCGGCCGTTACAAAATGCCGTCGCCTCTTCCCCTTCACCTTCCCTAAACCTCACCGGCCGGCGGCTGTCATACCCCAGTCCCAAAATATATGGAACTAGGCCACGTGGCAATAGCCAGCTATCACGTCTCCGAGGATATCCCAATTTAATGGATCCTAATGAAGAGTGCTACGCTGTCCTAAATACTAACATGTTCCAAATATATATATAAAGCAAGTAATCTAATCTCATCCACAATATAAACAGCAAGAAGTACTAAATAAACTGCTGGAAGATAAACACCAGTCTCAAGATATCATAGTACAACAAATAATGTCTGGTGGGAACAAATCCACTACTATGACAAAATAAAATACTAAATGATAGATGAAAGATAATGACTGGGGCATCGACTGACTAGATAATGATACACCCAATCCTAGGCAGAAGGCCTGCCAAGTGATCACGGGAACTCTGACGGTAGCACCTCTAGCTACTCTGCGGTAGCGAACCTCGTCTCCTGTCCTGACCCGTATACCGTGGGATAGTAAGCCTCGTCCAAATCTGGAAAGGTACCAGGTCCTCAGAGGGACGTAACAAGATACATAGAAACATGCCATATATAAATACTAAATAAAGTAAATGCAATAAAGGGTGTGCTAACCATCTTAGTGAATGCAATGTGAGGACAACTTTGGTACGTATGAGTAGGTGTAGGCATAACGTCCATACCGCTCCGAAGAACGGGGAATCTGCAAGTATATATACGTCCATACCGCTCCGAAGAACGGGAAATCTAAATAGTATAACGTCCATACCACTCTGAAGAACGGGGAATCTGCAAGTATATATAACGTACATACCGCTCCGAAGAACGGGAAATCTGCATAAAGGGAGTCATTGGATCCTTGGTTCCTCCGGATACTACGAATTTCAATGGGTATATCCCATACGCCTACTAGTGGTCCTTCCCGCCCAATGTAGATACACTAGTCGAATACTCGACGTGCATACCACGTATCTATATGCCAGTCTCTATGAATATAAATAACCCTGAGTTACGTACTAACCGTGATGCATGTCACGCGCACTGATAGCTAGTCGAGTACGCGGACCCGCATCCCAATATGAATATGTCAGAGTAAAACATGTAAGAGTGTTAGGTCTCGAAAGATATCAGGGTATCATCCAGTGGGGTGAGTCTGCTAATAACTAAGTTAAGTATACTAAATCATCGACGTATCCGTCGATAGCACCCGAATCAATCTCGGACGCACACAGTCATATGAAATAGAACAGCAAGATAACATACAACATATGCAATATTTAATTTAAACAGTAAATATGGCAAGGTATCTTGCCTGAGTTCTCAAGCTGTGAATGCCAATAGCCTGCTCCTGCGATGTCTCCTGGCTGATCCGATGATCCTAACACACAATATAATATAGAAATCTACATCAGACACTCAGACCATATGTGCAGACACTACGTTGCTCTTAGGAACTGTCTCAAGTTCACGGTTGGTCGAAGACAGCATTACGTGTGCACGTAGCTAGAATGTATACGTGTTCTGTCCTTGGTCAACGTGTGTCTTGAGACAATAATTACTATGTTTACGGTTTTATATTACGTATTATTGCATTACGCCATTAATTCCCATGTGAAATGTATTAGGTCAAGTCTATGTTTTCCGGTGGTTTATAAGTGCTCATATCAGGACAGACTATTAGAGGAATTATTATCTATTAATTCATTGCTTAAGTCAAATTAGCATGCGTACTCAAATATAGGGTTTCTAGCATAAATTTCTTGTGTCCATGCGACTATTCGTGACACAACTCGACGACACGGCGATATAACTACACGGGATACGAGTTGTACCTATACGAGGCTAATCGGGGGGGTCTGCGTTCGTTGTCTGGACATCCTCCGGCGAGGGCGCTCCGGCGTTGGCCGGCGTGGAGCAGCAGCGGCAGTCGCCACAGCAGTTCTGCAGCGGCAGCGTCTGGCCGGCAAGGTCAGGTGGTGGGGACGGTGGTCCGGTGGACTGAGGTAGTTCAGGCGAGGGTAGGCGGTGATGGTGGCGGCTCACGATGGGGGGTCGGGAAGTCGGAGGATATGGAGTTTTGGTTAATGGCGGGGGATGGTTGAAGGTGGGGTTGCGGGCGGCTGACCGTGGCGGTTGGCGGTGGGCAGGGCGGTCCGACGTGGGGAGCAGCACCGTCGGCAAGGTGGCCGACGGTTGGTAGAGGGAGGGGTAGCTCGGGTGAGAGGGGGTCGGCTAGGGTTTGGGGTGATGGATGAATAGTACTTTTAGGGTTTTTGATGGGTAGAGATGTGTATTTATAAGAGAGTTTGATGGGCTGGCCTCGGGACTTGGGCCTGTCTGGACCTTGTTGGGGTAGGACGGGTCCAATAAAAGAATGCATGTGGCTTGGTTAAGTCCTGCTTAGGGTGAATTTGGTCTCCAACAATTAATTAGATTAATAATTGAAAGCGCAGGGCAAAAATCAATAAACATGTCGTAGCTAGGGTTACACCATGGTCAGAGGGGTACATAAAATTTCCTCACACAATTTCTAATTAAGTTCAAATAAATCCTAGTCTCCGATTTTAAATCAATTTAACCCTAAACTGGTCGAGGGGGTTTACAATCTACCCTCCTTAGAGCATTTCGTCCTCGAAATTAAACATACGCATGGCAAGAATTACTGACTGAATTTAAAATGCTAATACGTACCTAGTCCTTCGAAGAGGTGGGGATAGCGCTGTCTAATATCCTCCTCACATTCCCAGGTTGACTCGCCTGGTGCATGATGCCTCCATGCAACACGAACTAGGGGAATAGTCTGACCTCGCAGTACCTTCTTGTTCCTATCCAAAATCTCAACAGGCTCCTCCTGGTATGATAAACTCGGGCCAACTGTGATCTCTGAATGGTCAAGTACATGACTCGAATCCGGTATGTACCTCCTCGGCTGAGATACATGGAAGACGTCATGGACTCCTTACAAAGTCTACGGCAAGGATAATCTATAAGCAACCTCTCTGATGCGTTCTAACACATCAAAGGGTCCGATGTACCTCGGACTCAGCTTTCCTCTGCCTCCGAATCTGATAGTCCCTCGAGTAGGCGAGATCTTTAGAAATACGTGATCTCTAACTTGGAACTCTAAGGGTCGTCGATGCATATTCGTCCAATGCTTCTGTCTGTCCTGTGCTGCTCGTAGGTACCCTTGGATCTTTTTCACCTTTTCTACTGTACGAACAACTAACTCTGGCCCAAGAATCTGTCGCTCGCCTATATCGCTCCAGCATACTAGGGAACGACACTTCCTTCCATACAATGCTTCATAGGAAGCCATCTGGATGCTCGCCTGATAGTTGTTATTGTAGAAAAACTCGACCAAATGCAAGTGGTCCTTCCATTATCCTCCGAAATCCAGCATGCACGCTCTTAATATGTCTTCCAAAGTCTGAATGGTGCGCTCCGACTGACCATCTGTCTGTAGATGATATGATGTGCTAAACTTCAGGTGGGTACCGAGACTCTCTTGCATACTCCGCCAAAAGTAAGATGTAAACCTCGTATCCATGTCAGACATGATGCTAACTGGCACTCCATGCAGTCGCACAATATCTCTCACGTACATGTCTGCTAAGACCTCAGTGGATTGCCCCACTCTGAAGGGTAAGAAGTGTGCAGACTTGGTGAGTCTATCCACGATTACCCATACTGTATTGCGACCACTAGGACTCCTCGGAAAGCCCGTAAGAAAGTCCATAGTGATGTGCTCCCATTTTTATTCCGGTATAGGGAGTGGTTGGAGCAATCCTGCAGATCTCTGATGCTCAGCCTTGACTTGCTGACACACCAGGCACTTGGCCACAAAGCGTGCTATTTCTCTCTTCATTCCATGCCACCAGTAGTACTGTCTCAAGTCTCTGTACATCTTCGTGCCTCCTGGATGAATAGAATAGGTTGAACTGTGTGCCTCTGCCATCAACTTCTGATGAAGTTCTCCATTTGGAACATAGAGACGATCACCGCATCTCAAAGTCCCATCTTCATGTATTCGCAGTCATGTCTGTATTGCCGCCTCTGTCCTCTGTCTAAGCCTCTGGAATCTGGCGTCTGTCGGCAAAGCAGCCTTGATTCTCTCCACTAATGTTGATTGCAACTGGAAACTTGACAACTGTCCGTCTACTCCGGGCATAACAACTTCTATACCGATTTGTTCTAGATCTCTCAACAGATGTTGTTGGGTAGTCAAGAAAAATGCCATGGGTCTTCTGCTCAATGCGTCAGCTACTACGTTGGCCTTTCCCGGATGGTACTGCAGCTCAATCTCGAAGTCTGTCATCACCTCAAGCCAACGTCTCTGTCTCTGGTTTAAGTCCTTTTGAGTATAGACGTACTTCAGGTTCTTATGATCAGTGAATATCTCCACACTTTCTCCGTATAGGTAGTACCTCCAAAGTTTTAAGGCAAAGATCACCGCAGCAAGCTCCAAGTCATGAGTGGGATAGTTCTTCTCATGTGTCCTCAACTGTCTAGAAGCATAGGCTACAATATTTCCATGCTGCATCAAGACGCATCCTAACCCTTTCCCTGATGCATCGCTGTAGATCACGAATCCTCCGGGTCCAGAAGGAATGGTCAAGATGGGTGCTGTAGTCAGGCGCTTCTTCAGCTTGTCGAATGCCTTTTGGCACTCCTCTGTCCAAGTAAACTTCTGCTCCTTACGGGTCAAGCGGGTCATCGGTTCTGCAATCTTCGCGAAGTTCTCCACGAACCTCCGGTAATATCCGACAAGTCCTAGGAAACTTCTCACCTCTGAGACATTGGTAAGGGTTGGCCATGTCTCTACTGATGAAATCTTTGCCGGATCCACTGAAATGCCATCTCCTGAGATAATATGTCCAAGGAAAGTGACACGGTCCAGAAGAAACTCACACTTGCTCAGCTTAGCATAAAGCCTCTCTCTCCTCAGGGTTTCTAACACTAGTCTCAAGTGCTTCTCGTGCTCCTAGTAGCTCTTCGAATACACCAAAATGTTGTCGATGAAGACTACCACGAACTGGTCCAAGTATTGGTGGAAGACCATGTTCATCAAGTTTATAAATACAGTCGGTGCATTCGTCAGTCCAAAAGGCATCACTAAGAACTCGTAGTGACCATAATGAGTCCTGAATGTTGTCTTTTGAATGTCTTCTCTTTGTACCTTTACTTGATGATAACCCATTCTTAAGTCGATCTTTGTGAACACTACTGCTCCTGTCAACTGGTCAAATAAATCGTCAATCAGTGGCAGGGGGTACTTGTTCTTGATAGTCAAAGCATTAAGGGCTATATAATTAATGCACATACGTACTGTTCCATCCTTCTTAGGTACAAACAATACTGGCGCTCCCCAGGGTGATGCACTAGGATGGATAAACCCCTTACTCTGCAACTCCTCCAATTATAGCTTCAGCTCATCTAACTCCTTCTTCGTCAATCGGTACACATTAGAAGGTACCGGTGCTGCTCCGGGTACTAGCTTAATGGTGAACTCTACTTCTCTATCTGGCGGTAAGCCTGGCAATTCTTTTGGAAACACATCCTCGAATTCTACAACTATTGGTGGGGGTACATGTAAAACCCCCTTCCTAGAAAATCGTATATACTTTTTTTTATTTATTAATTATTAATTAAATTGTAGTAATTAGGTCTAAATAGGAGAAATAGATTTTTTTAATAATTTTTATGTTAGGTGTTCGGGCACTTAGATGACTTATGGGACCATCAGAAATTTTTCGGAATTTATTCCATGTAGAAGACCTCTTGAGCAGTTGCTAGCCTAACGATGTGCATTACCCTAATATATAAATTTTCTTATGAGTATATATATATATATATATATGTATATACAAATATATATATATATGTATATATATTTTATAAAGAAAGTAAAAGAAAAGAAAAGAAAGCAAAAGAAGTTAATAATAAGTATAATAATATAATAATGTTAGTAATAGTATTAATAACAAATAGTTACTAAGTAGGCATCCTGCCATATTCTCATTAGCAAATCCCTTGCTGCAGCAAACCATTCAGCGCCATTTGCTTTTCTCCCTTATCAAACCATTCAGCGGTCAACTCTTAGACCCGCTCCTATTCCTCCAACGCCCCTTAGCCCACGGACCCGCCTCCTCCCTCTCTCTCCTAATATATATAATATATATATATATATATATATATATATATATATATATATATATATATAATAGAGCTCTCTAAAATCCTAACCTAAAACTCCAGACTTCCTCTTCCCATCTAGAGCCGTCACCACAGCCAGAGAAGCCTCCCCAAGCCATCCAACCATCCCGTCGACGCCGACCTCACAAACTGCAGTTTTCCACTCGAAGCACCTTCGCTCCGACGTGCTTTCCCGTTGACTCGCTCATCCAAACGCTGTTCCGTTTTCATAGGTATGATCTTCCCTCAACCCTCTCCAATATTTGTTTTATAGCCTACCTCGGAAAACGTGTGCCCCTAGGTGAAAAACAGCACCCAAGTTGGCCCGGACTTACCCAATTCTGAAATCGCAGAAACTTGCGATGACCACCCATATTGTCGAGTTCGTATCTCCCACCACAGAGATCCGAATTCGATGATTCTTTTTGATACCTGTAGATTACATGACCTAGTTTATTTTCTGTATAATAACCCTGTGCTATTAGTCGCTGTGGACATAATTATATTCGTCACAAAACTGCGCGCACCCACTTTTTCTGGTTTTCCAAAAGTTGGAGATCGGAGCGCGCCCCGCCAAACGGGACCGCCCCGCCGTGTGCCAAGTGTACCGAATGGTGCACACAGCATAATCGGACACGTGAAAATTCGTGGGGACTGATTCGGACGCGTGTGCGCGTCGGAATCAGGCCGTATCCGCGGACACATTTCGTGTCGCCACTTTTGTGGAACTCGCGAGTATTTTGTGCACGCTTGTCAGATTGTGACGAAACTTGCGCACTGGACTCGTGGTAACGCGCTGGTCCTGTGACCCAATTTTCACGCATTTCTGAGACGGTTGACCAGATCGCCAATTGGCGGGTCCCACAGTTGACTTTTTGGACAAAATTGTGTTCGGCTCATCGGAATCCAAATTTGGACATACCGTTGGGTTCGTATTGACATTTAGCGTTGTTTGACCCATAGTTTGTCCCATTTAGAGACTGTTACCCTCGGCACGCTTTTCGGTGCAAAGTGGACCACACTTGGACCCCACTTTTGCTCGAAATTACCGTTTTGCCCCTGTGTCCAAATTGGACGAAAGGGATGTACTTTTTAGCTATTTTGCTTATTCCGGAAACATTAGTGATATTTATTTCAGCATCCGGAGACATTTGTTCTGTGGCCATAGCTTCTGGTCCTGTGTACTGGACATCTGGACGTGACATTTTATAGCTTCTTGCCAGGCAAGTATACCTTGCCATTGTACTGTTATTTATATTCCATATGTTGCATGCATCTTTATTTTCTGTCTTTAGTTCATATATTTTAACTGTTATATAAAATGCGCGCGACGGTGACGTCGCGATATGTTTTTATTTATGTATTGCATTGACCTTGTTCATGAGCCTACCCCATTATCATGTAGCACCATTAGGTTCATTGGCCGTGACACAATGGTTACACGAGTGTGAGTCTCATATAGATCACGGACTGCGTGACAGGTCTGGCCTCCTGTACGTATGGGCCGTGCGTTAGGAATAACTGCTGTTAGAAACTTTGCATGCTAGTAGACTTGGCAGTTATTAGAGGTTTATCGTGTCATGGACATGACATGCTTAGAGCATTGGGTGGGGAGAACAACAAGTACCGCATTTGAGCTCCTTTGCACTTTCTCCTGTACGCCCGGATTCTCCGCTGGAGATACGGGTCATGATGACCACTATATATTATGTACTATCAGGCGGGCCACCGGCGTTCAAAAGACGACGTGCCTTTTAGGCCCCTGGATCTTCAAAAGAGAACCATGCCAAATCCCAGTTTTTAGCCAGATAGCTCACTTGTGGGGAAAGTTGTTCTTAAACTGCATTCACTTTAGACGGTTAGGCGACCCCATTGGATATTTATTTCAGTACTTTATTGGCATGTGTTTAAGTATACTTGTTATGTCCCTCTGAGGACCTGGTCCGCTGCCAGGTGTACCTGTTCTTGAGTATTTGCAGGGGCGCAGATTTGGAAGGTTATAGATGCTCCGTGGATGTCTTCTCTTCGAGCCGTGATTGGTAGCTGGTACTTATATTGTTTGAGTGAGTTGTACTTATATTGTATTTACTTTTCCCTTTGGGTTGGTAGTGGATTTGTTTCCATCCAACTATCATTCTTAGATACTTCTTATTGAGATCTAGTTTCATAGATACTGGTTATTTATTTCTATATAATTTTGATGGATGAGATTTAGATTATACCTTGTGACTTGTATTACATTTTATACCACTTGTGGATTGATATTCATATTACAGCGTACGTGTGGATTTGGTTTCCATATATTGGAGTTGCCATATCCATGTGGCTGGCATGCTTACGTGTCCTAGTCCTACGTATTTTTGGGACTGGGGCGTGACATATTTTTGTGGTGGCCCATGCAGGTCAAGAGCATATTGTCTCGGTTACGTTACTGTACCGAACAAGCCTGCACCTAGGACTAGAGTATAGGATCTCATCCACAATTGACCGTGATTCATCTCCTCCTATCTGTTCTATTTTTGAACAATTGTATCATGTTTGATTCATGTGCTTCCCTAATAGTTCCTTGAGTATATATGGCCTTCTGCTAGAATATAGGAACTCCTGTTGTTAGATGATAATTAGAGTAGCACACCTATTTAGAATACAACGAGATTATAGATACACCACTAAGTTTAGAATATCTAGCGAACCCTAGAATCCCTTATCCCTATAATTGGTTTACCATTACCCGGATGTATTATGAGGACTTGAGAGTAGTATAGACACTACTAGAGTTAGTTAGAAGGTTACCATAATGTTTGCCCCTAGCATTGAGGAACCCATAGAAAACAAAAACTTAATGTTTGGACTGAACCTAACCTTCATAGTTAGATGATATTGGAACTATAAACTTATATCATTGTCTTGTTATTAGTAGACAGCTCCCTAGGAAGCCTAGAGGAATGTAATCAACACTTCTCCCTTGATCATACCCCGAACATAGCAACCAACACCCCACTCCCCTTAGAGAACCATGATGCTATCTAGAGCCCTCTATCTTTATTTTTATATTGTTTCCCTGCGACCATAGCGCTCGCTATTTTGCGACGGCTAATTACGTTCTTCTTTTCTTTATCCTTCAACTCGTGCCATCTGACACTTCTGATTGTAGGCCAGGTGATTTTATTCTGTGTTAAGGACACATAGTTTGCTAGGATTATAGTTGTAATCTTGAATTTTGAAATTTTGTGCTTAGTAGTTAGAACTTGATAAGTTTAAGTTGTTTTGTAGATTGTGACCAATGATTAACCCTTAGCTTTTAAATCGTGTAATTTGTACCCTCACCTCGATACAAGTTAGACCCCTTTCCCCCTTAACGGCCAGTAACTCCTCTATCCCTATGATTGACACATGTTCTATGAGCACTATGATTAGGACTTAATGTGACCCTTACCTATATAATACAACATGAGACCCTAATCAATACCAAGATTTTTTTTCTCATATACCCTAATAAGAGTTTCTGTTCTAATTACATGTGCAAGGTTATTTTGTAGGATCCTCTTAAGATTGTCACAATAGTAGTTAAATTATTTTAAATTGGGTAACATACCTCACCACCTAGTATCATATAGCCCTTGTGATCCATTGATGAAGTGTAATTGCATAACATTAATTGTATGCTAACATAAGATGATAGTGTTTATTCAGACTATAGAATTTAGAGGTTCATGCCCTATTTGGTCGACTAGCGACTTAATCAAGGAGGTTGTATGACAACTGTAGAGATTGTGTAGTCTTTCATTATTATTGCTTATTTTGCTTTTGTTTTTGTGAACTTGAATTGTTATGAACCTTCTTTCATCATAATCTAGCGTATTCATATTTGTTGTACTACCTTGATTTATGCTGCTATTATAGCCTAGTTTTTGTAAGCTTATTCTTTATCAAGCTTGTTCACTACATATGTATTAGTGGGCGCCCACAATAATACATTTCAGAATCAGTGTATGAAGGTCTAGCTAACCTTAGTGTGCTCGATTCGCCCTTCGTAATGCTACTTTACGTAGATTGAGATATGTAGTGATTAGTAGACAATTATACTTTCCCTAGACATGTCTGATATCTCGTATCGGTTACATAACTGTACTAATACGAGCATGCGAACAAAGGATTACCAAAATAGGATTTCAATCCACAACTGCTTTGACAATTCCCAATTGAATTCTTTAAACGCCTTAATCCCAATACTTCTATTCTATTACGCTACCCTTGAACTCTTTATTATTGGTCCCCGTCTTCCCTTATTTCGGAAAGACGAAACATCGTGCTTGGTATAAGTTTGATACACAGAGAGTACTAGATATACCCTATAGGCCGATCACATACTTGAGGATTATTCTTTCGCAATTAAGGACATATCATATGTGATATGATCGGCGTTGAAGTTTCGAAGATTGAACGACATGAGTAAATAAATTAAGGGATATTTTCTTAAGGTATATAGCCTTAGGTGATAGGTGGATAAATTCTAAGTTGGGTAGTAGTGCATTGTCAACTCGGGAGGAATTTCTTTTAGATTATGATCGGGTAAGATTAGATTGGGAGAGGTTCAAGCCATTATAATTTTGAGAAATTTAGAAGGATGACTAAGGTGATGAGGATCAATGAATTGATATTGAGGACCCAATATTTATACCTTAAGTGCATGAGTTAAATTTTTGAACAATGAAGGTAGAATCACCAATTTGAATTTAGAGGATAAATATAGAATTTCAGACTTGAATATTGGTGGACTGCATTTAAATTATTTTTCAATTTGGTGATTTGAATTAAGAATTAAAATTTTGGTTGGACAACCTATTTGAAATAATGAGGATGTGAATGGAATTTAAAGAGTTGAGGCATACAAAATTTTATAAGTGAAAATAGGAATATATTGGACTCAAACCACTTCTAAAGGAGATTATGATAGTTAGAGATCGTAAGGTAAAAGTTATATGCGTATGTAAATCTTGGAGATGTTATGTGGATATGGATAATTTGAAACAAGGTGAGAAGAGATAACCATAGGTTAAATTTTGATTGGAGCAGTGGTCATCTTAACCTAGAAGTGATTGCAATGGATATGATTAGGATTTTAGTTATCGCAAGAAGATTGCGACTGACTTGCCTTATTGTACATAAAGGATTAACCAATTCTGCCTTATTTCAATTTTGAGGACGACATTATTTTAAGTTCGGCAGATTGTGAATCCCTCACCCAAAATTTGACCTACTCGGCTTAGATAGTGAGACTGAGGCTAGCACGAATCCACTTAGAAATAGAATACGGTATTTTTATTAGTTTTACAACATGATATCACTTGACACGCCTTACCGTGCTCCGATAATTGGAGCACTACACTAGCCACTGCCTTCCTACAAATTCTACACCCTTGTCCTAGACATGCCCATCATCCAATTCTCATCTTTGTGTAATTTTCCAATTGTTGGACGCTTTTATGCAAAAGAGCATTTATGTGTCCACACCATTGGACATGACATATGAAGAAACCTAATTTTTCTTTCATGTGGATTTTCCCATGATTTTTTTCAAGATGTGCAACGTGCAACATCGCCACTCCTTTAAACCTAGCCTTGCATTTTAAACAATGCAAATCTTAGACCATCCTTGACTTCTACCATGACTTAATTTTAATTTCGAGGACGAAATTTTTACAAGTTGGGTAGAATGTAAAACTCCCTTCCTAGAAAATCGTATATACTTTTTTTTATTTATTAATTATTAATTAAATTGTAGTAATTAGGTCTAAATAGGAGAAATAGATTTTTTAATAATTTTTATGTTAGGTGTTCGGGCACTTAGATGACTTATGGGACCATCAGGAATTTTTCGAAATTTATTCCATGTAGAAGACCCCTTGAGCAGTTGCTAGCCTAACGATGTGCATTACCCTAATATATAAATTTTCTTATGAGTATATATATATATATATATATATATGTATATACAAATATATATATATGTATATATATTTTATAAAGAAAGTAAAAGAAAAGAAAAGAAAGCAAAAGAAGTTAATAATAAGTATAATAATATAATAATGTTAGTAATAGTATTAATAACAAATAGTTACTAAGTAGGCATCCTGCCATATTCTCATTAGCAAATCCCTTGCTGCAGCAAACCATTCAGCGCCATTTGCTTTTCTCCCTTAGCAAACCATTCTGCGGTCAACTCTTAGACCCGCTCTTATTCCTCCAACGCCCATTAGCCCACGGACCCGCCTCCTCCCTCTCTCTCCTAATATATATAATATATATATATATATATATATATATATATATATATATATATATATATATATATATATAATAGCTCTCTAAAACCCTAACCTAAAACTCCAGACTTCCTCTTCCCATCTAGAGCCGTCACCACAGCCAGAGAAGCCTCCCCAAGCCATCCAACCATCCCGTCGACGCCGACCTCGCAAACTACAGTTTTCCACTCGAAGCACCTTCGCTCCGGCGTGTTTTTCCGTTGACTCGCTCATCCAAACGCTATTCCATTTTCATAGGTATGATCTTCCCTCAACCCTCTCCAATATTTGTTTTATAGCCTACCTCGGAAAACATGTGCCCCTAGGTGAAAAACAGCGCCCAAGTTGGCCCGGACTTACCCAATTCTGAAATCGCAGAAACTTGCGATGACCACCCATATTGTCGAGTTCGTATCTCCCACCACAGAGATCCGAATTCGATGATTCTTTTTGATACCTGTAGATTACATGACCTAGTTTATTTTCTGTATAATAACCCTGTGCTATTAGTCGCTGTGGACATAATTATATTCGTCACAAAACTGCGCGCACCCACTTTTTCCGGTTTTCCAAAAGTTGGAGATCGGAGCGCGCCCCGCCAAACGGGACCGCCCCGCCGTGTGCCAAGTGTACCGAATGGTGCACACAGCATAATCGGACACGTGAAAATTCGTGGAGACTGATTCGGACGCGTGTGCGCGCCGGAATCAGGCCGTATCCGCGGACACATTTTGTGTCGCCACTTTTGTGGAACTCGCGAGTATTTTGTGCACGCTTGTCAGATTGTGACGAAACTTGCGCACTGGACTCGTTTTAACGCGCTGGTCCTGTGACCCAATTTTCACGCATTTCTGAGACGGTTGACCAGATCGCCAATTGGCGGGTCCCACAGTTGACTTTTTTGACAAAATTGTGTTCGGCTCATCGGAATCCAAATTTGGACATAGCGTTGGGTTCGTATTGACATTTAGCGTTGTTTGACCCATAGTTTGTCCCATTTAGAGACTGTTACCCTCGGCACGCTTTTCGGTGCAAAGTGGGCCACACGTGGACCCCACTTTTGCCCGAAATTACCGTTTTGCCCCTGTGTCCAAATTGGACGAAAGGGATGTGCTAGCTATTTTGCTCATTCCGAAAACATTGGTGATATTTATTTCAGCATCCGGAGACATTTGTTCTGTGGCCATAGCTTCTGGTCCTGTGTACTGGACATCTGGACGTGACATTTTGTAGCTTCTTGCCAGGCAAGTATACCTTGCCATTGTACTGTTATTTATATTCCATATATTGCATGCATCTTTATTTTCTGTCTTTAGTTCATATATTTTAACTGTTATATAAAATGCGCACGACGGTGACGTCGCGATATGTTTTTATTTATGTATTGCATTGACCTTGTTCATGAGACTACCCCATTATCTTGTAGCACCATTAGGTTCATTAGCCGTGACACAATGGTTACACGAGTGTGAGTCTCATATAGATCACGGACTGCGTGACAGGTCTGGCCTCCTGTACGTATGGGCCGTGCGTTAGGAATAACTGCTGTTAGAAACTTTGCATGCTAGTAGACTTGGCAGTTATTAGAGGTTTATCGTGTCATGGACATGACATGCTTAGAGCATTGGGTGGGGAGAACAACAAGTACCGCATTTGAGCTCCTTTGCACTTTCTCCTGTACGCCCGGATTCTCCGCTGGAGGTACGGGTCATGATGACCACTATATATTATGTACTATCAGGCGGGCCACCGGCGTTCAAAAGACGACGTGCCTTTTAGGCCCCTGGATCTTCAAAAGAGAACCATGCCAAATCCCAGTTTTCAGCCAGATAGCTCACTTGTGGGGAAAGTTGTTCTTAAACTGCATTCACTTTAGACGGTTAGGCGACCCCATTGGATATTTATTTCAGTACTTTATTGGCATGTGTTTAAGTATACTTGTTATGTCCCTCTGAGGACCTGGTCCGCTGCCAGGTGTACCTGTTCTTGAGTATTTGCAGGGGCGCAGATTTGGAAGGTTATAGATGCTCCGTGGATGTCTTCTCTTCGAGCCGTGATTGGTAGCTGGTACTTATATTGTTTGAGTGAGTTGTACTTATATTGTATTTACTTTTCCCTTTGGGTTGGTAGTGGATTTGTTTCCATCCAACTATCATTCTTAGATACTTCTTATTGAGATCTAGTTTCATAGATACTGGTTATTTATTTCTATATAATTTTGGTGGATGAGATTTAGATTATACCTTGTGACTTGTATTACATTTTATACCACTTGTGGATTGATATTCATATTACAGCGTACGTGTGGATTTGGTTTCCATATATTGGAGTTGCCATATCCATGCGGCTGGCATGCTTACGTGTCCTAGTCCTACGTATTTTTGGGACTGGGGCGTTTGGTAGAGGGAGGGGTAGCTCGGGTGAGAGGGGTCGGCTAGGGTTTGGGGTGATGGATGAATAGTACTCTTAGGGTTTTTGATGGGTAGAGTATGTGTATTTATAAGGGAGTTTGATGGGCTGGCCTCGGGACTTGGGCCGGTCTGGACCTTGTTGGGGTGGGACGAATCCAATGAAAGAATGCATGTGGCTTGGTTAAGTCCTGCTTAGGATGAATTTGGTTTCCAACAATTAATTAGATTAATAATTGAAAGCGCAGGGCAAAAATCAATGAACATGTCGTAGCTAGGGTTACACCATGGTCAGAGGGGTACATAAAATTTCCTCACATAATTTCTAATTAAGTTCAAATAAATTCTAGTCTCCGGTTTTAAATCAATTTAACCCTAAACTGGTCGAGGGGGTTTACAGCGGCCCAACTCCTCCCCGCTCCCTATTTAATACCCATCTCCTCCACCGCCATCACTCACCTCCGCTGCCCCTCGACCCAGCCCGGCCGCTCCCATCCGCCACCGAGCCTCGACGACCCCGCAGCTGGCCATCCCTCTCTGCCACCGAGCCTCGACGACCCTGCAGCTGCCCACCCGAGCTCCACCGCCTCCGACTCCACCGGACTCCGCCGCCTACGACCAGCAGCAGCCCCAGCCGCCACTAGCGCCGCCAAGACGAGCTCCTCCGGCCACCTCCAGCTTCGCCGAGCTTCCCCGGCGATCTCCAGCAGCAGAAACTCTAGCCTCCGGCCGGCCGAGCGTCGCGTCGCGTCACCTCGCAAAAACGCATATTCGGAGCCCTGTTCAAGTGACTATTTCTCTCTCCACGCTGTCCCATTTTCTGTTCCGTCTGCTGCGACACATAGACTGCGTGACCCTCTCGATACCCGTACAACTTGTTCGGGGTATCGCGTCCTGTGGCGATCGCAAACTGCGACCCAAAATTAGGAAAATAATTATCCTATTTTTCCCCAAAACTGGGTGCGCCCCGCTAAATGGGACGACTTGGTCGTATGCGGACTTCACCGAAAGGTGCCCGCCATTGATACGGACGTGTGGGATTTCACGAAAGTTGATTTGGATGTGCGTGCACACCGAAATCAATGCGTATCCGTCGACAACACCCTGTATCGGCCCTATTCTGGAACTCGTTGTAACTTTGTGTACGCACATCGTATCAAAATTTTACTTGCACCATCGGACTCATAGTAATACGCTGGTCCTGTCACCCAAGTTTGGTTCGATTCTGAGAACGTTGACAAAATCGAGTATCGTGGGCCCCATGGCTCCACTTAACGGGCGATTTTGTGATCGGCACATCGGAATCCAATTCTGGACATTCCGTTGGGTTCATATCATCGTTCTGAACTTGTAGACACTAAGTTTGACAAATTTGGAGAATATTGTCTCTGGCACATTTTTCGGTGCGAAGCGGGCCACATGTGGACCCCGTTTTGACCAGAAACTGTCTCTTTTGCCCCTGTGTCCAAATTGGACTCATGGACAGGCAATTCTAGCTATTTGATATCTTCTAAACCTGATGGTAGTATTCATTTCAGCAACCTGAGGAGTACCTACAAATCCCGCGGATACTGGAGCAGCAGTTGTATACCAAACCCCAAGCAAGTGTACCTTGCCATACTTGCAGTATTTTGGTTCATAATATTCCTTTGATTTATTTATATATTGTATCTGTTCAACCTAGGACCATGTGACATTACTTAGCGTCTGAATAATATTCGGATGTCAATACCGTACGCGGAGTTGTGTAACGTCACTTAGACATGGATATCGAGACCCTATACATTCCCGTGCTTGCATTATCAAGTACGTCATACCACAGGATACCTGAAACTATTCATGAGACAGAATCTTCCTGAGATATTCATGGTGATTCTGTATAGGCTACAGGTTTCATGACATATACTTCATGCTTAGCTATCTTTATGACTTGCTGCATCAGTTAGAGGTCATGATCTTGCGTGTCATGGATATGAGACGTGTGATTACACTGGGTGGGGAGAGACACATAGGCTATAGGTTGATTATATTATGATGATGTCGTAGTCTCTCTCCAAGCTAGACAACTACATGATATCACTGCTACCGGCTCCCCGACACCGAGCTTGTATTGGTCTCAGCCTGAGTTCTAGTGATGCTCTCATCTTGCATATCACTTAGCTGGTTATATAGTTTACCCTATTGTTTCATTTATTATTGCACTGTATTTATTATGCCATAAGTTATTCTTATACCTTGCTATGTCCCCTGAGGACCTGGATCTGGATTATGTCCCCAAGAATAGCAGAGGAGATCTATCCCGAGGTATACGGCACATGAGCCTTAGCAGGAGCAGGTGCATACACTGGAGCAGTACCAGATCCAGAAGACGAGGTGATCGCCGAGGATTTCTCCTGAGTATATGCTTTATCAATACTCAGTATTTGCTATTATTATCTTTATTCTTGTATCTTAACTATTGTATCAGACTCATTATCGGGTTGTTTCCCGAGCTATGTTTTATTGAGACTTGATATTGCTTTATATTTTGATATTGTTGTATTCATTTTTGTGGATGAGATTAGTATATTAGACCCTTATTATTGTATTACAACTTAAGTACACCCTGATGGGTCTATTAAATTGGGTTTGCCCATTGGTGTGTGCTGCTGGCTATTGCCACGTGTCTAGTCCCTCGATATTTTGGGACTAGGGCATGACATGATTTTTGTGGTGGCCCATGCAGGTCAACGACTAAATTGCTTCAGTTTCAACTTAGGAACTGAGCAAGCCTGCGACAAGGATAGGATAAGTTATAGGATCTCATCCACTTGCTTGAATCGTTCTTGATCTCTATATCGGATTCAAAATTTCTTGACCTGCATCCTACATTAATTCCCTGTACGCCTCTTATAGTTTATTTTGAATACAGAGTAATGGATCAACTAGCAAACGACAAAACTCCTGTAGGATCACCACGAGGTGCTATGGTAACCAACGAAGATGAAGCGACACCAGTAGGTGAAGGTCAATTAGCTCAACAATGTAGTCAAGCAAATCAGCATGCCTCGAGAATTCAGCAAGATGACATCCCACCTCCGTCGCAGTTTACTCCACCAATGCCCATATTCCCACAAGGGCAGGTTATGGACGGGCAGCAGATGTTTCAAATAATTTATGCAATGATGCAAGCTCAACAGCAGATTCAATACGAGGCTCTGTGTCACAGCCTAGCAATCGTACTGGAGCAGACAAATCTACCAGCACGACGGCCAATGACTCACCAATTTCCGCCAGCTGAAGCCCCACACCTTTTCAGGCAAGGAGGAGCCCAATGAAGTTCATGAGTGGCTCACCAACACTCAACATCAATTAGAAGCAGCTGAGCTTCCAAGGGAACGTTAGATGACTGCCATCAGAATGCAGTTAACGGATAATGCACATCACTGGTGGCTATCTGAGGAGACACGGCTTGGACCAGACCGAGTCACTTGGGAAGATTTCTCTAGACTCTTTCAAGAGATGTACATTCCAGCCATCGCTCGATCAGAACTTCGGGACAAGTTCAATCGCCTCACTCAAGACAATATGACAGTGGAAGAGTACAATGCGGAGTTCATTCGTCTAAGTCGCTTCGCCCCAACCCTGATCCCGACAGAAGAAGAGAAGGCTGAGAAGTTCTTTGATGGACTAAACTTTGATCTACAGAAACTAATCAGATCTGTTGTACCTACATCTTACTCGGACGTTCTTGCTACAGCCTGATGCATGGAGCACGTCACCAGGAGAGAGACCAGCCTGAAGCGGCCTTCCACATCAGCACCAGCCAGAGCACCACAGAAAGAAGCTGCAAAGAGACCTCATATGCACCAGCCACCCGGAGCATCTCCACAGGCATTGCCTATCTGTCAATATTGTGGCAAGCGAGGCCATATTGAGAATAAGTGCAGACGCAAAATGGGATTATGTTTAGCTTGCGGATCCAGTCAGCATTTAGTAAGGGAATGCCTTGAGCGTCGAGAAGGAGCACCAATGGTAAACCAACAAGCTTTACCAGTACCGAGGCCAGCCTATCCAGCATTGGGAGCACCGTAAATGGGAGTTGAAGGAGTCATACCACCACCTCCAGGAGGGTATCAGCCGAGGCCACCTTTGATACTCCAGGCAGTACTCTTCCAGCAGGCTCAGCAGCAGCAGAGGAATCCACCGCAAGGACGCGGACAGGCTTTTGCGATGACCTTGGAGGACGCGAAGACTCGTGGAGTACCAAATGCGCGTAAGTTATTCATAGATGCATTTCTTTAGCACGTGCATGTTAGTTCGTGACCTTAGCCTAAAACCTAGTATTTTGAACTTATTAATAATTAATAACCTAGTTTTTCTAAGCTATAGTTTTCTTGCTTTAACTAGATTTTTTTCACTCTTGAATTTGTATAACTTTTATCGCTTAGGGAAATAATATTTTTCTTCCCTAGGTGTTTTGCTTAACCCTCATCCTTTGATTCTCCTTGATCATGATTCTTTGATTGTGTCATGCTTCGAACTTATTTTGTAAACCATGTCATCTCTGCTGACCAGTTATTTCTTTGATTGCGAGGACGCAATCCTCTTAAGGGGGGTAGATTATAAACCCCCAGATTTTTTCAGGATTTTAAAAACAAATTTTTGGAATTTTTGGGAATTTTTTACTAATTAAAATTAAGGTATTCTGGTTATAAATAATTTTAAATGATTTTATTAAATATTAAAATATTATGAAAATAATATTTTTTGGTGTAAAATAAAATATTAGACATAGGATAATTTTTTGGAATTTATTGGGCCCCAGAACTATTTTTAAAGACCTAAAAATTAATATTTTTATTAAACACAAAATAAACCCGGTTTAATGAACCAAACCGAACCATGCTGAACCTACCCTGAACCTAACCCCTAAACCAACCCTGAACCCTAGCGGGTTGGGTCGGATCTAAACCCGACCCAAAACCCGCAACCCTACCCATTATTGTAGCCAACCCTAACCGTCGAAACCCCGATCCCCCGTCTCCTCTTCGCCGATTCCGGCCGACCCTCCGTCTTCTCGGCTTTCCCCGCCGGTCATTACGAAACGCCGCCGCCTCTTCCCCTTTACCTTCCCTAAACCCCACCGGCCGGCGGCCCAACTCCTTCATGCTCCCTATTTAAAACCCTTCTCCTCCACCGCCATCACTCACCTCCGCTGCCCCTCGACCCAGCCCGGCCGCTCCCATCCGCCACCGAACCTCAACGACCCCGCAGCTGGCCATCCCCTCTGCCACCGAGCCTCGACGACCCCGCAGCTGCCCACCCGAGCTCCACCGCCTCCGACTCCACCGGACTCCGACGTCTACGACCAGTAGCAGCCCCGGCCGCCACCAGCGCCGCCACGACGAGCTCCTCCAGCCGCCTCCAGCTCTGCCGAGCTTCTCCGGCGATCTCCAGCAGCAGAAACCCTAGCCTCCGGCCGGTCGAGCATCGCGGCACCTCACGGAAATACGTATTCGGAGCCCTGTTCGGGTGACTGTTTCTCTCTCCTCGCTGTCCCATTTTCCGTTTCGTCTGATGTGACGCGTAGACTGCGTGACCCTCTCGATACTCGTGCAACTTGTTCGGGGTATCGCGTCCTGTGGCGGTCACAAATTGCGACCCAAAATTAGGAAAATAATTACCCTATTTTTCCTCGGAACTGGGTGCGCCCTGCTAAACGGAATGACTTGGTCGTATACGGACTTCACCGAAAGGTATGCGCCATTGATACGGACGTGTGGGATTTCACGAAAGTTGATTTGGATGTCCGTGCACACCGAAATCAACGCGTATCCATCGACAACACCCCGTAAACTTGTTGTAATTTTATGTACGCACGTCGTATCGAAACGAAACTTGTGCCATCGGACTCGTAAAAATATGCTGGTCCTATGACCCAAGTTTGGTTTGATTCTGAGAACGTTGACAAAATCATGTATCGTGGGCCCCACGGCTCCACTTGACGGGCGATTTTGTGATCGGCACATCGGAATCCAGTTCTGGACATTCCGTTGGGTTTGTATCTTCGTTCTGGACTTGTAGACACTAAGTTTGACGAATTTGGAAAATATTGTCTCTGTCATATTTTTTGGTGCGAAGCGGGCCACATGTGGACCCCGTTTTTACCAGAAACTGTCACTTTTGCCCCTGTGTCCAAATTGGAGTCATTGACAGGCAATTCTAGCTGTTTGATATCTTCTGAACCTGGTGATAGTATTCATTTCAGCAACCGAAGAAGTACCTACAAATCCCACGGATACTGGAGCAGCAGTTGGATACCAAACCCCAAGCAAGTGTACATTGCCATATTTGCAGTATTTTGGTTCATAATATTCCTTTGATTTATTTATATGTTGTATCTGTTCAACCTAGGACCGTGTGACATTACTTAGCGTTCGAATAATATTTGGGTGTCAATACCGTACGCGGAGTTGTGTAACGTCACCTAGATATGGATATCGAGACCCTATACATTCTCGTGCTTGCATTATCAAGTACGTCATACCACAAGACACCTGATACTATTTATGAGACAGAATCTTCCTGAGATATTCATGGTGATTCTGTATAGGCTACAGGTTTCATAACATATACTTTATGCTAAGCTATCTTTATGACTTGCTGCATCAGTTAGAGGTCATGATCTTGCGTGTCATGGACATGAGACGTGTGATTACATTGGGTGGGGAGAGACACACAGGCTACAGGTTAATTATATTATGACGATGTCGTAGTCTCTCTCCGAGCTAGACAACTACTTGATATCACTGCTATCGGCTCCCCGACACTGAGCTTATAGTGGTCTCAGCCTGAGTTCTAGTAATGCTCTCATCTTGCATATCACTTAGCTGATTTTATAGTTTACCCTATTATTTCATTTATTATTGCACTGCATTTATTATGGCTTGAGTTATTCTTGTACCTTGCTATGTCCCCTGAGGACCTGGATCCGGATTATGTCCCCAGGAATAGCAGAGGAGATCTATCCCGAGGTATACGACACAGGAGCATTAGCAATAGTAGAAGCAGTAGAAGGTGCATACACTGGAGCAGTACCAGATCCAGAAGACGAGGTGATCGCCGAGGATTTCTTCTGAGTATATGCTTTATCCATACTCAGTATTTGATGTTATCTTTATTCTTGTATCTTGACTATTGTATCAGACTCATTATCGGGTTGTTCCCCGAGTTATGTTTTATTGAGACTTGATATTGCTTTATATTCTGATATTGTTGTATTCATTTCTGTGGATGAGATTAGTATATTAGACCCTTATTGTTGTATTACAGCTTAAGTACACCCTGATGGGTCCATTAAATTGGGTTTGCCTATTGGTGTGTGCTGTTGGCCATTGTCGCGTGTCTAGTCCCTCAATATTTTGGGACTGGGGCATGACATGTCCTTCCCGCCCAATGCCAATGTACATATCGCGAATACGACATGGACATATCGTACTATAAATGCAAGTCTCTAAAGAAATATATAACTAAGATAAATACCGTCATACGTACTGCTCACACCGATGGCCAGTCAAGCACGAAGCACGCGTCCCTACATGAACTCACTCTATGACGTGCAATGATACGTGTCAAGGCCTGGGGAGTCATATCGATAACTCCACAACTTTAGGTGAGTCCACTAGACACTAGGTCAGACACATGTCCTAACGTCAACGCCTTCGTTTACTGCACCCGAGTCTTTCTCGAACGCGCACAGTTATATAATATTAAAATAATAAAGCATGTAACTAAAATTAACTGAATTTAAACAGTACAACAAGGCAAGGTATACTTGCCTTGATCCTCAATCTGTGGGTACATAAATCCTGTTCCCGGTGTCTCGCCTGAATGGTCCAGTGACCCTATACATATAATATAATATAATAAAATCATCAGTCATTATACTAGTACGCACGGGAATTATAACTACACTGCACTTAGGAACTGACGCAGGGGGGTCAAAATTGGTCAACTAGCAGGGTCGCGTGTGCACGCAGCTAAAACGTACAAGTGTCACAACCTCAAATACCATGCACAACAAGAAATTAACTACCAAAATATGCTACAATATTAAATAACCTATCACACAAAATAACAGTTCTAATTAACAGGGTAATGTGCACAAGTCAGTTGTCTAAACACCTAGGTCAACACAAGTGTAACATATTAAATAACCACATTTACTATGAGGTAATCACTAACACAAATTTCTATTCTAGAATATATACATACATACATAGCACTCAGGGTTCACCAATACATAGGCTTATGCAACAACACACGAAGAATGAGATGGGCAAGTGTATACCTGGTCGTGATCATGGCCGAGGGGAGGAGATGTCTACGGCTCGTCGGCGGCCTACCTCCGGCGAGGGAGGGCGGTGCTCCGGCAAGCACAGCATATAGAAGAAGCAGCTCCGGCAGCAGCGGCGACAATGGCAGCAGCGGCGGCAATGGCAGCAGCGGCGGCAGGGTGGTGGGTTGCTGGTGGTGGCTGTGGCTAAGGTGGTTGCTGGTGTATATGGTGGTGGGTGGTCGTGGCGTGGTGGTGTTGATCCGACGGAGGGATGGTCATAGGAAAGCCGGGGATGGTGATGGAGATAGACGGGGTCGTCGCTCGGGAAGGATGGTGAGGGTGGCGATAGATGCGGTGGTTACTGGAGGAGAGGGAGGAGGAAGGTCGTGGGGATGATGTTGGCTACGGTGGTGGCGGTGGTTGTTGATGGTGGTGGCGGTGGTTGTTGATGGTGGTGGAGATGGTGAGGTGGGGATGATGGTGGTGGAGATGAACGGAGCCGAGGGAGTCGGGGGGTGGAGATGAACGGAGAGTGTACTGGTGATGATGATGATGGTGTTGGTGATGGTGGTTGTGACGATGATGGCGGTGGTGATGGTGATGACGGTGGCGGTGGAGATGATGATACTGGTGGCGGTCCCGGCAGGGAGTAGGTCGGTGCTGTCGGGGTCGTGCGGAGGAGATCGATCGGAGTAGTGGTGGTGAGTGGCCGGGGTGTGGTGGTCCGCTAGGAAGGTCGTGGGGAGGTGATGAAGTCGGGGTCTCTGACTGGGGAGTCGGGGATGAAGGAGATACTGGGTGTTGGCGGGGTGTAGTCCGATGTGATGGCATGGGGAAGTCGGCTGCTCGACGGTGGAGTCAGGGGAGATGGTGAACAGGTCGGGGAGGAGCCGAAGGTAAGGAGGCTAACAGCGGGGATGGCCGGAGATGGGAGGTCGGGTGTGAGGAGGAGTCGGTAGTTGCTCACGGAGGTGATCGGGGGTCAGGCGGGGTCGACACTGCTCGTGGGAGTCGAGGAAGTCGGTGGGGTGAATGTTGTGGTTGAGGCGGTCATGGGTGGAGCTGTGGTCGAAGAAGATAACGGAGGAGAAGAAGGTCAGGTGGCCGCGGGATGGAGTCCGGAGGAAGATGGTGAAGGGAGGTTTAGGGTTTGGGTTTGTAGAGGAATGATGGTGGTGATGATGTAGAAATAAAAATAAGAAGAAAATTTTTGCATGAGGGAGAAGAAGGTGATGACAACCTAGGGATTAGGGTCGGCCATGTTTTCCTTGGGATGGAGTTGGCTTATTTTTACATAAAAGAAATTAAAGGGTGGAGATGGTGTTGGGTTGAATGGAGGGTGAAGATGGCTTAAGGGGGAGAGGTTTGAGTGTTGCACACTCCAAAAATTATAAGAAAAATATATGTGACCGGTCAAAAAAGAGGGGAGGTGTTTCTTCATGTGTTGGGTCCAATAGGAGGTGGACACCTCACTGCACTTTTGCATAAAAGTCCCCAACAATTAGAAAATTGCACAAAATATGGAGTTTGGGATTGAATGAGGGAAAATACCATATTTGGTATGATGTAGTAGCTAAAAAGGGTGTGTGGTGTTTAGTATGAACCTTGAGGGTGTGAGTGGGGGTTTGGGTCTAGCTTTGGGTTAGGTTGGGTCCTTACACCAATTTAATTAAAATTAGTGTAAGTGGTGCTCTTTAATTAATTAGAAATATATAGGGTTAAAATTAGGTAGGACACAAGTGTCATGGACGTAGTAGACTCAGAATAGAATATTGTCATAAATTGGGTTGTACAAAACGGATCAAGGTTGTGTCTCCAATTTTGATTAGAACGGACAAAGATGCAAAGTTGGATTTATTCAGATTTAAGAATGGACGTTTGTAACGAATATTGTGCGAGTAAATGAAGCACAAGGGAAGGTATTTATGAGTTACACAAAGGTCAGAATGGAAGGCTGGCACGTCCAAAAAAAGTGTATAAAATTTGTTGGAAAGTAAATGTTAGTGTAGCGCTCCAAATATCGAAGCAACGATAATATGCACAAAGTGATACGAATATTGTGTACATTAATCTAAAATACTATGTTCTAATTCTAAATGGCTTCAAACTAACTCTAGTCTCTCTATCTAAGCCAGGTAGACCTAAATTTGGTTGAGGGAATTTCTAATCTACCCAACTTATAAGAATTTTATCCTCAAAATTAAAATAAACACATAATAAGCTATAAATTATCAAGCAATGCTACGAACATACCTAGGACTGGTGGAGCTGGCATTTGTACTATCTGCTGGGCTCTATTGACATACTGGGAATACTCCTGAGCCTAATGTTGGTTCGATCCGCACCTCAAACGCTGTCCTAACCTTCTTCTGCAACTAGGACGGTTAATATCTCAATATTCTTTCCTAGGTATAACGTCATCATCCTATAGTATCCACAATGGAATCATGCAACCTAACTTCTTATAATTGCTCTTAGCATTCATATCTAGTCTAGAATCTTAACTCAAACAATTCCTAGGAGAAGTATATGTAATAATAAATGACAACATAAGTCTCTACTCAATACATAGTAATAAGGATATATAGAAATTATGTAATAAATATATATTCAATCCTTCTAAATACCCTATAATAAAATATAACCAATAATAATAAGAATACTAATCCTAAAATCTAAAAATCCACAAGCTAGGATAATTTGAAAATATGTTCCCATATATCCACCTACTATTAAGGATTTGGTCAAACAAGCTTACACCCTAATAGTCCAAATCTAAATCCCTGGCCCAAAGCAGTTAATGTGTAATCCACAATATTTAGCTTATCATTTCTAAAGGACTTCTATATTTCCATTTACACTCCATACTCATGTGTCAATATATAATCTAAGAGTCTAGTGGTAATCCTCTACCAATTGACCAATGAGTCAGCGTGTGATCTAAACCTGTATTTCGTTCTTTGAAATAAGACCTCCGTAGACTGTCCAACTCTGAAAGGTGAAAAGTGAGCGGTCTTGGTGAGTCGATCCACGATCACCCATACCGCATTGCGACCACTGGGATTCCTCGAAAAGCCCGTAATAAATTCCATAGTGATGTGCTTCCATTTTCACTCAGGTATTGGGAGTGGATTTAAGTAAACCTGCAAACCTCTGATGCTCAGCCTTGACCTGCTGACACACCAGGCACTTCACCACAAAGCGGCTATCTCCCTCTTTATTCTATGCCACCAATAGTACTACCTCGGGTCTCTGTACATCTTTGTGCCTCCTGGATGAATAGAGTATGTTGAACTGTGTGCCTCCGATATCAGCTCCTGACGAAGTTCTCCGTTCGAAACATAGAGACGATCTCCATATCTCAGAGTTCCGTCCTCGTGTATACGCAATCCTGTCTGCATCCCGGCCTCTGTCCTCTGTCGAAGTCTCTGGAATCTGGCATCTGTTGGCAAGGCAGCCTTGATCCTCACAACCAATGTCGATTGCACCTGGAAACTCGACAATTGGTCGTCTGCTCCGGGCATAATGACCTCTATACTCAACTGCTCTAGATCTCTTAACAGGTGTTGCTGGGTAGTCAAAAAGAATGCCATGGGCCTCCTACTCAATGCGTCAGCTACTACGTTGGATTTTCTCGGATGGTACTGTAGCTCAATCTCAAAGTCTGTCATCATCTTGAGCCAACATCTTTGTCTCCGGTTCAGGTACTTCTCTAAATTTTAAAAGAAACTCGAGGTCAAGTACTTGTCGTGAATCTCATCTTGTTGCCACTCTACCTTTTTACCTCGAACCTGAGGTTTCTCCTAGTTTACACCATTTGTACCCTTCACCCAAACTATATGGGTACCATCTTGTTTATAACTGGCCATCCATTATAGGTAGTTCACAATATCCAACTCAAGGCTATAACATCTGTCGATACTCTCATCCTTCAATCTAATTGCTCTATTTCAGATACTAACTTAACTAATCGAGTTATCAATGGTGAAACCACGAGCCTAATAGACACTGACAACCCAAATAAATCGAGTACATCTAATCTCATTTGAAAGCTACAATATAGTACTCAAGTTATCTCATCATCCAAATATTAGGTCTAGCAATCTAAGTCTAGCAATCTACCTATCTGTTTTAGCTTAGTCATATAATTATCATTTTCTAAAGGGTGGAAAAAATTCTAGGTATGGTACTGTAAGTCACAAGACAACTAGGGATTAACCACTATGGTTTGCTACCCTAAGTGCTATTTCATACCCTATTTTTATTAGTATCTGATAAACTTCTTCTAGATATGGGTCTAAAATTATGTCTTGTCAAGTTCATAATGTCGTTCCTTGTATCACTACCATAAGACTACAACTAATTCCTAGCATCTAGCTATGTCTCCCCTAATTTATTCTAGATCCTTAGAATCAAACAATCTTTTTAGCTTCTAATACTTATAAATCTCTACTACCCTAAGTAAGGGTAGGGTCTAGTTTTAAGTCTCTACTTCTATGTCTAATTCTTATGTCAACAGTCTATACTAGCTCTAGTAATAAGAAAGAACTTATCAACCTTCTCTACCATGGTTAACCATCTACTCAAACATCCTATCAAATATGTCTTCTTTGTCTTGACGAGGATCTGCTCCTGGAGGAAATCACAGTGCGCGAGCATCCATCTCTCCGAAATAAGAAAGATGAGAAACAATAATAACGATGTCAATGGTAAATAAATAAATATAGTAATGAAGTCCAAGGGTGATAATCGAATACAAGAGGAGTTTTAAAATCAGTTATGGATTGAGATCTTATTCAACATTAATCCTAAGTTGCAGGCTCGTTCGGCACAGTAAAGTAACCGAAACGATATGCTCTGACCTGCATGGGCCACCAATAAAACCATGTCACGCCCCAGTCCCAAAATGTATGGGACCAGACACGTGGCATTGGCCAGCTGGTACAACTCCGTAGGGCTTTTCAATTTAATAGACCTGACAAAGTGCACTTATGCTGTCCATGGTCAAGTGATCAAACTAAATATATAATTCTAACATGCAACAACTAAACTAAATATCAATCTATGGTAAATAAATCTCAAGAAAGAATAATATGCATTATCAGTTTGCAGCCCAATAATACATCCGCTCGAATAGGCCAAAAGAACAACATAGGCCTATAAATACTAGGCTATAAAAGCATAATCAAAAATGAAAAGTAGTACATGACTGTAATAGCTGAAAATGTAAAGATACTTGCAATGATGTCCACACTCCACTAGATCAAGCATCCTGTAAACTACACAAATAACCTGGAAGGGAACTAGGTCCTCAGAGGGACGTAATAAGATACAAAAATACATGCCATAATGTAAATACTGAGTAAATTAAATTAGGGTGAACTATCCTCCTAAATGAATGCAATTTGAGGACAACCTTGGTACGTATGGGTAGGTATAGACATAATGTCCACACTCCGAAGAGCGTGGTATTTGTACATATAACGTCCATCATTCCGAAGAATGAGGTATCTGCAAATATATGCGTCCGTATTGCTCCGAAAATATGGTATCTGTATAAAGGAAGTCATTGGATCTGTGGCTCCCATGGATACTACTGATTCCAATGTGTGTATCCCATACGCCTACCAGTTGTCCTCCCCGCCCAATGCCAATATACATGTCACGAATACGACATGGACATCTCGTACTATAAATGCAAGTCTCTAAAGAAATATACAACTAAGATAAATACCGTCACACGTGCTGCTCACACCGATGGCCAGTCAAGCATGAAGCACGCATCCCTACATGAACTCACTCTGTGACGTTCAATGATACGTGTCAAGGCCTGGGGAGTCATATCGATAACTCCACAACTTTAGGTGAATCTACTAGACACTAGGTCGGACACATGCCCTAACGTCAACACCTTTGTTTACTGCACCCGAGTCTTTCTCGGACGCGTACAGTTATATAATATTAAAATAATAAAGCATGTAACTAAAATTAACTAAATTTAAATAGTACAATAAGGCAAGGTATACTTGCCTTGATCCCCAATCTCTGGGTACAAAAATCCTGCTTCCGGTGTCTCGCCTGAATGGTCTAGCGACCCTATACATATAATATAATATAATATAATAAAATCATCAGTCATTACACTAGTATGTACGGGAATTATAACTACACTGTACTTAGGAACTGACGCAGGGGGGTCACAATTGGTCAACTAGTAGGGTCACGTGTGCACGCAGCTAAAATATACAAGTGTCACGTCCTCAAATATTGTGCACAATAAGAAATTAACTACCAAAATATGCTACAATATCAAATAACCTATCACACAAAACAATAGTCCTAATTAACAGGGTAATGTGCATAAGTCAGTTGTCTAAACACCTAGGTCAACACCAGTGTAACACATTAAATAACCACATTTACTATGAGGTAATCACTAACACAAATTTTTATTCTAGAATATACACATACACACATAGCACTCAGGGTTCACCAATACATAGGCTTATGCAACAACACATGAAGAAGGAGATGGGCAAGTGTATACCTAGTCGTGATCGTGGCCGAGGGGAGGAGATGTCTACGGCTCGTCGGCGGCCTACCTCCGGTGAGGGAGGGTGATGCTCCGGCGAGCACAACACATAGAAGCAGCAGCTCCGGCAGCAGCGGCGGCAATGGCAGCAGCGGCGGCAGGGTGGTGGGTTGCTGGTGGTGGCTGTGGCTAGGGTGTTTGGTGGTGTAGATGGTGGTGGGTGGTCGTGGCATGGTGGTGTTGATCCGGCGGAGGGATGGTCGTAGGAAAGCCGAGGATGGTGATGGAGATGGTCGGGGTCGTCGCTCGGGAAGGATGGTAAGGGTGGCGATGTGTCATACCCCAGTCCCAAAATACGTAGGACTAGGAATACGTAACATGCCAGCTACGCATTCGACCGGACTCTGGTCCAACTCAAATACGTATAAGCTGTACTAGAATGCTTACTATCTATATAATCAAGTAAATATAAATATCTATCCTCAATCCACAATGGTCAGAATATACAAGAATGAGCTACATGTACTAAAGTCGGCCGCCAGTAACACATAAGCTCGAATAGACTCGAGAAAGGAATATTAGTCTATAAAACTAGGCTATATCAGCAGATAAATAAACAATATAAATAATAACCATGACTCCGAAAGAAATAATATAAGTACTTGGCACCAATTCCTGCAAGACTAAGCAACACACATCAGCAACTCCAAGCAGGCTCCACAATGGTCTATGCTGCAAAACTGGCAAGGGACCAGGTCCTCAGAGGGACGTAACAAGGCAAGAAACAACATGCCAAAATAAATACAGTATATAAAAATATATCAGCAGGGCAAACTATGTAACCAGCTATGTGATATGCAAATGAGAACATTAATCATACTCAGGCTGAAACTACTATAGGCTTTGTGTCGGGGAAACCCATAGCAGCATTTGTTTCTCGAAGGGCCAATAAATGTGCCAAAGATAGAGTCTAGGGCACCTCCAGTAATATAATATATATATATGTAATCAGCCTTTAGTATGGTAAGACTCTCCCCACCCAATGTAATATCACGTCTCATGTCCATAACATGCAAGATCATGACCTCTAGCTAATGCAGCGAGTCATAATGATAGCTATGCAAAGATAAGATATATGTCACGAATCCTGTAACCTATACAGAATCACCATGAATAGTTCAGGAATATTCTGTCTCATAAATAGTGTCAGGTGTCCTATGGTATGATGTACTTGATCAAGCAAGCATGAAGATATATAGGATCGCGATATCAATTCTTTAGGTGACGTTACACAACTCCGTGTACAGCGTTGACACCCGAATATTATTCGGACGCTAAGAAACGTCACACGGTCCTAGGTTGAACAGATATATCAAGAGTATTATATATGTATAAAGAACTCAAACAAATACTATAACAGGAATCACTGCAAGTTGGCAATGTACACTTGCCTAGGGTTTGAACTCCTTCAATTGCTCCGGTAACAGCAAGATATTCAGGTACTCCTCCGGATGCTGAAATAAATATTACCATCATTCTCAGAAGAAATAAAATAGCTAGGATTGACTACCCATAAGTCCAATTTGGATACAGGGACAAAATTAACAGTTTTTTGTCAAAGCGGGATCCACATATGGTCCGTTTCGTACCAAAAAATGTGCCAGAGACAAAGTTCTCCAAATTCGTCAAACTTTGTGTCTATATGTCTAGAACGATGATACGAACCCAATGGAATATCCTGAACTGGATTCCGATGAGCCAGTCACAAAATTGCCCGTTAAGTGAAGCCGTGGGGCCCACGATACGGGGTTTCGTCAACGTTCTCAGAATCAAACCAAACTTGGGTCACAGGACCAGCGTAACGCTACGAAGCCCATGGCGCAAGTTTTGTTGCAAAATGACAAGCATACACGAAGTTACAACGAGTTTCAGAATAGGCCCGATACGGGATATTTTTGATGAATACGCGTTGATTCCGGTGTGCAAGCACATCCAAATCAACTTCCGTGAAATCTCACACGTCATGCTCACCTTTCGGTAAAATTTGTACACAACCAAGTTACCTCGTTTAGCGGGACGCACCCAATTTTGGAAAAATTTGGGATTAAAAACCAAGTTTTTGGTCGATTTCACCCGCAAATAAAACACAGCATGCAACGAATTAAAATAAACTAATTACAGGATTTTAATCTTGGTTAGGTTGTCTAATTAACTGTTCAAACATAATCTAAAATTAATAAACAGGTTGGGAGAAAAATGGCCGTGAACATGTGAGTTCGGGACATTTTCTGAATTTCAGAAATTGGTATTGTTTTTCCTGTTTTTGCGTCACGGTTTACGACCGACACATGACGCGATACCCTGAACGAATTATACGGGATTCGAGAGGGTCACGTGTTCTTCGTACATGATTCGACATAATGAAATTTGGGTCAACGTATAGGGTGTTACGCGAGCGGGAAGAGGTATACCTTGTTGTTGTTCGTGACATGGCGGCGCGGTGGGGCACGGCGGTGGCGGCGGCGGTTGCTGTGGCTGCGGCGGCTGCTAGGCTACTCTGGGTGATTATGGTGGGTCAGGGAGCTGGTCGCCGCAGGTCGGGCTCGTGGCGGAGGGTCTCCGGGGAGCTAGGGATCGCCGGAGGGGAGCTCGACGTCGGGGTGAAGTGGCGGTGGAGGTGGAGCGGGGTTCCGCGGGGGGGGGGGGGTTTAAATAGGGAGGCTGGGCGGGGAGGGGTCGTGGGCGGGGTCGAGCAGCAGAGGCGGGTCTTGGGCCGGCGGAGGAGGGGGCCGTTGGTCGGGAATCGCATGGCAGGGTCGTGGGGGAGAGGGGTTAGGGATGGGTTAGCGGGCTAGCAGGTAGTGGGTAGGCGGGTCGGGTCTAGACCTGACCCGTTAGGTTTAGGGTTGGGTCGTTTCATTTGGGTTCAGCATGGGTTGGGTTCGGTTCGGTTTGGTTCAAGCTGGTTTAATCCGGTTTAATTTAAAACAAGGGTTTTTAGCTATTTAAAAAAAAAACTTTTTGAGCCTAATAAATTCCAAAAAAATTATACAACATCTAATAATTAATTATACACAAAAAATATAATTTTTATAATATTTTAATACTTAATTTAATACATAAAAATATTAATCCCTGAAAGATATTTATAATAATTAATTAAAAATCATAGAAAATTCCATAAATTCATTTTAAATTTTTTTTAAAAACCAGGGTGTTATAATCTACCCACCTTTATAAATTGCGTCCTCGCAATTAAGAAAACGAATTATAACCGGTCAAAAGAGATAAAGCGGTTGCAAGACATGTTTTTTGAAGCACGACATAGAGAATAAGAAATCATGAACAAGAAAAAATTGAAGGGTGGGGGTTAAGCAGAACACATAGAGAAGGAATAAAAACTTTTTTCTAGGCATTGAGAGATAAGTAACTCAAGAGTAAAGGAGTCTGATTAGATCAAGGATTAACTACAGCTATAAAAACTTGGATACCATATACTAATCTAGACTAACAAGTTCAGGCTAACATAATACTAGGCTTAAGCTAGGGTAATGATCTAACAGGCACGTGCTAAAGCATTACTAGGAATATATAGCTATGCTAAAACTAAAATCTTACTCATATTCACTACTACACGGGTTTGTGCCTCCTCCACTGTCATCGCAAAAGCCTGTCCACGTCCTTGTGGTGGTGTCCTCTGCTGTTGCTGGGCCTGCTAAAAGAGTGATACTCGTGCTCTGCGTGGCTCTTGGAATATATCAAGATGTCATCAATAAACGCAACCACAAACTTGTCCAAATACTGATAAAAACTCCGTTCACCAAACTCTTGAACACAGCTGGCGCGTTGGTTAAACCAAACGGCATAACTAAGAACTCATAGAGTCCATACTTGGTCCTGAAGGCTATTTTTGGTATAACCTCTCTACGCACTCTAATCTGGTGATAACCGGATCTAAGATCTATCTTTGAGAATACACTCGCACCACTCAACTGGTCAATGCGTGGCAAGGGATACCGGTTCTTGATGGTTACATCGTTCAGTGTCCTGTAGTCAATACACAGGCGTAACGTCCCATCCTTCTTCGGCACAAATAGTATGGGTATAACAGCTGGGTCACAAGATCTAATTTTGATACTAAAAGTCATAAGAAAACTAAGGATTTAATCACTATGGCCTGCTATGTAAGGTTCTATTTTCTTAAGGTCATAATACAATTCCCTGCATCACCATCATAAGCCACATCTGATCCCTAGCATGTAGCTATGTATTTCATAAAGTATTCCAGTGCATTAGAATCAAACCCTCTTTCCTTTCTTCCAATACTTCCAAATTACTTGCTACCTTTAAGGAAAGGTAAGGTTTTATTAGTTCTAGGCCTCTGATACTATATTAAATTCTCATGCTAAACTCTATACTAACTCTAGCATATAGACATAACTTATCTACTATCCTACTAAGGGTAACCGTCTTCTCAAAAATTTATATCCAGTATATCTTTTTCTGCCTTGACAAGGATCTGCTTCTGGAGGAAACATCGTGCACGAACATTCATCTCTCCGAAATAGGAAGAGATGATAAACAATAATAAGGATGTCGAGGGAATTAAAAGAGTACAATTATGAAGTCCAAGGGCGATAATCAAATGCTCAAGAATTTTCAAGTCAGTTGTGGATTGAGATGCTAACATTGCTAACTTTGATTGCAGGCTCGCTTAGTACCGAAAAGTAACCGAAACGATTTAATCAGGACCTGCATGGGCCACCATAAAAATATGTCACGCCCCAGTTCCAAAATACGTAGGACTAGGAATACGTAATATGCCAGCTACGCATTCGACCAGACTCTGGTCCGACTCAAATACGTATAAGCTGTACTAGAATGGTCACTATCTATATAATCAAGTAAATATAAATATCTATGCCTCAATCCACAGTGGTCAGAATATACAAGAATGAGCTACATGTGCTAAAGTCGGCCGCCAGTAACACATAAGCTCGAATAGACTCAAAAAAGGAATATGAGTCTATAAAACTAGGTTATATCAGCAGATGAATAAACAATATGAATAATAACCATAACTTCGAAAGAAATAATATAAGTACCTGGCACCAATTCCTGCAAGACTAAGCAACACACATCAGCAACTCCAAGCAGGCTCCACAACGGTCTATGATGCAAAACTAGCAAGGGATCAGGTCCTCAGAGGGACGTAACAAGGTATAAGAAACAGCATACCAAAATAAATGCAGTATATAAAAATATATCAGCAGGGTAAACTATGTAACCAGCTATGTGATATACAAATGAAAGCATTAATCATACTCAGACGAAAACTACTATAGGCTTTGTGTCAGGGAAACCCATAGCAGCATTCGTTTCTCGAAGGGCCAGTAAATATGCCAAAGGCAGAGTCTAGGGCACCTCCAGTAATGTAATATATATATATATATATATATATATATATATATATATATATATATATATATATATATATAATCAGCCTTTAGTATGGTAAGACTTCTCCCACCCAATGTAATCTCACGTCTCATGTCCATAACACGCAAGATCATGACCTCTAGCTAATGCAGTGAGTCATAATGATAGCTATGCAGAGATAAGATATATGTCACGAATCCTGTAACCTATATAGAATCACCATAAATAGTTCAGGAAGATTCTGTCTCATGAATAGTATCAGGTATCCTATGGTATGACATACTTGATCAAGCAAGCGCGAAGATGTATAGGATCGCGATATCAATTCTCTAGGTGACGTTACACAACTCCGTGTACGACATTGACACCCGAATATTATCCGGATGCTAAGCAACGTCACACAGTCCTAGGTTGAACAGATATATCAAGAGTATATATATATATGTATAAAGAACTCAAGCAAATACTATAACAAAAATTACTACAAGTTGGCAAGGTACACTTGCCTGAATTTGAACTCCTTCAATTGCTCCGGTAACAGCAAGATATTCAGGTACTCCTCCGGATGCTGAAATAAATATTACCATCATTCTCAGAAGATATGAAATAGCTAGGATTGACTACCCATAAGTCTAATTTGGACACATGGGCAAAATTAACAGTTTCTGGTTAAAGCGGGGCCACATGTGGCCCACTTTGCACCAAAAAATGTGCCAGAGACAAAGTTCTCCAAATTCTTCAAACTTAGTGTCTACATATCCAAAACGATGATACGAAACCAACGGAATATCCTGAACTAGATTCCGATGAGCCGGTCACAAAATTGTCCGTCAAGTGGAACCGTGGGACCCACGATACGGGATTTCGTCAATGTTCTCAGAATAGAACCAAACTTGGGTCACAGGACAAGCGTAACGCTACGAATCCCACCATGTCACAAGTTTCATTGTGAAACGACAAGCACACACGAAGTTACAATGAGTTTCAGAATAGGCCCGATACGGGATATTTTTGACGGATACGCGTTGATTCCGGTGTGCATGCACATCCAAATCAACTTTCATAAAATCTCATACATCCGTATTGACGATGCGCACCTTTTGGTAAAATTTGCACACGACCAAGTCGCTTCGTTTAGCGAGACGTACCTAATTTCAAAAAAAATCGGGATTGAAAAACCAAGTTTTTGGTCGATTTCACCCGCGAATAAAACACAGCATGCAACAAATTAAAATAAACTAATTACAGGATTTTAATCTTGGTTAGGTTATCTAATTAACTATTCAAACAGAATCTAAAATTAATAAACGGGTTGGGAGAAAAATGGTCGTGAACATGTGAGTTCGGGATATTTTCTGAATTTTAGAAATTGGTATTGTTTTTCTTGTTTTTGCGTCGCGGTTTGCGATCAATACAGGACACGATACCCCAAATGAATTACACCAGATTCGAGAGGGTCACGTGGTCTTCGCTCATGATTCGACAGAATGAAATTTGGGTCGACGTACAGGGAGTTATGCGAGCGGGAAGAGGTATACCTTGTTGTTGTTCGTGACAGGGCAGCGCGGCGGGGCATGGCGGAGGGGCGGCGGCGGCGGTTGCTGTGGCTGCGGTGGCTGCTGGGCTGCTCGAGGTGATCGTGGTGGGTTAGGGAGCTGGTCGTCGCAGGTCGGGCTCATGGCGGAGGGTCTCCGGGGAGCTAGGGGTCGCCAGAGGGGAGCTCGGCATCGGGGTGAAGTGGCGGTGGAGGTGGAGCGGGGTTTCGTCGGGGGGTTTTAAATAGGGAGGCAGAGCGGGGAGGGGTCACCGGGGTTGTGGGCGGGGTCGAGCGACGGAGGCAGGTCGTGGGCCGGCGGAGGCGGGGGCCGTTCGCTGGGAATTGCGGGGCGGGGTCGTGGGTGAGAGGGGTTAGGGATGGGTTAGCGGGCTAGCGGGTAGGGGTAGGCGGGTCGAGTCCAGACCCGACCCGTTAGGTTTAGGATTTGGGTCGGTTCATTTGGGTTCAACATGGGTTGGGTTCGGTTTTGTTTGGTTCAAGCTGGTTTAATCGGGTTTAATTTAAAACAAGGTTTTTTATCTATTTAAAAAAATAGCTTTTTGAGCCCAATAAATTCCAGAAAAATTATACAACATCCAATAATTAATTATACACCCAAAATATAATTTTTGTAATATTTAAGTACTTAATTTAATACATAAAAATATTAATCCCTGAAGGACATTTATAATAATTAATTAAAAATTACAGAAAATTCTAGAAATTTATTTAATTTTTTTTTTAAAATAGGATGTTACACGATGGTTGCGGTGGTTGCTGGAGGAGAGGGAGGAGGAAGTTCATGGGGATGATGGTGGCTATGGTGGTGGCGGTGGTTGTTGATGATGGTGGAGACGGTGAGGTGGGGATGATGGTGGTGGAGATGAACGGAGTGGAGGGAGTCGGGTGGTGGAGATGAACGGAGAGTGTGCTGGTGATGATGATTATGGTGTTGGTGATGGTGGTTGTGACGATGATGGTGGTGGTGATGGTTATGACGATGGCGGTGGAGATGATAATACTGGTGGCGGTGTCCCGGCGGGGAGTGGGTCGGTGCTATCGGGGTCGTACGGAGGAGATTGATCGGAGTGGTGGTGGTGGTGAGTGGCCGGGGTGTGGTGGTCCGCTGGGAAGGTCGTGGGAAGGTGATAAAGTCGGGGTCTCCGGCTGGGGAGTCAGGGATAAAGGAGATACTGTGTGTTGGCGGGGTATAGTCTGGCGTGATGGCGTAGGAAAGTCGGCTGCTCGGCGGTGGAGTCAGGGAGATGGTGAACAGGTCAGGGAGGAGCCGACGGTAAGGAGGCTGACAGCGGGGATGGCCGGAGATGGGAGGTCGGGTGTGAGGAGGAGTCGGTGGTTGCTTGCGGAGGTGATCGGGGCTCAAGCGGGGTCAACGCTGCTCGTGGGAGTTGTAAACACCCTAAATTTCGAAAATAAAAGTTAAATATAATTTTTCCCGTATTTTTGGTGTTCTTCTAGGATTTAAAAGCTAAGGTGATTGTGGGTTAAATAATTTTAAGTGTGGCTTAATGGAGTTAAAATATTCTGGAAATAGAAATTTATTGGGTAAAATGGAAAGCCGGACGCATGGCATTTTTCGGTGAATTTATTGGACACCGGAGCAGCGTATCGAGGACCTTTAGCTTTTTGGAATGTGAACCAGACCCAAGTTGAACCAAACCCCGCGTTCGGATCGGGTTGGAACCAACCCGAACCCGACCCGGATCCAAACCGTATGGAAACCCTAGGTTTCCTCCGCCGAAGGCTCCTGTAGCAGCCTATATAGAGCCTCCTCGGCGTCCGTGCCTCGCCAACCCCTAAACCTAAACCCCGCCGCCATCTAGTCGCCGACGATCATCGTGCTGCTCCGCCGAGCAGTTGACCGGTGACGCCGCCGCTTCCCAGCACCCGAACCCCGCTGCCGACTTCGCCCAGACCGACTTCCCCCATCTCTGTCCTCCGCCGCGAACCCCGCAGTCAGGCCGACGATCCACGGCCGACGACCCCCGCGTAGATCCCCTCAGCCACCGCCCCCTTCGACTGAACCCGTGCCGGATCCCCTCATCACCGTGACTGAGCCATCCCTCCACCCGATCGTCCCAAGCACCGAAGCCCTAGCCGACCTCGAGGCTGACCCCCGGCGAAGCCATCCGAGGACAGAGCCCAAGCTCTGACTCACCGCGGACACGAGGAAGCAGAACCTCAGATACCAGGACACGGAATTGACGCGTGGACACTTGGAAAACAGAATCCACGGAGCCCTGTACAGGTACTGTTTTCTCCCTACTCGCGACTCCATTTTCAATTCCGTCGATTGCTATGCGTAGACTGTATACCCCTCTCGGTGCCCGTGCAAATCGCCCGGTGCATCGCGTCCTGTAGTGATCGTACACCGCGATCCAAAACAGGAAAAAACAACGCCCTGTTTCACCCCGGAACTGAGTCCGCCCCGCCAAATGGGACGACTTGGTCGCACGTGGTCTTTACCAAACTGTGCGCGATGTTGATACGGTCGTGTAGGATTTCGCAGAAGTCGATTCGGAGGTGCGTGCACCCCGGAGTCAACGCGTATCCGCCGACGACACCCCGTATCCGTCAATTCTGAAACACGCTGTAACTTCGTGTACACACGTCAGATCGAGACGAAACTTGCGCCATCGGATCCGTAGTAATACGCTGGTCCTGTGAGCCAAGTTTGGTTCGATTCTGAGAACGTTGACAAAATCACGTATCGTGGGCCCCACAGGCTCCACTCGACGGGTGATTTTGAGATCGGCTCATCGGAATCCAATTCTGGAAGTTCCATTGGGTTCGTATCATCGTTCCTGACTTGTAGACACTGAGTTTGCGGAAATTGGAGACCTTTGACCCAGACGCGCTTTTCGGTGCAAAGTGGGCCCACACGTGGAACCCGCTTTGGCCCGAAAATGACCTTTTTGCCCCTGTGTCCGAATTGGACGTAAGGACCGGCGTTTCTAGCTATTTGACACCTTCTGAGACTGTTGGTGATATTTATTACAGCTTTTGGAGTAGTTTCCACCGGATCCACAGATACCAGGACAGTTGTTGATACTCGGACATCAGGCAAGTGTACCTTGCCAAACTCTGCAGTTTAGTTACCTATTTTCCTTGCTTTATATATATTGCTGTGCATGCTCAACCTAGGACCGTGTGACGTACTTAGCGTCCGATTATCAGTCGGGTGCCGATACTGTACGCAGTGTTGGGTACGGTCATTTAGAGATGGATATCCGTGACACTTTATATTCTCGTACTTGTCTTATCAAGTACCATATGACCCAGGACACTTGACACTATTCATGAGACAGGATTTTCCCGAGATATTCGTGGTGATTCTGTATAGGATACAGGACATGGACATTATACTATTAGATACTTTATGACTTGTTGCATTAGCTATGATCGCGCTTGACATGGGCATGAGACGTTGTGGTCATGATATGCGTGGTTACATTGGGTGGGGAGAGACACACAGGCTACAGGCTGTATTTATGTATATCTTCTATTATTGAGAGGTCGTAGACTCTCGTAGCAGAGCTAGACCCACTACCGGTTATTACCGCTACCGGCTCCCCGACACAGAGCTTGTAGTGGCTCAGCCTGAGACTAGTGATGCTCTCACTTGCATTTACACTTAGATGGTTACATATTTACCCCATTGTTCATTTAGTTATTTATTTGCTGCACTGCTTATCTGTATTTATTGGCATGTTCTTTCTTGTACCTTGCTATGTCCCCTGAGGACCTGGATCCGGATTTTGTTCCCCAGATTTTGCAGACGTGGTTTATCCCGAGATCTACGGGACAGGTGCAGGAGCTGATCCAGGAGTCGTACCACCATCTGAGGATGAGGTCTTAGCTGAAGACTTCTCTTGAGCATCCATGTTTATGCTCAGATTTTATTATTTATTTCAGTCTTTTATATTCTGGTCAGATGAACCATTGTACTAGATATTTATCGGGTTGTTCCCCGAAGTACTTTGTGAGACTTGGAGATGATTTACATTCATTATTATTCTGTGGATCATGTTTTATATCTTGTGTGGATGAGATTAGTTGTACCATGATTGTCGTAGACTTGTTTTACAGCTTAAGTATGCCCTGATGGATCCTTTATAGTGAGATTGGTCCATCGGTGCGTACTGCTGGCCGTTGCCACGCGTCTGGTCCCTCGGTATTTGGGACTGGGGCGTGACATGGTTTTTGTGGTGGCCCATGCAGGTCTACGACTAAATTGTTCGGTTTTAACTTAGGGACCGAACCAGCCTGCCCTAAGGATAGGATAAGTTCTAGGTTCTCATCCATTATTTAACCATTGTTGAACTCTATATCGAACTCGAAATTTGTTACTTGAACTGCATCCTGTATTGATTCCTCTGAGCGTTCTTACAGTTTATATTTTGATTGCAGAGCAATGGATTCCGGAAACAGAAAGGATATTCCTTTGGATACGCCACACGACGCTGTGGTTACTTATGGAGACGGAGTGACACCAGGGGATGGAGGACAAGCATCGCAGAGTGATCAAACCGGTCAGCCTAATCCAAGGTTCCGGAGAGATGACATTCCACCTCCACCTCAGTTCACACCCCAGATGCCAGTATTCCCGCCAGGACAAGCCATGGACGGGCAACAAATGTTCCAGATGATGTATGCTATGATGCAAGCACAGCAACAGATTCAGCAGGAGGCCCATCGGCTGGAGGCCGAGTATCTGAGGACCAGCCTGGTATCCGCATTGGAGCAGGCAAATCCCCCAACGAGGCGAACAGCGACGGGATCTATCACTGATTTCCGTTACCTCAAACCTCGCACATTTTCTGGTAAGGAAGGGCCAACGGAAGTTCATGAGTGGCTCACCAATATTCAGCATCAGTTGGAAGCCGCTGAACTTCCGAGAGAGAAGTGGATGACTGCAGTTAGAATGCAGTTAACTGATAATGCGCATCACTGGTGGCTAGCAGAAGAGAGGAGACTTGGACAGGACAGAGTCACATGGGAAGAGTTCTCTAGACTCTTCCAAGAGATGTACATCCCGGCAGTCGCACGGTCAGAGCTCAGAGACAGGTTCAACCGCCTTATCCAAGGCAGCATGTCAGTGGAGGAATATAATGCGGAATTTATTCGCCTGAGCCGCTTTGCCCCGACATTGATTTCGACGGAGGAAGAAAAAGCAGAGAAGTTCTTTGACGGCTTGAAGTTCGAGCTTCAGAGAGTGATTGGATCGGTAGCACCTACCTCTTATACCGATGTCCTTGCAGCAGCCCGACGCTTGGAGCGCGTCACTAGAAGGGAATCGAACCTGAAGAGGCCTATCACATCAGCACCATCCAGGCCAGCACATGGGGATTCAGTAAAGCGAACCCAGAGGGGTATGCCAGATAGAGCAGCACATAGAGTCAGACCTCTTCCTACTTGTCACCACTGCGGCAAGGTAGGACACATTGAGAAGGAATGCAGGCGTAAGTTGGGACTATGTTTGAGCTGCGGATCCAGCCAGCACTTTTCCAGGGACTGTTCCGATCGTCGAGACGGAGCACCAAGACTAGCATTGCCTGCACCACGACCAGCTTATCCAGCAGTAGGAGCCCAACAGACAGGAGTTGGTGGGGTCAGACCACCAGCCCCAGGAGGGAACCAGCAGAGACCACCCCTGGCACCACAGGCAGCCCTATTTCATCAGCAGCAACAGCAGCAGAGAGGTCCAGCTCAGGGACGGGGACAGGCATTCCCATTAGCTGTTGAGGAGGAGGCTACAGCAGGAGAGGTCATCGCAGGTACTATTTTAGTAGCTTCATTACCAGCTGTAGTTTTATTTGATTCCGGAGCATCGCATTCATTTATAGCAGCTAGCTTTGTAGCCACCCATAGAGTAGCTACCGCACCCCTCCCGAAGATGAAGAGGATTCTTATGGGAGGCGGTATTATTCTAGTTAGTGATGTCTGTAGATCATGTTCTGTAGTAGTTTGTGGCCGCGAGATGCGAGCGCAGTTTCTGATATTTTCTATGCCGGATTATGATGTCGTACTTGGTATGGACTGGTTGAGTCAGTACCATGCGACTCTTGATTGTCGGCTTGGGCGGGTTATATTTAGACCGCCTGGACATCCAGAATTTGAGTTTCTCCGAGGAGCAGTAGAGCAAGGAGTTCAGCCTACTCTTAGGGTATTATCTGTAGAAGAGGAGACAGGTTACCCAAGAGTCATATCAGGTTTTGTGGATGTATTTCCTGATGACCTTCCAGGTTTACCGCCTGATCGGGAAATAGAATTCACAATAGACTTAACTCCAGGAGCAGAGCCAATCACTTCATCAGTTTATCGGCTAGCACCTAAGGAGTTAGTGGAGTTGAAGGAACAGGTTGATGATCTTTTGGAGAAGGGTTTCATTCGGCCCAGTGTTTCACCTTGGGGAGCACCCATCTTATTTGTGCCGAAGAAGGATGGAACAGTACGGTTGTGCATTGATTACAGGGCACTGAATGCTGTCACCATCAAGAACAGGTATCCCTTACCACGCATTGATGATCTATTCGACCAATTGAGTGGTGCAAGGGTATTCTCGAAGATTGACCTTAGATCCGGCTATCATCAGATCAAGGTAAGGAAGGAAGACATCCCGAAGACAGCTTTCAGGACGAAGTATGGGCATTATGAGTTCTTGGTGATGCCGTTTGGTTTAACCAACGCACCAGCAGTGTTTATGAGCTTAATGAACAGGGTCTTTCATCAGTTCTTGGATAAATTTGTAGAGGTGTTCATTGATGACATTCTCATATATTCCAAGAGCCCTGAAGAGCACGAGAGCATCTCAGAATCGTGTTAGAGACCTTGAGACAGGAAAAGCTATATGCCAAGCTCAGTAAGTATGAGTTCTGTATGGACAGAGTGCCTTTCTTGGGACACATCATATCAGGAGAAGGACTCTCAGTGGATCCAGAGAAAGTTGCGGCAATAGAGACTTGGCCTACACCTACATCAGTTGCAGAGGTAAGAAGTTTTCTCGGACTCGCGGGATATTACCGAAGGTTCGTAAAAAATTTCTCAAGGATTTCAGAACCAATGACGAAGTTAACACGAAAGGATCAGGAGTTTGTATGGACAGAAGACTGCCAGAAGGCTTTTGAAGAACTAAAAAGAAGATTAACAACAGCACCTGTCTTGACTCTTCCTTCAGGGTCAGGAGGTTTTGTTGTTTATAGTGATGCATCAGGCAGTGGACTAGGATGTGTTTTAATGCAACATGGCAAGGTCATTGCTTATGCGTCGAGACAGTTGAAGGACCACGAGAAGAACTACCCCACACATGATCTGGAGCTAGCAGCTGTTATATTTGCACTGAAGATATGGAGACACTATCTTTATGGAGAGAGGGTAGAAATCTTTACTGATCACAAGAGTCTGAAGTATGTGTATACTCAGAAGGAGCTTAACATGAGGCAGAGACGCTGGCTAGAACTGATGGTAGATTTTGACATCGATCTGCAGTATCATCCGGGAAAGGCGAATGTTGTTGCAGATGCACTCAGCAGGAAGCCTACGGCTTATTTCTTGACAATGCAGCCCGAGTTATTGAAGGACTTACAGGAGCTTCAGATAGAGGTTGTCTTACCAGGACAGAATGGATTGATGGCTAACCTTGAGATTCAGTCATCACTCGTAGAGAAGATCAAGGAGGCATTGCCCACCGATGCTAGATTCCGAAGACTCAAGGAAAGGACAGAAGCCGGCATGCAGACAGGACTTCGCATCCACGAAGACGGGACATTAAGGTTTGGAAATCGCCTGTATGTTCCAAATGGAGAATTGAGACAGGAGTTAATGACTGAAGCGCATAGCTCTATGTACTCTGTTCACCCAGGAGGAACCAAGATGTATCGGGACTTGAGACAGTATTACTGGTGGCATGGAATGAAGAGAGAGATCGCAAGATTTGTGGCCAAATATTTAGTATGTCAACAAGTGAAGGCGGAGCATCAGAGAACTGCAGGTATGTTACAACCGCTCCCGATACCGGAATGGAAGTGGGAGCATATCACGATGGATTTTGTCACAGGATTTCCGAAGAGCCCCAGCGGAAGAGATGCAGTTTGGGTTATCGTGGATCGACTCACTAAATCGGCACACTTCTTGCCATTTAGAGTTGGACAGTCCACAGAGGTACTAGCTGACATGTATATGCGACAAATCGTCAAATTACATGGAGTACCTGTTAGTATTGTATCGGATCGAGATTCGAGATTTACATCTCATTTCTGGAGAAGCATGCAAGAGAGTCTAAGCACCAGACTCAAATTCAGCACGGCATACCACCCGCAGACAGATGGACAATCGGAGCGCACCATTCAGATCTTAGAGGACATGTTGAGATCATGTATGCTAGACTTTGGAGGATCTTGGGAAGATCATTTGCACTTAGTAGAGTTCTCCTACAATAACAGTTATCAGGCCAGCATTCAGATGGCGCCATTTGAAGCTTTATACGGACGGAAGTGCAGGTCACCTGTGTGTTGGAGTGACGTTGGTGAACGTCAGATACTGGGACCAGAATTGGTAACGCAGACAGTAGAGAAGGTGAAGCAGATACAGAATCATCTACGAGCAGCTCAGGACAGACAGAAGCATTGGGCAGATACACACAGGCGTCCCCTAGAGTTCAAGGAAGGGGATCATGTATTCTTGAGGATTTCGCCCACTCGTGGTACTATCAGATTCGGGAGCAGAGGCAAGCTGAGCCCAAGGTATATTGGGCCATTTGACATTCTAGAGCGCTTTGGTGAGGTGGCTTACCGGCTTGCATTACCTCCATCCTTAGAAGGAGTGCATGACGTATTCTACGTCTCACAGCTGCGAAGGTACGTGACCGACCCAAGTCACGTAGTCGATCATTCAGAGATCGCGGTAGGCCCGAGCTTGAGGTATGAAGAGCAACCAGTTGGCATCCTCGACGTCAGTGAGATGACATTACGGGGACAGACGATCAGACTGGTCCGAGTAGCATGGAAATATCATTCACCAGGCGAATCGACTTGGGAACGAGAAGATAGTATGCGTCAGCGATACCCCCACTTGTTCGAGGAGGCAGTTGTAAACTAGGCCACCGTATATTTCCATAACCCTTCTTTAGTAGCTTATTCTTTGATTGCGAGGACGCAATCCTTTTAAGGAGGGAAGATTATAAACACCCTAAATTTCGGAAATAAAAGTTAAATACAATTTTTCCCGTATTTTTGGTGTTCTTCTAGGATTTAAAAGCTAAGGTGATTGTGGGTTAAATAATTTTAAGTGTGGCTTAATGGAGTTAAAATATTCTGAAAATAGAAATTTATTGGGTAAAATGGAAAGCCGGACGCATGGCATTTTTCGGTGAATTTATTGGACACCGGAGCAGCGTATCGAGGACCTTTAGCTTTTTGGAATGTGAACCAGACCCAAGTTGAACCAAACCCCGCGTTCGGATCGGGTTGGAACCAACCCGAACCCGACCCGGATCCAAACCGTATGGAAACCCTAGGTTTCCTCCGCCGAAGGCTCCTGTAGCAGCCTATATAGAGCCTCCTCGGCGTCCGTGCCTCGCCAACCCCTAAACCTAAACCCCGCCGCCATCTAGTCGCCGACGATCATCGTGCTGCTCCGCCGAGCAGTTGACCGGTGACGCCGCCGCTTCCCAGCACCCGAACCCCGCTGCCGACTTCGCCCAGACCGACTTCCCCCATCTCTGTCCTCCGCCGCGAACCCCGCAGTCAGGCCGACGATCCACGGCCGACGACCCCCGCGTAGATCCCCTCAGCCACCGCCCCCTTCGACTGAACCCGTGCCGGATCCCCTCATCACCGTGACTGAGCCATCCCTCCACCCGATCGTCCCAAGCACCGAAGCCCTAGCCGACCTCGAGGCTGACCCCCGGCGAAGCCATCCGAGGACAGAGCCCAAGCTCTGACTCACCGCGGACACGAGGAAGCAGAACCTCAGATACCAGGACACGGAATTGACGCGTGGACACTTGGAAAACAGAATCCACGGAGCCCTGTACAGGTACTGTTTTCTCCCTACTCGCGACTCCATTTTCAATTCCGTCGATTGCTATGCGTAGACTGTATACCCCTCTCGGTGCCCGTGCAAATCGCCCGGTGCATCGCGTCCTGTAGTGATCGTACACCGCGATCCAAAACAGGAAAAAACAACGCCCTGTTTCACCCCGGAACTGAGTCCGCCCCGCCAAATGGGACGACTTGGTCGCACGTGGTCTTTACCAAACTGTGCGCGATGTTGATACGGTCGTGTAGGATTTCGCAGAAGTCGATTCGGAGGTGCGTGCACCCCGGAGTCAACGCGTATCCGCCGACGACACCCCGTATCCGTCGATTCTGAAACACGCTGTAACTTCGTGTACACACGTCAGATCGAGACGAAACTTGCACCATCGGATCCGTAGTAATACGCTGGTCCTGTGAGCCAAGTTTGGTTCGATTCTGAGAACGTTGACAAAATCACGTATCGTGGGCCCCACAGGCTCCACTCGACGGGTGATTTTGAGATCGGCTCATCGGAATCCAATTCTGGAAGTTCCATTGGGTTCGTATCATCGTTCCTGACTTGTAGACACTGAGTTTGCGGAAATTGGAGACCTTTGACCCAGACGCGCTTTTCGGTGCAAAGTGGGCCCACACGTGGAACCCGCTTTGGCCCGAAAATGACCTTTTTGCCCCTGTGTCCGAATTGGACGTAAGGACCGGCGTTTCTAGCTATTTGACACCTTCTGAGACTGTTGGTGATATTTATTACAGCTTTTGGAGTAGTTTCCACCGGATCCACAGATACCAGGACAGTTGTTGATACTCGGACATCAGGCAAGTGTACCTTGCCAAACTCTGCAGTTTAGTTACCTATTTTCCTTGCTTTATATATATTGCTGTGCATGCTCAACCTAGGACCGTGTGACGTACTTAGCGTCCGATTATCAGTCGGGTGCCGATACTGTACGCAGTGTTGGGTACGGTCATTTAGAGATGGATATCCGTGACACTTTATATTCTCGTACTTGTCTTATCAAGTACCATATGACCCAGGACACTTGACACTATTCATGAGACAGGATTTTCCTGAGATATTCGTGGTGATTCTGTATAGGATACAGGACATGGACATTATACTATTAGATACTTTATGACTTGTTGCATTAGCTATGATCGCGCTTGACATGGGCATGAGACGTTGTGGTCATGATATGCGTGGTTACATTGGGTGGGGAGAGACACACAGGCTACAGGCTGTATTTATGTATATCTTCTATTATTGAGAGGTCGTAGACTCTCGTAGCAGAGCTAGACCCACTACCGGTTATTACCGCTACCGGCTCCCCGACACAGAGCTTGTAGTGGCTCAGCCTGAGACTAGTGATGCTCTCACTTGCATTTACACTTAGATGGTTACATATTTACCCCATTGTTCATTTAGTTATTTATTTGCTGCACTGCTTATCTGTATTTATTGGCATGTTCTTTCTTGTACCTTGCTATGTCCCCTGAGGACCTGGATCCGGATTTTGTTCCCCAGATTTTGCAGACGTGGTTTATCCCGAGATCTACGGGACAGGTGCAGGAGCTGATCCAGGAGTCGTACCACCATCTGAGGACGAGGTCTTAGCTGAAGACTTCTCTTGAGCATCCATGTTTATGCTCAGATTTTATTATTTATTTCAGTCTTTTATATTCTGGTCAGATGAACCATTGTACTAGATATTTATCGGGTTGTTCCCCGAAGTACTTTGTGAGACTTGGAGATGATTTACATTCATTATTATTCTGTGGATCATGTTTTATATCTTGTGTGGATGAGATTAGTTGTACCATGATTGTCGTAGACTTGTTTTACAGCTTAAGTATGCCCTGATGGATCCTTTATAGTGAGATTGGTCCATCGGTGCGTACTGTTGGCCGTTGCCACGCGTCTGGTCCCTTGGTATTTGGGACTGGGGCGTGACATGGTTTTTGTGGTGGCCCATGCAGGTCTACGACTAAATTGTTCGGTTTCAACTTAGGGACCGAACCAGCCTGCCCTAAGGATAGGATAAGTTCTAGGTTCTCATCCATTATTTAACCATTGTTGAACTCTATATCGAACTCGAAATTTGTTACTTGAACTGCATCCTGTATTGATTCCTCTGAGCGTTCTTACAGTTTATATTTTGATTGCAGAGCAATGGATTCCAGAAACAGAGAGGATATTCCTTTGGATACGCCACACGACGCTGTGGTTACTTATGGAGACGGAGTGACACCAGGGGATGGAGGACAAGCATCGCAGAGTGATCAAACCGGTCAGCCTAATCCAAGGTTCCGGAGAGATGACATTCCACCTCCACCTCAGTTCACACCCCAGATGCCAGTATTCCCGCCAGGACAAGCCATGGACGGGCAACAAATGTTCCAGATGATGTATGCTATGATGCAAGCACAGCAACAGATTCAGCAGGAGGCCCATCGGCAGGAGGCCGAGTATCTGAGGACCAGCCTGGTATCCGCATTGGAGCAGGCAAATCCCCCAACGAGGCGAACAGCGACGGGATCTATCACTGATTTCCGTCACCTCAAACCTCGCACATTTTCTGGTAAGGAAGGGCCAACGGAAGTTCATGAGTGGCTCACCAATATTCAGCATCAGTTGGAAGCCGCTGAACTTCCGAGAGAGAAGTGGATGACTGCAGTTAGAATGCAGTTAACTGATAATGCGCATCACTGGTGGCTAGCAGAAGAGAGGAGACTTGGACAGGACAGAGTCACATGGGAAGAGTTCTCTAGACTCTTCCAAGAGATGTACATCCCGGCAGTCGCACGGTCAGAGCTCAGAGACAGGTTCAACCGCCTTATCCAAGGCAGCATGTCAGTGGAGGAATATAATGCGGAATTTATTCGCCTGAGCCGCTTTGCCCCGACATTGATTTCGACAGAGGAAGAAAAAGCAGAGAAGTTCTTTGACGGCTTGAAGTTCGAGCTTCAGAGAGTGATTGGATCGGTAGCACCTACCTCTTATACCGATGTCCTTGCAGCAGCCCGACGCTTGGAGCGCGTCACTAGAAGGGAATCGAACCTGAAGAGGCCTATCACATCAGCACCATCCAGGCCAGCACATGGGGATTCAGTAAAGCGAACCCAGAGGGGTATGCCAGATAGAGCAGCACATAGAGTCAGACCTCTTCCTACTTGTCACCACTGCGGCAAGGTAGGACACATTGAGAAAGAATGCAGGCGTAAGTTGGGACTATGTTTGAGCTGCGGATCCAGCCAGCACTTTTCCAGGGACTGTTCCGATCGTCGAGACGGAGCACCAAGACTAGCATTGCCTGCACCACGACCAGCTTATCCAGCAGCAGGAGCCCAACAGACAGGAGTTGGTGGGGTCAGACCACCAGCCCCAGGAGGGAACCAGCAGAGACCACCCCTGGCACCACAGGCAGCCCTATTTCATCAGCAGCAACAGCAGCAGAGAGGTCCAGCTCAGGGACGGGGACAGGCATTCCCATTAGCTGTTGAGGAGGAGGCTACAGCAGGAGAGGTTATCGCAGGTACTATTTTAGTAGCTTCATTACCAGCTGTAGTTTTATTTGATTCCGGAGCATCGCATTCATTTATAGCAGCTAGCTTTGTAGCCACCCATAGAGTAGCTACCGCACCCCTCCCGAAGATGAAGAGGATTCTTACGGGAGGCGGTATTATTCCAGTTAGTGATGTCTGTAGATCATGTTCTGTAGTAGTTTATGGCCGCGAGATGCGAGCGCAGTTTCTGATATTTTCTATGCCGGATTATGATGTCGTACTTGGTATGGACTGGTTGAGTCAGTACCATGCGACTCTTGATTGTCGGCTTGGGCGGGTTATATTTAGACCGCCTGGACATCCAGAATTTGAGTTTCTCCGAGGAGCAGTAGAGCAAGGAGTTCAGCCTACTCTTAGGGTATTATCTGTAGAAGAGGAGACAGGTTACCCAAGAGTCATATCAGGTTTTGTGGATGTATTTCCTGATGACCTTCCAGGTTTACCGCCTGATCGGGAAATAGAATTCACAATAGACTTAACTCCAGGAGCAGAGCCAATCACTTCATCAGTTTATCGGCTAGCACCTAAGGAGTTAGTGGAGTTGAAGGAACAGGTTGATGATCTTTTGGAGAAGGGTTTCATTCGGCCCAGTGTTTCACCTTGGGGAGCACCCATCTTATTTGTGCCGAAGAAGGATGGAACAGTACGGTTGTGCATTGATTACAGGGCACTGAATGCTGTCACCATCAAGAACAGGTATTCCTTACCACGCATTGATGATCTATTCGACCAATTGAGTGGTGCAAGGGTATTCTCGAAGATTGACCTTAGATCCGGCTATCATCAGATCAAGGTAAGGAAGGAAGACATCCCGAAGACAGCTTTCAGGACGAAGTATGGGCATTATGAGTTCTTGGTGATGCCGTTTGGTTTAACCAACGCACCAGCAGTGTTTATGAGCTTAATGAACAGGGTCTTTCATCAGTTCTTGGATAAATTTGTAGAGGTGTTCATTGATGACATTCTCATATATTCCAAGAGCCCTGAAGAGCACGAGGAGCATCTCAGAATCGTGTTAGAGACCTTGAGACAGGAAAAGCTATATGCCAAGCTCAGTAAGTGTGAGTTCTGTATGGACAGAGTGCCTTTCTTGGGACACATCATATCAGGAGAAGGACTCTCAGTGGATCCAGAGAAAGTTGCGGCAATAGAGACTTGGCCTACACCTACATCAGTTGCAGAGGTAAGAAGTTTTCTCGGACTCGCGGGATATTACCGAAGGTTCGTAGAAAATTTCTCAAGGATTTCAGAACCAATGACGAAGCTAACACGAAAGGATCAGGAGTTTGTATGGACAGAAGACTGCCAGAAGGCTTTTGAAGAACTAAAGAGAAGATTAACAACAGCACCTGTCTTGACTCTTCCTTCAGGGTCAGGAGGTTTTGTTGTTTATAGTGATGCATCAGGCAGTGGACTAGGATGTGTTTTAATGCAACATGGCAAGGTCATTGCTTATGCATCGAGACAGTTGAAGGACCACGAGAAGAACTACCCCATACATGATCTGGAGCTAGCAGCTGTTATATTTGCACTGAAGATATGGAGACACTATCTTTATGGAGAGAGGGTAGAAATCTTTACTGATCACAAGAGTCTGAAGTATGTGTATACTCAGAAGGAGCTTAACATGAGGCAGAGACGCTGGCTAGAACTGATGGTATATTTTGACATCGATCTGCAGTATCATCCGGGAAAGGCGAATGTTGTTGCAGATGCACTCAGCAGGAAGCCTACGGCTTATTTCTTGACAATGCAGCCCGAGTTATTGAAGGACTTACAGGAGCTTCAGATAGAGGTTGTCTTACCAGGACAGAATGGATTGATGGCTAACCTTGAGATTCAGTCATCACTCGTAGAGAAGATCAAGGAGGCATTGCCCACCGATGCTAGATTCCGAAGACTCAAGGAAAGGACAGAAGCCGGCATGCAGACAGGACTTCGCATCCACGAAGACGGGACATTGAGGTTTGGAAATCGCCTGTATGTTCCAAATGGAGATTTGAGACAGGAGTTAATGACTGAAGCGCATAGCTCTATGTACTCTGTTCACCCAGGAGGAACCAAGATGTATCGGGACTTGAGACAGTATTACTGGTGGCATGGAATGAAGAGAGAGATCGCAAGATTTGTGGCCAAATGTTTAGTATGTCAACAAGTGAAGGCGGAGCATCAGAGAACTGCAGGTATGTTACAACCGCTGCCGATACCGGAATGGAAGTGGGAGCATATCACGATGGATTTTGTCACAGGATTTCCGAAGAGCCCCAGCGGAAGAGATGCAGTTTGGGTTATCGTGGATCGACTCACTAAATCGGCACACTTCTTGCCATTTAGAGTTGGACAGTCCACAGAGGTACTAGCTGACATGTATATGCGACAAATCGTCAAATTACATGGAGTACCTGTTAGTATTGTATCGGATCGAGATTCGAGATTTACATCTCATTTCTGGAGAAGCATGCAAGAGAGTCTAGGCACCAGACTCAAATTCAGCACGGCATACCACCCGCAGACAGATGGACAATCGGAGCGCACCATTCAGATCTTAGAGGACATGTTGAGATCATGTATGCTAGACTTTGGAGGATCTTGGGAAGATCATTTGCACTTAGTAGAGTTCTCCTACAATAACAGTTATCAGGCCAGCATTCAGATGGCGCCATTTGAAGCTTTATACGGACGGAAGTGCAGGTCACCTGTGTGTTGGAGTGACGTTGGTGAACGTCAAATACTGGGACCAGAATTGGTAACGCAGACAGTGGAGAAGGTGAAGCAGATACAGAATCATCTACGAGCAGCTCAGGACAGACAGAAGCATTGGGCAGATACACACAGGCGTCCCCTAGAGTTCAAGGAAGGGGATCATGTGTTCTTGAGGATTTCGCCCACTCGTGGTACTATCAGATTCGGGAGCAGAGGCAAGCTGAGCCCAAGGTATATTGGGCCATTTGACATTCTAGAGCGCTTTGGTGAGGTGGCTTACCGGCTTGCATTACCTCCATCCTTAGAGGGAGTGCATGACGTATTCTGCGTCTCACAGCTGCGAAGGTACGTGACCGACCCAAGTCACGTAGTCGATCATTCAGAGATCGCGGTAGGCCCGAGCTTGAGGTATGAAGAGCAACCAGTTGGCATCCTCGACGTCAGTGAGAAGACATTACGGGGACAGACGATCAGACTGGTCCGAGTAGCATGGAAATATCATTCACCAGGCGAATCGACTTGGGAACGAGAAGATAGTATGCGTCAGCGATACCCTCACTTGTTCGAGGAGGCAGTTGTAAACTAGGCCACCGTATATTTCCATAACCCTTCTTTAGTAGCTTATTCTTTGATTGCGAGGACGCAATCCTTTTAAGGAGGGAAGATTGTAAACACCCTAAATTTCGGAAATAAAAGTTAAATACAATTTTTCCCGTATTTTTGGTGTTCTTCTAGGATTTAAAAGCTAAGGTGATTATGGGTTAAATAATTTTAAGTGTGGCTTAATGGAGTTAAAATATTCTGGAAATAGAAATTTATTGGGTAAAATGGAAAGCCGGACGCATGGCATTTTTCGGTGAATTTATTGGACACCGGAGCAGCGTATCGAGGACCTTTAGCTTTTTGGAATGTGAACCAGACCCAAGTTGAACCAAACCCCGCGTTCGGATCGGGTTGGAACCAACCCGAACCCGACCCGGATCCAAACCGTATGGAAACCCTAGGTTTCCTCCGCCGAAGGCTCCTGTAGCAGCCTATATAGAGCCTCCTCGGCGTCCGTGCCTCGCCAACCCCTAAACCTAAACCCCGCCGCCATCTAGTCGCCGACGATCATCGTGCTGCTCCGCCGAGCAGTTGACCGGTGACGCCGCCGCTTCCCAGCACCCGAACCCCGCTGCCGACTTCGCCCAGACCGACTTCCCCCATCTCTGTCCTCCGCCGCGAACCCCGCAGTCAGGCCGACGATCCACGGCCGACGACCCCCGCGTAGATCCCCTCAGCCACCGCCCCCTTCGACTGAACCCGTGCCGGATCCCCTCATCACCGTGACTGAGCCATCCCTCCACCCGATCGTCCCAAGCGCCGAAGCCCTAGCCGACCTCGAGGCTGACCCCCGGCGAAGCCATCCGAGGACAGAGCCCAAGCTCTGACTCACCGCGGACACGAGGAAGCAGAACCTCAGATACCAGGACACGGAATTGACGCGTGGACACTTGGAAAACAGAATCCACGGAGCCCTGTACAGGTACTGTTTTCTCCCTACTCGCGACTCCGTTTTCAATTCCGTCGATTGCTATGCGTAGACTGTATACCCCTCTCGGTGCCCGTGCAAATCGCCCGGTGCATCGCGTCCTGTAGTGATCGTACACCGCGATCCAAAACAGGAAAAAACAACGCCCTGTTTCACCCCGGAACTGAGTCCGCCCCGCCAAACGGGACGACTTGGTCGCACGTGGTCTTTACCAAACTGTGCGCGACGTTGATACGGTCGTGTAGGATTTCGCAGAAGTCGATTCGGAGGTGCGTGCACCCCGGAGTCAACGCGTATCCGCCGACGATACCCCGTATCCGTCGATTCTGAAACACGCTGTAACTTCGTGTACACACGTCAGATCGAGACGAAACTTGCGCCATCGGATCCGTAGTAATACGCTGGTCCTGTGAGCCAAGTTTGGTTCGATTCTGAGAACGTTGACAAAATCACGTATCGTGGGCCCCACAGGCTCCACTCGACGGGTGATTTTGAGATCGGCTCATCGGAATCCAATTCTGGAAGTTCCGTTGGGTTCGTATCATCGTTCCTGACTTGTAGACACTGAGTTTGCGGAAATTGGAGACCTTTGACCCAGACGCGCTTTTCGGTGCAAAGTGGGCCCACACGTGGAACCCGCTTTGGCCCGAAAATGACCTTTTTGCCCCTGTGTCCGAATTGGACGTAAGGACCGGCGTTTCTAGCTATTTGACACCTTCTGAGACTGTTGGTGATATTTATTACAGCTTTTGGAGTAGTTTCCACCGGATCCACAGATACCAGGACAGTTGTTGATACTCGGACATCAGGCAAGTGTACCTTGCCAAACTCTGCAGTTTAGTTACCTATTTTCCTTGCTTTATATATATTGCTGTGCATGCTCAACCTAGGACCGTGTGACGTACTTAGCGTCCGATTATCAGTCGGGTGCCGATACTGTACGCAGTGTTGGGTACGGTCATTTAGAGATGGATATCCGTGACACTTTATATTCTCGTACTTGTCTTATCAAGTACCATATGACCCAGGACACTTGACACTATTCATGAGACAGGATTTTCCCGAGATATTCGTGGTGATTCTGTATAGGATACAGGACATGGACATTATACTATTAGATACTTTATGACTTGTTGCATTAGCTATGATCGCGCTTGACATGGGCATGAGACGTTGTGGTCATGATATGCGTGGTTACATTGGGTGGGGAGAGACACACAGGCTACAGGCTGTATTTATGTATATCTTCTATTATTGAGAGGTCGTAGACTCTCGTAGCAGAGCTAGACCCACTACCGGTTATTACCGCTACCGGCTCCCCGACACAGAGCTTGTAGTGGCTCAGCCTGAGACTAGTGATGCTCTCACTTGCATTTACACTTAGATGGTTACATATTTACCCCATTGTTCATTTAGTTATTTATTTGCTGCACTGCTTATCTGTATTTATTGGCATGTTCTTTCTTGTACCTTGCTATGTCCCCTGAGGACCTGGATCCGGATTTTGTTCCCCAGATTTTGCAGACGTGGTTTATCCCGAGATCTACGGGACAGGTGCAGGAGCTGATCCAGGAGTCGTACCACCATCTGAGGACGAGGTCTTAGCTGAAGACTTCTCTTGAGCATCCATGTTTATGCTCAGATTTTATTATTTATTTTAGTCTTTTATATTCTGGTCAGATGAACCATTGTACTAGATATTTATCAGGTTGTTCCCCGAAGTACTTTGTGAGACTTGGAGATGATTTACATTCATTATTATTCTGTGGATCATGTTTTATATCTTGTGTGGATGAGATTAGTTGTACCATGATTGTCGTAGACTTGTTTTACAACTTAAGTATGCCCTGATGGATCCTTTATAGTGAGATTGGTCCATCGGTGCGTACTGCTGGCCGTTGCCACGCGTCTGGTCCCTCGGTATTTGGGACTGGGGTGTGACAGGAGTCGAGGAAGTCGGTGGGGTGAATGTTGTGGGTGAGGCGGTCGTGGATGAAGCTGTGGTCGGAGAAGATAACAGAGGAGGAGAAGGTCAGGTGGCCGCGGGATGGAGTCCGGAGGAAGATAGTGAAGGAAGCTTTAGGGTTTGGGTTTGTAGAGGAAGGATGGTGGTGATGATGTAGAAATAAAAATAAGGAGGAAAAATTTTGCATGAGGGAGAAGAGGGTGATGATAACCTAGGGATTAGGGCTGACCATGTATTCCTTGGAATGGGGTTGGCTTGTTTTTACATGAAAGAAATTGAAGGGTGGAGATGGTGTTGGGTTGAATGGAGGGTGAAGATGGCTTAAGGGTGAGAGGTTTGAGTGTTGCACACTCCAAAAATTATAAGGAAAAATACATGTGACCGATCAAAGAAGAGGGGAGGTATTTCTTCATGCGTTGGGTCTAATGGGAAGTGGACACCTTACTGCACTTTTGCATAAAAGTTCCCAACAATTAGAAAATTGCACAAAATATGGAGTTTGGGATTGAATGAGGGAAAATACCATGTTTGGTGTGATGTAGTGGCTAAAAAGGGCGTATGGTGTTTAGTATGAACCTTGAGGGTGTGAGTGGGGATTTGGGTCTAGCTTTGGATTAGGTTGGGTCCTTACACCAATTTAATTAAAAATAGTGTAAGTGGTGCTCTATAATTAATTAGAAAGACATAGGATTAAAATTGGGTAGGACACAAGTGTCCTGGACGTAGTAGACTCATAATAGAATATTATCATAAATTAGATTGTACAAAATAGATCGAGGTTGTGTCTCCAATTTTGATTAGAACGAACAAAGATGCCAAGTTGGATTTATTCGGATTTAAGAATGGACGTTTATAACGAATATTGTGCGACTAAAATGAAGCACAAGGAAAGGTATTTATGAGTTACACAAAGGTCAGAATGGAAGGCTGGCACGTCTTAGAAAATTGTATAAAATTTATTGGAAAGTAAATGCTAGTGTAGCACTCCAAATATCGAAGCAACGATAAGGTGCACAAAGTGATACGCATATTGTGTACATTAATCTAAAATACTATGTTCTAATTCTAAATGGCTTCAAGCTAACTTTAGTCTCTCTATCTAAGCCAGGTAGACCTAAATTTGGTCAAGGGGGTTTACAGTTATGAGACCATTTAGATCTAATTAGACTTAGATCTGGGTTATGGGACTAGGTACGTGTCCACAAATAGATACGTGTAGGCCGTATCACGGTATTTTGCGATACGGTGTGAGACAGAGCTCAATTTTGGGGGTTTTGTGCAATTTCTCTTCAATTCCTATTGTAACTAGTTGTAATAATTATATATAGATATATTTGATATGTCGGAATGATGAATAAGGAGTATTTGGGGGATTTTAGCATTCTATGGGGTGTGTATCATGGATACTCTAGTGTTGTACTCTAGGTGTTTGCTTATATGCTTCTAATGTATTATAATGATATGTGTATGGGATTATACATGTATATATATATGTATTAGTATATATATTTCATTATAAATTGATTAATGCGTGTGAGTATATATATATACTATAGTGTGTGTGCTTGTGCCATACTAGAGTCTGGTGTGTGTGTGATATTAGACTGTGTTAATCAGTTAATAGAGATCATTTGGAGGGGGGGGGGGAATTATGTTGCCAAGGTATGACTGATACACACAAGTATGTATCAGCAAGAGGGAAGTGATACATGTGTATATAGTGAGCTAGTATCTGTGCCAGTATTTGAGTGTGTGTGTGTGTGTGTGTGTGTGTTTATATGCACGTGGCATTGGAGTGTGTAGCAACAAAACTGTTAAGGTTATGTACGAGTAGTTGAGGGGAGTGGATTTGATGTTCCAGGCATTGTGAGTAAGCTGGACTCGAGCATCACTGTAGTATTGGGGCTTCAAGCCCTGCAGACTTCTAGTACTGCCAGTTGCAGTTGAAACATAGCACTGTAGTAGGATACTCAAATGAGGGGATTCGACTGAAGGGGGAGCAGGTGATGTTGGTGTTGATGTGGGTTTTAGGTTTCAGTTTTGGTTTGAGGAGAGGTCACAGTTGGGTGATGGTGTTGGTAATTAACATGACTGAGATACAAGCATGGGTATGGCCATTTATAGTTGTTTATGTAGGTGAGATGAGGTATCATGATACCTTGAGTCATGATACTCAAATGCCTAGTAGGTAAGGTATGTATGTGAGTTAAGGTAAGTTGAGTGTATGGTGTAGGCATCTCATAATACTTCGAATTTGAGTAATAGAGTATCTCAAGATAGATGAGTATAAGGTATTCTAGATACTAAAGGTAGTAGTATTATTAACTAGTATATATATATATATATATATAAGTTAAATGTTGAAATATATGTATTAAATAGTTATGTATATAAGTTATAGAGATTGATATTGGTATATAAGGTATCATAGTACCTAATTTTAGCTAGTATAGCTTTTATCATCAAGATACAACCTAAAAGTAGCTATTTTGACCTGGTTTGACTAGCATAACCTAGAAACGACCTAGAAGCATATTTTGACTCATTTAGTATGATTATCACTTTATTCCACCCAAATAACTTGATTTTTTTATATAGGGTTGTGTGACACCAGCTTGGACATCGAGAGACACCTTTGCTCAGGACCAGAGGCGAGTATATTTCTCTGTTAGTTTTTATTTCATGATAGTGTATATATCACATATTCTAGAGCTGTATACTTGATTCTGACACAGTGGTTTCACGGACTGGTACTATATGAATCCTGTCAGGAGATATTATCCCTTACCGTGTTCAGCGGATACTTCTTCACATATATTTTATCGTGTGTATCGGGTATTGATTTTAGTGTACTTCGTGTTCACACACTGCTCGTGTTCAGTGTACCCATATTCGTGATCGTAACATATCGTGATTGGATCCATTGGTATTGGTTGGGGTGGGGGAATAAGAGTTGGTTATGTGATCAAGCCCAAGTATATTCGTGTACATGTCGATTATATATCACACGTGTAATCGAGTTACCATATTGTATTCATGTTCAACCTAAATCGATCACATAATAAACTTGTATTCCATGGCACATTAGCTAGTTTTATTTATTTTTATTATATTGCAGTTATTCATTGCATGTTCTTCATTCCAGTACATTACCTGTTCACTCTAGTTCATTTCATTCTGATATTTAGTTATCGTATATTCTTTTTCTATTATCTGTTATATATGCTCGATTATATATTTGAATCTGCTTTCAGAGGTATGTACTTCGCTCCAATCCTGACTAGATATATTTTTCAGATGATTGGCTTGTGGACTAGTGTCCTACGTACTATGGGCCGCAGGACAACGTACCATAGAGGATACTCATTTATAGCAGGATGACTTAGTACCAGAGCTTGAGGAGGCTTAGATTATCTGTTTAGACTTGTATTAGACTTTTATTGAGGCTTATGGCATGTATATATTATTTCAGGCTTGTGGATGTATTGTGACTCTTTCTTTCATTATTCTATCTCGTGCTTTATCTTCCTTAGTTTGCATTATGATTGAGTATAGTTTACATTTATCAGATACCATATTGTTCCTCCATTTGGAGTTGAGATGATTGTCAGGTACCATGTATATATATTGTATGAGATATTTAGATAGTAGAGTTGACCCAGACAACGTTCTACCATCGATGTTGCGGCGTAGGCTGGGCGTTGCTCACTACTCGCGCCCTTATTCCGGGTGCGGGTCATGACACGTTTCGATATCATGAGTCATGGATACACGAAGAATTGCTCCTAGATGAGTCGCACAGAAGAACTAGATAATACCAAGGATATGAGACGACATGCACTTATCAATCAAGTCATACATAATCTTCGAGAACTTGATCCCTGACATAATATGTTGACATAGTTGTGATAGTTAATTAGTATCATTGACTATATTAGGAAGCTTGGTTGTGTAGAATTGTCTAGCTAGGACTTGCATTCGTGACCAGTTAGCCTTGATATCTTACCATCGATATATGGGACTTGCAACTGTTTGTATGTTAGCATATATGTACCCATATCATAAATGCCATCGACCTAGTGGTTAAGGATCACTAGCATTTCTGATTTGGCTTGACATCTAGGAACATATAAATGATTAAGCGAGCATAATAAGAGAGTGCAGTACCGTATTACAGTATGAGCATAATCGAGTCGTCACTAGCATGAGCCACCACACCATGTATAGTAGCTCAGAAGCGGCATAATAATAGAAATAAGATATCGTCCCCAATAGTCTAGCTGGTGCAAGTTTAACATCGTAAGTCTGTGGCACAAGCAGAAAGTGCAACCAACATATCTTGATACGCGCTACAAACAACGTAGGCAAGAATAAAGAAGACGCATTTGGCTCAAGTAGAAGATACAAAATTTAGATACATAACTCATATTGCTTCACAATTAAAGAAGCATAAACGAACTAATAAAACATAGTAACATGGAAATGAAAGCCAACATTTACAAATATATGTGCAAGATATCATTAATTCTAAAAGAGGAGGAAAAGAATGACCCAAAATCGACCAAAAATGGAAGTAAGAACAACCAAACAGGCTGTTGGATTTTGGCCAGACAGTATGCTGTCGGCAAACCGCTGGCGTGCCAACTGTACTAAGAACATCTTGAAAATAACATTTTTTTCATACTTTTGTTGAGTTTCTTGACCAAATGTAGTTCCAAAAAGTGACATACCCCATAATAAAAATGAGAGGTGTGCAAACAAGTTTTGTTTCACGATATAGAGTGTGCATCGAGTTATGTCAATTTATTCCAAAATTTGGGATAAATGATACCGCATCGAATATACGATGTTGTGCTCGTGTGTGAGGGTGCTTTATAGCATGCTCAAGCCTGACGGGCTATGTATGGAGGTGTAGGACTTTAATTAACAAGGAAAACATCTCCAACATTAAAGACTGCTGACCATTTATAACACCCAGCTACTCGAGAGAGAAAATAATGAATGAGATACATTTAAATCACTACATATGGGTACCTTAGTGGCTTCCACATTACACAATAAATGACATAAAAGCTTCATAAAATATTAATAAGGCTAGCTTCCAAATCTTGAGTAAATTGCACTTGCCTTGAGGAAGAAACCCTAAACCAACCTTAGCCCAAGCTCCACCAAGTCCTCATCCTACGTTGGGTTAAGGAAATCTAAACCAAGCTTCAAGTCCCTCCATGTTCAGTACCTATGCCAAGACGAAAGGAGAAGAGAAGAAGTTTGGAGAAGAAAGGGTATAGTTTTGAGAAGTTGTGAGAAAAAAGAGAGGAATAGGGTTGAAATAGGGAGCTCTTGGATGGCCTTCAAGTGTTCCAATATATGCCCCTAACTCATCTCTACTCTCCAAAGTCCTCAAAGAAGCACATGGTCAAAGGAACAAAAGATTGAACCCAAATCATGTTGTTGCCAGATACATCATACATCACCGATACCGAAAAGAAGTTCATAATACAAGATATGCATACAAATAACCATACTAAATATAAATATCGTATTAAATACATATATCGAAAGGCACGAATTACAAACAGACGGGATTTACAAACATTGGTTCACATGTTATATTTTTAGAATTTAAGACTCGACATGCCTCGTGGTTCACTAGTTTTTTCGGTACGATTTGTTGAGCCAGTCCAGTTCTCGGAAGATTGATTCTAGTTTTTTTTAGATTAATATTGAGAGAATTTTTTTTTTTGAGAGAGCCTAATAAATTAATTTCTTTCAAGTTTTCTCCTTCCAAATTTATGTTACATTGCATGTGTTTGAGTTCGAATCCATCGTCATCTTCGTCATCTCGTTACTGTCTTTTCTATCATTTTTGTCAGTCGCCAACTTCACCAAGATTTGTCTTTGGTGCATCCATCACCATCATCTCGTCGTAGTCATGATCCCAACCAAGTTATCATCTTGTTGTCATACTCATCAAGAATCCACCAATTTAACTTTATCCAAACCCATCTGGTTAACACAATTATCTTCGTGGAACAACTACACATAATATTTAAACTTTACAAAATTAGAAAACACAAAACCTCTATTCTACGTACTAATGGATCGCGAGCCCTAAATGATCTATACAGATTCCTTTTTTGTTCATGAACAAGATCAGTCATTTTCTTTCCATAGCATAAGTGTGCACTTTAGATAAACTCAAACCTTTACTTTCATTATTTCCAATAATTATTTTGATTACAATTTGTTTAAAATTATTTGTAGATAGATATATGATAATAATTATTCATAACTTATCTTCTACTTTAATAGTTTAAATTGTGAGTGAGTTTCTTATAGATCCTTCAATGTCGTCCTATTCGTATTGTTCTAGTATAGTCCTTGTATCTCCTTGAAATTCTAAATGCAAAAGGTAGTAGTTTCACATTTATCTTATTTTTATGGTAATGTTGAATTTAATTTTTTGGACAAGAAAGAGATTGGTGGTACGAAGAAAATACATCAACCTATTTACAAATACATCTCTCTACTATTATAAAACGGCTTAAAATAAGCCATTTAAGCCATATGTATATACTCAAGTAGTTAAAAATTAAGAAAATAAATAAAAGAATATTTTAGCAAATTTTTATATTTTAAATGTAGAAACTAGCATATGTCTCAAATTTTTTTAAAAAAAAAAACTAACAAATATCCCAATTCTGTGTAAAACAGTAAATTTTTTGGTTAAAATAGTGGAGCTATATCTTAAATTTTTACAGTTCCGTACAAAAAATAGGAATATTTGCTATTTTTTTTAAAAAGTTAAAATATATGCTAGTTTCTACATTTAGAATCAAAACATTTGCTAAAATATTCCATAAATAAATCCTAACTAAAAGCTTACCTATCTTATATTATCCAACTGCATGCACGTATATTTTTAAAAAATTCTAAATAAAATATAAACATATATATATGCACAAAATCTTAATTAAAATATAGGACTATTTGATTTTACCTCCCTCTTAGATTAGATATATTGATATTACCCCCTGTTAGATCAAAAGTTGAGTTTACCCCCCCCCCCCCCCGAAAGTGTCGTTAAAAACTTATTAACGACACTTTAAAAACTTTTAACGACGCTTTAAAAACTTTTAACGACACTTTCAAGTGGGTAAACTCAACTTTTGATTTAATATGGGGGTAATATCAATATACCTAATCTAACATGGGGGTAAAATCAAATAGCCAAAATATTATATTCAAATAATATATATAATAAATCTTAATTAAAATATATTCAAATTATATACATAAAAATTTTTTATTTTAATTATTTTTTAATAATATTATTGAAACTAGTTACGTGCACATGTATTGTACGCATGTAAAAAAAATTAGTTGAAAAAAAATTTAAACTAGAATTTATAAATATAACTGTTCCGTAGTATCGAACTCACAGTCAAAAAAAAATGTCTACCATCTTAACCACTTAAATGAGATATATTTGAATATAATTAAATTATGTTAGGTAGATAAATAATTAACTAAAATTAATTGATTTTTTATTTTTTTAATTACGTGAGATTTTATATTATAAATTAGACGATTTTAAATTGACCCGTTATTAAATATTTTTTCTATAAGAAGTAGATTTTTTTTTAGCACGTGATTAGTATAAATAGTTAGTCCGCGCGCGTATACACAGAATTCTGGAATCCTATGCGCTATCAATAAGTCACGTGTCCGGTCCAGTGCCTTGACCGTTAGACAGTGTATCCCAGCGCCACCGGTTGTCAGCCTATCCGTCACACGACTACAAGTCGGTGTCTCCAAAGAGAAATATTGACAACACAATTCGGTTGCACACCCAACTCTGCACACACTAACAGATACGTGGGGCCCACGAAGGAGATATGCAACGTGTCGTGCTAGGGACAGAAGAGGACAAACGTGGATTTTAATTGCGGACGCGAAGGTTCGTATCAAATCGGCCTATGGGTGTGGGAACAGATCCGTTGCAAGGTGGGGAGAGAGAACATATATTATTACTATTTTGCTAAATTTGTACCAATTTTCATTCGCATCAAGAGCGGGAAAGCGATAACCTCGAAAAAGAGATGGCGAGCAGTAACGACCCGGCGAGTCCAGCGAAGGGACACGGAGCCGACACGGAGGTCGTGTCGCTCGAGCTACCGGCACCGGCCGGGTGGACGAAGAAGGTCAAATTTCCTGTTCAATTCTGTTTGATTTTAGCTTGGTGATTTCTTGATTTTCCCTAAAAGATGCTGATACGGGATTACTTGTTAGATTGAGCTCTTATTCTTGTGATTAGTATTTTTTGTTGTTGTTAATTTTAGTGGTAGAGTAGGTGGAGTTAGGGTTTCGGTTTCGATTTTTGTAGGTTAGAAGGTTTCAGTGGTCTTTGTGAGGATATAGTGTTGTTGCTGTCGGTGAAGTTGGTGGTATGGAGTGTTATTTGGTTGAGCGGTGCAGGAGTTGGTACTGGTGTTCTGAGACTGAGAAGAAGAGAGAAGGAAGGAATTGGGAGTAGAAATTGGAGTTTGACGCTAGAAATGGTAAAATTTGAGCTAGGAAGGTTGTTTTGGAGTTAGAAATGTACTTTATGTTAGTGCCGAGGTTTACAAAGATGGAAAATATGCAATAAATTATTGTTCTTATTTGTCTTACGTAATCAAATACAAACTTTATCTAATTAGTAAATAGAAAAGCAATTAGAAATCGAATCACGTTCTTCCTTGCAAACACAGTTACAATTGAAATATAATGTTTACAGGAGAAAAAAGGAGTAGAAGGCATAGTTTAATTTCTTGATGGAATTGGAGATCTCCAGGAATGCATATTGGTGTACATATCGATCGATAGAAGATTAACAAGTGTAATACGTGATCTAACCCTTCAAAGACGGAAACTAGGGTTCACGAATTATACTTGAAGTAACGAGAAGAAGATGAAGGTTTTCAGCAATATTGATCAGTTAGCGACCCCAAGATATTTTGCACGTATTCTTTCCTTGGATTGGACGTTGTGTGGACGACGATCTTCCAACCTTTTCTTCTTCTTGGCCGACCCTGTTTCTTTCCTTACGTGAAAAACGAATTTAGAGAAAGCTTCTTCTTCTTTTTTTATCACCATGACGGCCAGAGAATAGATGATAGATATAGGCTACGACAGGGACCATGAGGAGAAATTATGGTTAGGTCTCCTAACCGATCTAGGTATCCCATGTTCAGCCCGAACACACAACCCTGATCCGTTAACAATAGCTCGGTCCACTAAAGAGCTATTGTTGCACTACCTTCCTAATCCCAAATTATGATTATGGGCTCCTTCTTATTATATGCTTGTTTGTCTCCTCATGTTAAGATATCGAATGTCCGTCGATCAAATTAAGTTACTGACAATTATATTGATCGACATCTTCTATTCTTAAGTAGTATCACTCAACTTTATTTGTCATGTCGGATATAATCCACCTGCAGGGTTCACATGACAATCCTTATGAGTTCCTTAAGAGGATATCATCAACCCGATGTATCAGGACATGGATTTCTTTTATAATCAACAGTTCATCATACACATAATGTCATTTACCCAATTCATAGAGGTTATTGACCCATAATGAATCTTACTCTTTTATGAGTAATGCACACTGCATATACATGTCTGTTATTATATCCGGATTAAGAGCATAAGCATCCATAATAACAGAGGGGTTTGTTCTCTTATGTAGTCAGTATAAAGAGAACAATCTCAAGTGGTCCTGTTCAATACACACAAAGTGTACTAGTGCAAACCTATAGTCAAGATAGACTAATACCAGATTACACCACAACCTTTCCAATAGTTTGTCCAAGTCCATCTAGATTGTGAACTATTTATATATTCCAGAAGGAACTGATAATATGATCTTCTGTGTGACACCACACACCATATTATCTACAATATAGAATATCAGACACTTGCATTAACATTATAACAAATACAACATGCAATCATTTGTCCATATGATTCTCATATAAAAATAAGGAAATGTAGTTAATACAAAGTGATGCTTTTAGTATATAACCCTAACAATCTCCCACTTATACTCAAAGCATTGCTTTTTAGTATACTGTTACAAATCTCCTACTTATACTTAAAGTCATGCTGCTACGCATCTGACTCCCATTCCCTCAACATAATTATCAAAAGCCTTAGCTGGTAAGCTCTTTGTAAATGTATCAGCTAGGTTGTCTGCTGATGCTATCTTGATCACAACAACTTCTCATATCTTTACGAAATTTCGTATCAGGTTGTACTTGTGCTCAATGTGGTTACCTGTCTTTTGGGCTCATGGTTCCTTCGAGTTTGCAACTGCACTACTATTATCACAATAAAGTGTAATAGTCTTAGGCAAACTAGGTACCACATTCAAGTCCAATAGAAAGTTTCAGAGCCAAACCACTTCTTTGGCTGCCTCAGAGGCTGCCACATGCTCGACTTCCATGGTGGAATCGACAATACATTTTTGCTTGATGCTCCTCCATTCTATGGTTCTCCCTCCTAAAGTAAATACATAACCTGAGGTAGATTTCTTGGCATCCCTATCTGACTGAAAATTTGAGTCTGTATACCCCAAGGGCGCTAAACTATTTGCATGATAAACCAACATATAATCTTTAGTTCTTTTCAGGTACTTTAAAATATGCTTTATCGCAGTCCAATGCTCTTGTCCTGGGTTAGACTGATATCTGCTAACTATGCCAACGACAAAGCAGATGTCTGGTCTTGTACATAGCATTGCATACATTAAGCTTTCTACTGCCGAAGCATAAGGAATTGCTTTCATGTCCTCTATCTCTTTAGGTGTCCTCGGACACTGTTTCTTTGATAGAGCAATTCCATGCCTAAAAAGGTAAGAAACCTTTCTTAGAATTTTGCATGCTAAAACGAGTTAGTATAGTATCGATATAGGTAGCTTGGGATTAGCCTAACATCATTTTCTTGCGATCTCGTAGAACTTTGATCCCAAGGATGTGACATACTTTCCTCAAGTCCTTCATATCAAACTGCTTGGATAACCATACCCTTACATTAGATAATACCTTCACACTGTTTCCAATGAGCAAGATGTCATCCACGTAAAGTACTATGAATACCACTACGTTTCCGTCACACTTTTTGTATACGCATGCTTCATCCGGACTTTGATCAAATCCATAGGATTTTATCACTTGATCAAAACGGAAATTTCAAGATCTAGAAGCTTGTTTAAGTCCATAAATTGACTTCTTGAGCTTACAAATAAGATGCTCTTTGTCCTTTTCAATGAATCTATCTGGTTGCTTCATATAGATATTCTCCTCAAGACTTCCATTAAGGAAAGCTGTCTTGACATCCATTTGCCAAATCTCATAATCGAGATGAGCTGCAATAGATAAAAGAATCTGGATAGACTTAAGCATGGCTACTGGCGAAAATGTTTTCTCATAATCAATACCCTCTTTCTGAGTAAAATCTTTCATAACAAGCTGGGCTTTAAAAGGTTTCAACCTTACCGTATGATCCTTTTTTTCTCTTGTAAACTCACCTGCATCCAATGGCATTTACACCAGTGGGTGATTTTACAAGCTTCCAGACTTGATTATAATCCATAGATTCTATTTCAGATATCATTGCTTTTTGTCAAGATTTTGCATCATCTTGGAGTGCTTCATTATAGGTGCATGGATCAAAATCTTGTCCCTCAGGGACGAAGTCTGATGACTCTCCCAAGAACATGAATCTGTCAGGTTGTACAATAACCCTCCCACTACTACGAGGCACTATAGGTTGTGGTGTAACATTTGTGACACGTTGTGCAGTTACTTGTGGTTCCTCCTGTTGTACTGTTGGTACTGAAGTATTTGGTGTCTATCCCTCAGTTCTTCTAGAACAACTCTACTCATGGATTTATGGTTCATCACATAGTCTTCCTCTAAGAATTGGACATTAGTGCTAACAATGACCTTCTGATCCTTAGGACTATAAAATAAACCTCCTTTCGTTCCTCTTGGATAGCCTACAAACAAGCGTACTTCTGTACGAGATTCCAACTTATCTGCTTTTCCATTAAGCACATGTGCTGGACTACCCCAAATCTGAACATATTTCAGACTAGGCTTACGCCCGGTCCATAACTCTGTGGGAGTAATAGGTACTGACTTAGAAGGTACCAAGTTCAAAATATAAGCTGTAGTCTCTAAGTCATATCCCCAAAACGAATCTGGTAAATCCGAATAACTCATCATTGATCTAACCATCTCCACAAGAGTCCTATTCCTTCTTTCTGCTACACCATTCTGTTGGGGTGTTCCAGGTGCAGTCAATTGGGATGTAATCCCAGCTTCTGATAAATAGTCCCTAAACTTTCCAAAGATGTACTCGCTACCACGATTTGAACGTAATGACTTGATATATTTTTCATGACGTTTCTCCATTTCAGCCTTGTACTCTTTGAATTTCTCAAAGCACCCAGACTTACGGCGCATTAAATAAATGTATCCATACTTTGAATAATAGTCAATAAATGAAAATATTTAAAGCCACCTCTAGCCTGGACAGTCATGGGCCCACACAAATCAGAATGAACCAATTCCAACACATCTTTGGCCTTATATCCCTTTGTCGTGAAAGGCCTTTTGGTCATTTTACCTTCCAAGCAAGATTCACAGACTGGAAGTGCCTCTACTTCAGATGAACTCAAAGGTCCATCTTTAACCAGTCTTTGAATCATTCTTAGATTAATATGTCCCAACCGCAAGTGCCAAAGATATGCTTGATTCATACAAGAAGGTTCTTTTCTCTTATTTAAGTTAAAAAACGTATTATTCATTTCCATAAGTTGCATTATGGGTGAAATATGATTAATTATCAACTAATGCATCAGAACAGATAAAATGCTTATTTTTTCTAATAACAATATTGCCATTAAAATAAACTGAATATCCATCCTTAACTAGCATAGAAACAGAATTTTTAAATTCCTTTAAGTGAAGATGCATAAAGACAATCTCTCACGATGCATAAAGACAATCTCTCAATGTCAAAGGCTTATTTCTACCAAAAGATAAAATAACATCTCCTACTGCAACTACTTTTGTAGTATCATCCATGAACAAGCATATCTCTCCATCACTAAGCCGTATGATTTCCTGGAACCCCTGCAATGAATTACTGACATGATTAGTGGCTCCTGTATCTACACACCAGGTGCCGGTAGATAACATCGCTAAACATGTCTCAACTATTAGTAAATGAGATATAGGTTTTTTATTTCCTTGTTTGAGAAGTGGATAGTCACTCTTCCAATGTCTTGACCCTTTGCACTTAAAACACTTGCCTTTCGACTTTTTCATAATGCCTTGAGGTCACATGCCCTTCTTTGCTGAATTTGCTTGTTTCTGAATGTTATTCTTCTTACCGCCTTTCGGCTTAGAAGTAGAAGCCTTTTCAGTAACATAAATATGACCATTCTGTCTCATGAGAGCCTTAGCATCCTGCAGTTCTTTCGCAAGTTCTGCCAAACTGTACAACCTTTTGTTCATGTTGTAGTTAAGGCAAAATGTGTCAAAACTTTTAGGCAGAGTCCCGAGAATAATATCGACCTGGATTTCTCCATCGATTTCAGCTCCAAGGATCTCCATCTCATTCAGATGACCCATCATCTTGATGCGGGACGAGATGACATTTTAGGCAGAGTCCCGAGAACATGATCCCTTACTGGCGTCCCTTCAGTCATGGTCGTATTCATCAAACTCTTCATAGCAAACTGCCTAGTTTCCTACTCTGATGTTCGAAGAGTTCCTTGAGGTTGTACATCATGTCATAAGCTGTGGCCATGGCCTGATGCTGATGTTGCAGTACATTTGACATAGATGTCAGAATATAACACTGCGCCATCTCATTTGCCTTGATCCACTTCTTGTAAGCCTTTTTGACCTCTTCATCAGAATTAGCATCTGGCTTAGGAGGACATTTCTCATGGAGTACATATTTGTACTCTTCAGCAGTTAAGACAATATCCAAGTTACGTTTTCAGTCAATGTAATTTTGGTCAGTAAGTTTGTTTTCTTTAAGAATCACCATAAGTGGACTAAATGAACCCATTTTTGAAATCCTGAGAATCACGGGCAAAATTTTTTGAACTAAAAATATATTGATTCCCTCAAAACAATAATAAAAAGTTCACCAACACCTTAAACACCATAAATTTAATATGCCACGATAGTGTGGACGTATACTAATTCAGTATTTGTCCAATGAGATTTTTCCTATTAATTTACTATCATGTCAATCTAACTTTATGACATATAAAATTAATTTGTTGGTCTTTGCTTTGGTCCTACAAGTAATAACAGTGACTCCGATGGGGAGGATATCATTATTTGTATCTAAGTGTACACCATTACTTAATACTAAGTCTATTACTTCGTAATGTATTTTTTCAGATGGAGAAGTAAACACACACTAGGTAATTTTCTATAATTATCCCAAAAGAAGTCTGTACTGGTGATCTGTAATTATACTCATCCGATATGGAGGAAGGCACTAAAGCCATCACACAAGTATAATTACATCAGCTACAAACCAGTAATGGAGTCCATGGGATTTATACTAAATAAATTTTTCCTCCTACTTAGTTATTTAACAATGAGGGTTTTTCTACTAGTTGGCGTATGCCCATTGTTAATGCGGGCTTAGTTTATAGAAAACATCCACAAAATAATAAACATGCATAACAAAATAAGCAGATATAGCAATAAAGAAAAAATGAATATCCAACTATTATGGCCATATATTCTGCTCCTTCCTCAACTGTCGAATCCAGAAACTTGCTCTGCGTAGAGTTATTCGGGGAATCATCTGTCTGACTCCGGACTGCTAAAAAAATAGCATCTCGTCCCGCATCAGAAACAACCATCGCCATCACGATAGATCAAAAATTTAAAATTACATCAATCCTATGACTCCCGAAGGAGTTTACACATAATCTAGATTGAAGAAAATTAAACAAATAAGCACAATCAACCCTCGTGATTTTAATTACATCGATGAACAACAACAGTCACGACATACCGTGTGTTAAATTACAGAAACAAAACATGCACACAGACCATAATAGTTGGATCTAAGATGCCTGCAAAACCAAGTTAGAACAAATATACATCTAACGACTATTTTTTAATGCGAGTTTTATTGGACAACATGGATTTATCAATCGATACGCAGATCCAATACCGGCTCTGATACCAATTGATGGAACTGGGGATCCCCAGGACCGCAGATTGGTGTGCATATCGATCGATAGAAGATTAACAAGTTTAATACGTGATCTAACCCTTCAAAGACGGAAACTAGGGTTCACGAATTATACCTGAAGTAACGAGAAGAAGAATGTTTTTAGCAACCTTGATCAGTTAGCGACCCCAAGATCTTCTGCATGTATTCATTCATCGGATTGGACGTCGTGTGGGCAACGATCTTCCAACATTTTCTTCTCCTTGACCGACCCTCTCTCTCCTTACGTGAAAAACGAATTTAGAGAAAGCTGTTTCATTTTTTTTATCACTATGATGGCTAGAGATTAAAGGATATATATAGCCTACGGTATGGACCGTGAGGAGAAATTAGGGTTGTCTCCTAACGGATCTGCGTATCCTATGTTCAGTCTGAACACACAACCCTTGTCCGTTAACAATAGCTCGGTCCATTAAAGAGCTATTGTTGCACTACCTTCCTAATCCCAAATTACGATTATGAACTCCTTATTATATGTTTGTTTGTCTCCTCATGATATCGAATGTCCGTTGATCAAATTAAGTTACTGACAATTATATTGATCGACATCTTCTATCCTTAAGTAATACCACTCAACTTTATTTGTCAAGTCGGATATAATCCACCTGTAGGGTTTACATGACAATCCTTATGAGTTCCTTAAGGGGACATCATCAACCCGATGTATCGGGACATGGATTCTTTTTATAATCAACAGTCCATCATACACATAATGTCATTACCCAATTCATAGAGATTATTGACCCATAATGAATCTTACACTTTTATGAGTCAAAGTAATGCACACTGCATATACATGTCTGTTATTATATCTGGATTAAGAGCATAATCATCCATAATAACATAGGTGTTTGTTCTCTTATGTAGTCAGTACAAAGAGAACAACCTCAAGTGGTCCTGTTCATACACACAAAGTGTACTAGTGTAAACCTATAGTCAAGATAGACTAATACCATATTACACCACAATATTTTCAATGGTTTGTCCAAGTCCATCTAGTTTGTGAAGTATTTATATATTCCACAGAGAACTGATAATATGATCTTCTATGTGACACCACACACCATATTGTCTACAATATAGAATATCAGACACTTTCATTAACATTATAACAAATACAACTTGCAAACATTTGTCCATATGATTCTCATTTAAAAATAAGAAAATGTAGTTAATACAAAGTGATACTTTTAGTATATAACCCTAACATCTCTTGCCGGGATGATGAAAACCACCGTTGCTCAAAGCAATATTCACCCTCAATCGACGATCTGCTCACAGGAACCAGCAAGTTCCCGTCAAGAACTTCTGGAACGCACGTAGTCACCTCTGTTGCGACTCAAACACTTCCGGGATGAAGGTGGCCACCACAACAACTTTTTTCTTTTGTCTCTCAATTTTTGTCTGTCTTCCAAATGAGGCACGAAGAGAATATTTATAGGGAATGATGAAAACCCAAACCCAAAAATCGGTCGTCTCTAAATATGGTAAAGATAATAACGAATTAAATCAGAATCCCAAAAGATTATGAATGATTTGAATTTGAATTAATCTACCATAACCGTCCAGATCCGCAATCAGCGGAATATGCGCGCATTTATGCTTCCTAGTGTAGACGTGCAGAAACGCGTAGAAACACGCCTAACAACGCGTGCAGAAACACGCCCAACAACACCACGCCTAACAACGCGTGCAGAAACACGCCCAACAACACGCCTAGAATTGCGTATAGAACCGTGCTAGAATATGTGCGAAGAATTGCATGCAGAAACTACGTGCTGAAACGAATGCAGAAACCTTGCAAAAAATTGCACATAAACGAGTGCACGTGCGCAAAAATGCGCACAAGTGCTAACTCGCGTCCGATGCGTACATGCGAAGTGCAAAGTGCGCCATTAAAGTGCCACTTTGTGCCCTTCATCCGAGTTCGAGTCTGAGTTGCTAAGCCCATACAAGACTTAGCTCCTATGGAAATTTTCAAAGAGAATGACAAAAAGCATAAATATTTTCTTGAGGAGTTTAAACTTAATCCTCTAGAAAAATATTCCACATGGCACCCACTTGGGCCACTACACCTCACTTGCATAACTCAATACTAATCATAGCTATATATTGAGATACCCACTTGGAGTATTTTTCAATGTGGGACTATTTTTCTAGCATTGCATAAGGAAAATCTCCTGCATGCATAAGAAAAACTCTAAACAATCCCCATATATCTCAATATATGGGCTGAGCGTTCCCACGGTGACTGCACATCATGCATTAGGATATATGTCATTTACGACTTGAATCTTTCCGCATTGGTCAGATAACAGTATAATACTAGAATAGACTAAGCCTTGAATTTAGTACCATAGATGCTATTCATTCCACTCACACAATGCCATCTGCTGTGCCTCTGGTCGCACATTAAAGGTCCTGTGCTGACCTGATCTCGGTGTATGTATCTTGGGTGTCTACAAGCTTACCCTCGAGAGATGGCCTACATCTCTTTCTATATACTTAGGTGAGTTCTTTCAGAGAGTTCAACATTTTCAGCATGAAGTGTTGCGCTTCCTTGCGGTGCTACGTCGCTGTGACATGGCCCAAAGTCGAGTTCCTCAACCTCTTGGTAGTGTCACCCTACTATAGCATGAGGTCACCGGTCTCTTTGTAGTGTTGTACTACCACTCCACCTCTTCGGTATTAGGCTACCTGCCTATACGCGGTGCTACTGTTGCTGTGACATGGCCTAAAACTGATGCTCTACCTCATCGTGGTGTCATACAATGTAGCATGGGGGGTACTATCCCCTTTTTAGTGCCGAGTTATCCGTTCTTCCTGTAAAGCACTTCGGATATTCAAAATGTTCGAGAACTCATAAAGTCTATAGCTATCCTCCCACAGGACTTGCTCTATACCAAGAGTAACTAGTAGACCACAGTGGTTCCTGGATAAGATCCCCATAGTCTCATATGACTAACTCTCCATTGTACCTGAAAGTTAGATGCCTAGTAAATTTCTTTTTGAACTAATATCATACATTTTTTTGGTAGAATTGCAAATACACAATATCAGCATGCCTTCAAGTCCATTTTTCTTTTTGTGTCCTCGACTAGCTGGCGCTTAAGGCCTTTGGTGAACGAATCTGCTAGATTCTCCTAACTCTGAATATTAACCACTGCAATGATGCCATATTTGATGTGCTCATTCAGTGCCGTGTGCCAAAGCAACACAATCCTCTTCTTATTATTAAAGAGATTATTTGATGCTGTAGTCGTCTGGTTGTCGCAGCAGATCGGTACTGGCGGAATCTACGCGCCAACCAGAAAAAGATCATCCATGAGCTCCCGAAGCCATTCTGCTTCTTCTGTTGCAGCTGCTAGTGCAAAGAATTCAGATTCCATAGCTGAATGAGAGAGCATCGTCTGCTTCTTTGACTTCCACGATATAACAGCTCCACCCATGGAGAGGACATATTCTCTTGTGAACCTTTTGCTCTTTGTTTCTGAGCACCAACTCGCATCATTGAAGCCTTCAGTTACTGTCGGATAACCGATGTAGTACAATATATACTTCTGAGTCCTCTTGAGATATTTTATGACTCTCTTCACAGCTTTCTAGTGCTCAACACCTGGATTTCTCGTGAACAACATCTCCACGACGAAGGCTATTATATTAGGCCTAGTGTCATTTGTTGCATACGTCAAACTTCCGATAACGCTCGAATACTCAAAATGTCTGATACTTTCTCCTGGATTTGGCTTCAGCTTCTTGTCACATCTCTATGGAGTGTCGATCCCTGGAAGATCCTGATATCCGTAGCGTGTGAGCATCTTCTCAATATAGTGAGATTGTGACAGTGCCAACCCAGCTTCTGTCCGGATGATCTTTATCTCCAGTATAACATCAACATCCACCAAGTCCTTCATACTTAACTTGGATGAGAGAAACTTCTTTGTCTTTGTGACACATTTCAAATCCGTACCCAAGATCAGCATGTCGTCCACATAAAGACAAACTATGACTCATCTTCCATCAACGAATTTAGTGTAAACACATTTGTCCATCTCGCTGACCTTGTAGCCATTTGATCTAATGATTTTATCAAATTTCTTACGCTACATCTTGGAAGCTTGTTTCAGACCGTATAATGATTTCACCAAATTACAGACTGTCTTCAAGACCCTTGACGACAAATTCTTTTGGTTGGATGTAAATTTCTTCGGTCAACTCGATTTAAAAATATTATTTAACATCTATCTGATGTATCATCAGCTTGTGAATTACCCCTAGAGCAATAAGCATCATAATGATTGTCATCCGTGCAATTGAAGCATACGTGTCGAAATAATCGATTCCATGCTTCTGAGAAAACCTCTTGGCAACCCGCCTTGTTTTGAACTTGTCAACAATTTCGTCGGCCTTCATCTTCCTTTTGAAGATCCATTTACCCCCGATGGATTTTGCTCCTTCAGGCAAATCGACCAACACCAACTCATCATTCACAGCCTCCTTCTAGAAAACAACATCTCTGGTCTTCATCGTCTCATCATAGGTAAGCGGATCTGCTTTCACCTTCATCTTCCTTTTGAAGATCCATTTACATCCGATGGATTTTGCTTCTTCAGGCAAATCGACCAACACCCAAGTGTTTGGAGGTAATAGAGCCAAACTCATAATTCACAACCTCCTTCTAGAAGACAATATCTCTGGTCTTCATCGCCTCATCATAGGTAAGCGGATCTGCTTTCACATGATTGGTGACGAAATTATCTCCGAAGTCTTTCTGCCTCCGTGCTTGCTTTGTCGATGGCTTAACGAGTTCTGGTTCCAACGTTGTCTCTTCATCTTGGACTACATCTTCTTTGGAAGCGCTTGGCTCCTCTGCACTCACAATATTTTTTGAAATGTTCGCGAGAATAATGTTCTTGTGCCTAGTAAATTTGTCTTCAAAGAATTCTGCATCGTCAGATTCAATGATATGATTTGCTTCGATATCAAGGAACCTCCGAGCACCACTCTTTTCAGCATATCCCAAGAATATGGCCTTCGTAGTCCTCATTTTCAGCTTCTGAATCTTCATATCCGGAAGTTTTATATACGTCAGACATTTTCACGCTTGAATGATATTCAAGTTGGATCTGACATTGAACCAGAGTTCATGAGGAGTAATGTCAGAAGTTGCGTATAACACTCTGTTGAGTATAAAAGTTGCCGTGAGTGTAGCTTCTCCCCAGAAGCAGTTTGGAAGTCTCGCAGTCAAAAGCATGGAGTTCCTCTCTCTCAACGTATGGTTTTTCCTTTCTGCAACTAGATTTGATTGGGGAGAATACGGAGCAGTCGTCTTATTGATAATTTTATGTTCTTTGCAGAACGATGCGAATTCAAGAGACTGATACTCTCCGTCTCGATCACTTCTGAGTCTCTTAAGTTGTCTGATTTGACGTTCTGCTTCAGTCTTGAACTTCTCGAACACTTCATTTTTTGACTTGGGAAGATAGACGAACGAACACGTACTTTGAGAAGTCGTCGATGAAAGTAATGAAATACTTCATCTCAACCTTGGTGGAGAATTGCTTGAAGTCACAGATGTCTGAGTGCACAAACTCCAGAAGATCTGTGCTTTCCGTTTGAATGATTTTCTGACTGTCTTCGTCTGCGCACAGACTTCACACTTCTCCTCTTTCTTATCCCCACATTTGAAGATAAGTCCTAGACTAGACATTTTGTTTATCCTTTTACAATATACATGTTCTAGGCTATTATGCCACAACTCAAGAGGATAACCAGAAGAAGAGACTGCATTGACTTTTTCAGTCTGAGTTACAAGTTGAAGTTTGAACATCCCTTCGATACAAGACTTTTCCGAAGTATGTTCCTTCATAAGACATCACCATTTGACCAGCATTGATGTCCATCCCAAGCCTGCATTACAGAGAAGTCTTCCTGAGATCAGGTTCTTCGCAATCATTAGTACGTGCTTGAATGCTTCACGTCCTGAAGTATCAGAGACCTCCTAGAAATCAGATTCAGTACCACCGTCCCGATCCCAAGAACTTCAGTCTGTGACTTGTTTGCCATCGCAACATTCTCGAAAGTAGGTTTGTATGTGGTGAACTTCCTCTTCGAGCAAACATGGCAGGATGCACCACTGTTTATCCACCAGTCAGTGTCGACACCAGTTGACTCAACCTGCAATCATTACAACCTTGTTAGGCTCACCTTGCTCATTTGGTTTGGGCTTGGATCTGCAGTCCTTCTTGTAGTGACCCAGTTGTAGTAAGTCACGTCAGACTTGGGCCTTGACTTGAAAGAAGCCGACTTCCAGATGATTGAAGTCCTTCTTGGTATGAGAAGTCCTCTGCTTAACCTTGGTATGAAAGTCCTCTGCTTAACCTTGGAGTCTCAGCATGGACCATGTTGGCATTGTATGTATGAAAGCCAATCACTTTGCTAGCAACATGGGAAGAGAAAGCAAAAGGCCCCAAGTTAACATGATACCCTCACTATTCAAAATGTTCAGCTTGATACCCTCAACTTTGATATGTGCTAACTTAATACCCTAAACTATATAATGATTTTTATGTTGATGCCCAAAATTTTAAAAAGACAATTGTCCTCCCCTATCCTCTTCCTATTCCGATCCGTACGTTCTTTAGACTACCAGAGGCTTAGCTTTCTGTCTGTTGGGATGCATAAAAAGTTGAATGGGTCACAGTGAAGATATCCTGATATAATCCTATACATAAATATTTATATTCAAGAAAAAAGTTATTGGGATGTGGTCAGCCCATTAAGTGGAGTTGTCAACTTTCAGTCACCATGAAGATGCAAATATATCTAATTAGTTGTTAATCTCTACTGTATCATTTACAAGGTATAACTGGGAGGAGGTGATACATGTTTGGGTTAGGACCAAGGTAATAAAACTCTTTGAGTCTCCAATTCTGTAAGAAGAGTCGGCTTCTGGATATACTGGACAATATGTTACATTTACAAATACGAAGTGATGCTTTATCAAAGATTGCCTTTGTTCTCAAACAATTAGAGATCTCGCAACTTGCATAGCATATTTATGCATTTTTAGGCATGTAATGCTTTAGAAATCAGATTCAGTACCACCGTCCCGATCCCAAGAACTTCAGTCTGTGATTTGTTTGCCATCGCAACATTCTCGAAAGTAGGTTTGTATGTGGTGAACTTCCTCTTCGAGCAAACATGGCAGGATGCACCACTGTTTATCCACCAGTCAGTGTCGACACCAGTTGACTCAACCTGCAATCATTACAACCTTGTTAGGCTCACCTTGCTCATTTGGTTTGGACTTGGATCTGCAGTCCTTCTTGTAGTGACCCAGTTGTAGTAAGTCACGTCAGACTTGGGCCTTGACTTGAAAGAAGCCGACTTCCAGATGATTGAAGTCCTTCTTGGTATGAGAAGTCCTCTGCTTAACCTTGGTATGAGAAGTCCTCTGCTTAACCTTGGAGTCTCCAGCATGGACCATGTTGGCATTGTATGTATGAAAGCCAATCACTTTGCTAGCAACATGGGAAGAGAAAGCAAAAGGCCCCCAGTTAACATGATACCCTCACTATTCAAAATGTTCAGCTTGATACCCTCAACTTTGATATGTGCTAACTTAATACCCTAAACTATATAATGATTTTTATGTTGATGCCCAAAATTTTAAAAAGACAATTGTCCTCCCCTATCCTCTTCCTATTCCGATCCGTACGTTCTTTAGACTACCAGAGGCTTAGCTTTCTGTCTGTTGGGATGCATAAAAAGTTGAATGGGTCACAGTGAAGATATCCTGATATAATCCTATACATAAATATTTATATTCAAGAAAAAGTTATTGGGATGTGGTCAGCCCATTAAGTGGAGTTGTCAACTTTCAGTCACCATGAAGATGCAAATATATCTAATTAGTTGTTAATCTCTACTGTATCATTTACAAGGTATAACTGGGAGGAGGTGATACATGTTTGGGTTAGGACCAAGGTAATAAAACTCTTTGAGTCTCCAATTCTGTAAGAAGAGTCGGCTTCTGGATATACTGGACAATATGTTACATTTACAAATACGAAGTGATGCTTTATCAAAGATTGCCTTTGTTCTCAAACAATTAGAGATCTCGCAACTTGCATAGCATATTTATGCATTTTTAGGCATGTAATGCTTTAGGATAACTTGCTTCATTTGGGGCCTACTTTACATGCTCTTTTGCGGCGGAGGTTTATCATCTCATCATCTCCATTCTTCATTGTGCTATAAGTTTCTCGCTTCTTTGTGAAGGTTAGTCCTCTGTAACAAAAGTAGGCCACGCCTTGGTAGCCAAAGTAGCTAACGGCACCAGGACTTAAAGCATTAATTCATTTTCTTCCTTCAAAATAGAATCTGGGTTCCGAGGACTCTCACTCAGAATCAGATATGACACATCAACAATACCCCTACTCAAAGGCAGTAAACTTATTCAATAGAAACTAGAGCGTAAAATAAAAACGATACTCGAGAGAGTAGCTGCCTGCAATTCCTTTCTGCCTTTTCATCGATTTCTTTTCTCATTATTATCAGGGCTATCACCTCTGCTTCATTGTTCACTGACATATACTCGATGGCCTAAATCGATGACCCGGGGTAAAGAGTCACATTCATAACTTCCTGAGCTTGAAGAGAATCCTTTGCCTGGGAAGGAAATTTTCATATAACTATGCTGACAATCAACAATAAAACTATTTGAGAATTCTGTTGATTTACCAGCACTTTTGGAGAAGTGCAACTTCTGGATTTCGTACGGGGCATTTCCACCATCTTCAAGCTTAGCTTGGATATTTCTATTGGCAAGTTCTCGTCTGTGTTAGGGCTGCATTTATCGGATCTTTTGACATTGTTGATAAAACATGTCATTTAAGGAAGGGAGTCTCAATGCCATGACACTCCTGCTCATGCAATGTATGGGAAGGGTTAATATGTCCACAATCTTACGCCATTTTATGGGGAAGCTGATACTTCTACTCGACCTCTTATCCTCCTGCATGCACACCCCAGTTTATACATCGTGCCAAGACAATTATGTTTTAAACATGTTGTCAATTTGAAGTAATAAACTTTATTGTGAGGACTGATAACTTTCCTCTCATGTATTAGACTCCGCTCCTATATACATTGATTGCACTGGGTATGTCTTTCTTTCTTCCTTTAGGTCAAATTATTTTACATTTTACCAAAAAGAAATTGTGTACTGGTAGTTTCCTACATATAGTAAGTTTAAGATGCATTAATATCAGAAGTGAGATACGTCAACATGTAGCTGATAGAGAGATCGTCCCTGCCTATTCTTATTTCAATCACTACATGCATGAATTTTAATATTATCATGGACTGGGATTCCCTAATGCCAATATCTCGTAATGTTCCATAATACTGCAAATAGGGAAGAATGCATGAGATATGGTCTGCATGTGATATTGGCCATGAGAAATTGCCAATATATCATGCATTCACACTATTTGCATTGGCATTATGGTGCATTGCATTAGGGGATAGTAATCCATCATGAATCATGATATATTTAACCATTCTATATTAGACAACTACCAAAGATGAATGCTTGCTATAAATATTATCCTTAGTGTTGTTGCTGCGTCCATTCTCTTTCGTGTGTACTTTTGCATGACCTGCCTATTTTAGGATTTACCACGTAGCTATTCCATTATTGCCAGCATATCTAGTTATATTCTCGATAGATCGTCTCTTCTGCAGCATTTTGTAATACATAACGAAATTTGAAGAGTTTTAATTCTAATAGTCGCCTCATTTTATCTACTTATAATGCTTGTTTGTCATATCATAAAACATTGTTTTCTGTCTCACACGAATAACCTTTTCTGCTTGAAGTGCAAGTTCATATTTCCCCCATTTTCAGAGATGTCTCAAGACTGCCTACAATAAGCAGAGGAATATGGAACTCTCAAAATATTGTTAGGGCATTTTTATGGTTTGTTTCGGTATTCATGTTTTTGTATCAAGTATTTATTTAAATTACGTGATCATTATCATATATACCATGATTTAGTGTTGTGCATTTTAGAATTCTTTTATAGCACACATTTGATATAAAACTTCCATTTATTCATCCCTTTAGTCTTGTGCTATATCATCACTTCCACTCGAATATAGTTCAGGCTGTTTATGTTGATAGTACACATTGTTAAAATCTTGAGATTATATACTTGTGAATATCTTCATGATTTTGAAATAACCTTGAAAATGTTTGAGGAGAATCGCTACCAAAGAGTAAGAACATCCAGTAACGTCGGGATTATTGGTAAAAGGTGGCTAGTAAATGTGATTGAGTGCCGTGCGGTGCTGGGTTTTTTATATCCTGTAACTAATATGAGTTATCGTCTGTCAAGAGTTCGGAGCCTAATAATTGATTGGATTAACAACGTCATATCAGACTAAGTAGCTGGAAGCATTGCAAAAGAAGTTTATTTGTGGCTGAAAGTATTGGAAAAAAATGTATTTGAGTAGAAAGGTGCAACAGATGGCGAAGAAGCTCAATTACTTTCTAAATCTGAAGTTGGGACTTGCTAAACCTAAATGTGTGATTTAGTGACCTAAGAAAGAAGGGTAAAACTATGTCTGATATCATTTGTTCCATAGTGGTGGCGACGTGTATAGCTTGATAGTATTTGGATGTTGTGAGAAACGACATTGAATTTATTTTATTTGCATCTGTAGTTATCTAATGGCTGAACATGTTGAGAGTATCATTGAGTGCAATTAAAAAACATAATAATAGATGTAATTAAAAAGGTGAAACTCACGGTTTAGATTTATGAGTTTGCTTTTATGACGAGAGAAGGAAGATATCCCAAAATGACTTAGGTCATGTGAAGAAGTTCAGTTATTAGCTTATTTTATCCTTTTTACAAAAAATCTGCATTACGGTAGTCAATATCAATGTATTTGTGCCAATTCGCTAGAAATTAAACTACGTGAATTATCTGTCCTTGAGGCACTAGCTGTTGGGATGTGTAATAGCTGAAAGGAATTTGAGGCATTCTGAACTATCCAGATAAGATTATTCCTTTGGGTATTCAAGTAGCAAGTTACTGGGATATGCTCAGGGCTATCGAGTTTTGTCATCAACTTTGGATCACATGAATGCACAGTGTTCTAAACGGTGCCCGCCTCGGCCGTCTAGGCGGTAGGCGGTCGCCCTCCGTACCGCTTTTGCCATTGACGCCTTGACGATAGAGTAGACGGCCAACGGAGGTTTGGCGGCATAGGTGGAGGTGAGTACGTGACACGCGGTGTACTCTAATTCAAATTCTGTAGTAGAATGAGTTAGGCGGCGGTGTAGGCGAACGCCTAGACGGAGCAATACCAGACTAGATGTTTTGGCAAAATAGTTTTGCAAGCATTATGGACCTATGAGTCACTTTTACATGACTTAAACTTCATAAATATTTGTTCTACAACTTAGCTATGCATAAAAAAATTCTTAAAATATGCATATTATGCAAAAACAGTGGTAAAATAGTAAAACATATCCAAAATGTATCAAACGTCTAGGCGACGCCTTGGCATCCTAGGCGGTAGGTAGACCTTTTCCGCCCGCACTCGTCTACCGCCGTTTAGAACATTGTGAATGCAAAATTGATATGATTTAATCTAACATTATTTCAATTACAAGAAGTGGGAGGAGAGGACACATGATCAAATTAGAGCTTAGGTTGGAGATAAGCAGAAATCTATACGTTGATCCGAGGAGCAACCCATCTTTCCAACTATGTTGTTAGAGGCGACGCCTACGCGACCTATGTATACATGTAAAAATTTTGTTGACTCGCCTTGGGTTAATTTTTTCTGGTTGTGGCGATGGTCACCTAGGTCGCCTAGAACTTTGAAGTTAAGATAATTTTTCAGAAGCAACAGGGAAGTACCAAAGTTCCAGGGCGACACATTGGCGAGTCGAGAGGCCTGTCACCTCCCCTAGCGTCCAGAACAACATAGCTTTTCAAAGAAATGTTAGTTTTGGTTGGATATACTTTGCAATACTTCGAGTTACTAACATGCTTGATGCTCCATGAAGGATTGGCCCTTTGACTTTTATCCCAAACAATTAGAGACCCGCAACATACATTATCATATTTTTCCATTATTTATGCATTATGATAAATTTCTTTGATTGAAGTTCAATTTACTTGTCCTTTTGCAATGGGGAGACTAATCATCTCTGAACCTCCATCACACTATAAATTTCATCAAGGTTCCTTTGGAGTCTACATTGTTTGGAGGATAATATCACAACTGCGATCAATATCAATTTTCATGAAGATCTGTCTGAGAATTGTGTCGATTTGTCCTACATTGCTTAGAAGCCAGAAGCGGAAGCGGGGGCGGGAGCGGGGGCGGGGAAGCGCGACTACTTAGAAGATTCTAAATTTGGGAGCGTGATGGGAGCGTGCGCTAATAAATTTTTAATGTTTATTAATTATTGTTATCAAAACTTATAAATATCTTAAAATTTATTAGAATTTATAAAGTTCAGTTCAAAGTTACAGAGAGACCTTTCGCATGTTAATTTTTTATGACGTCAAAGTAAGAAATCTTTAGTTTCTTGGTACTTTGATAAATGTGTATTGAAAATATTCAATTTCTCTCACAAAATTTATGTCATCTTCTAAAATTATGGTTATATTTTGGGAAGCGATCATGTCGTCGGAGAAACGAGCTTCCGTCCCCGGAGAAACGAAGCTCCCGTCATCGGGGAAACGAGCTCCAAACGAGCTCCCAAGTAAGAAACGTCGAATCGAAGGTTCTTACTGAGATTCGTTGACCTCCTAGGAGTTTCTGGCTTCTAAGCTACATTGTGGATATGTGGAATTTTTTAATTTCATATGGGGCACCCTGCAACATTCTCTGCTATTGTATAGAATGGATAGTTCTATCAGTAAGCCATTTATAAGTTAATAACATACTTGGGTACTTGGACGTTGGTAACCATGTTGTCAATGTGTTCTTGGGAAAACTTCGTTCTGGCATTAGTCTCCCACCTATGTTATAGGGACACAAGAAAATGGTGACAGTATCTGTTTCCTTGTTGTGTAACATAGGCGAATACATTGTACCTATTTGAAAATGTCCATATCACACATTCACAGTGTCTTTATCTGTATCCATGTGACTTGTCTGTATTCCTGCGACCCAGTCTCTTAGTAATACATAGTCTTAGGAGGGCTAAACCAAGCAAACTTATTCACAATTTTGCGGGGAAGTGATTTCCGCAACTCAAATGCACATCCTCCAGATTTTATGTACAAAGCCTACACCTTTTTAAGTTAATTTTGTTATACCAGTAATGATGGACCTATCGTTTTAGGAGAACTTTCTCTTAAGAGAGTAGTGTATTGGGATTTAGTCCCACATCAGATAGGAGGAAATGCCTCTCTCCGACTAACATAGTATATATACCCCTTGGTGGCACAGTACCCAATGTATTCCATTCAATACTATTCCATTTCATCTAGTTTTGACATGGTATCAGAGTCTAGATACCTAATTTCCTAAATTTCCAATTCCTCAAAAAAAAAAAAAAAAAAAAAGTAGAACCCTAGATTAGATGTAGAAATGCTAGATTAGAAGTAGAAAGAAAATTGTAGTACTGTATATCCGAGTCGTCAGCAACCAGAGTTCCTCGTCGGAGTTCCTTTTACTTTGTGTTGAACTCTGACAGCTCGAGATTGCTCTGGATCCAGATCAGTTACCGATCGATCTCCTTCCGATCGTTTTTTGACGAATTTCAGTGATAGTTGACTCATCTTCAACCAATATCGAGGTTCGTTGGAGTCTTCATTCTTCGTATTCGGCCATGGCGAGTGCTTGAGATGCTTCGCCGACCTCGAGATCTTGATTATTGTCGAGTTCTAATCGTCATCAAGCCTTGAAGAAATTCAAGCCAGTCATCTTGTGCATGTTTATCGTCTTTACGATTTCTCGACTACAAGTTCTTCGTTGTACTTCGGCAGCCTGGGTGAGTGTTCGAAACCCTTATCCCAATTTTTCATCTAGAGAGCAGAAGAGAGAAGAGGAGAGATTAAGATTTGGTTTCTCTCTCCTCTCGATCTCAACATTTGTATTAGGAGCTGAGGATATGTGTCACGATCCTATCGGCTCCACTTTAGATTTCTATGGATTGAATGGTCACAATTTGTGCACATATTAGTAGTAGTAGATGCACTCAGTTTCCTTACACATATGCACTCAGGGCCCACTTGGCAGTCTTGGCAGCCTGATTACTTGTGTGAGTTGGCTCCCAATTTCTTTGCACACAGATAAACCCGATCCCACTTGGCAGTATGCTACATCTGTTGTTTGGTCTGTAGGTTTGTGTAATTGTTTGTATTGGTAGCTCTTGGTTGAGTTGTATTTGGTGCTCTTGGATTATTATGTATTGGGTGTACTTGGAGATTGCATCGTCACTATTGTTGCTATGTATTGTGTCGAGTAGCAGCCTTGTATTGCGGTAATCATGATGTTTTCTGTGGATCTGCCTACTATGATCGAGTATCGCCTTCATATCTTCTTGGAGGGCCAGAACTAGAGTTTGGGCACTGACTGTCAAAAGCCAGCTACATGGTCGTCGCTTGTGGGGACATGTTGATGGTACAGTCCCGCGTCCAACTCGTGCTATTGAGGAGGGTACTGCAGCATTTTAGAGTTGTATGGATATACATGGAAATATAATAAGCATTTAACTATAGACAATTTTTCAGTCAGGCTCTCCACTATTATGTTACAGCTTACTCCATATACTACTGCGGTTACCATGTGGGCCTACCTCCAACAATACTTTAACCAACGTGACAATGCTTAAGAGTATTGACTCTCAGACTGTTCGTTATATGATAGACCTTTGGAGTCAACTTGTCCTTATGGAGCTTGTTCCTTCTAATACTACCAGTACATACTACATGGATGTTCTTGCATATCGGAATAGACAAATATTATATCAGTTTTATATGGGAATACTATCTGAGTTTCATACTATCGTTGGTTTTCTACTACAACGTTTACCTGTCCCTTCTCTTGATACGAAGGTGAATGTACCGAGTGATGAGGAGACATGTCACAAATCTCTTGATAGATAGTTGACTAGACCTGACCATTATGTTCTAATAGCTCAAAGCTTGTTTGTTCCTCAGTGTCAGTCCCTATATGTTACTCAGGGACCACCTAGACATGTCGTGTCTGGCGCTTCGGACAAAAGTGGTGTGCTTGGCACAAGCACCATGCTACTCATTCTACTCGGGAGTGTTATGCCTTTGTTCATCATAAGGCTCATGAGGCTGCATCTGGCAGATCATATATAAGACCTTAATATCGTCAGGCTGCTATCGCTGATATTACTACTTTTGACACCTCGTTTGTAGCTAACGGTTCTTTAGCAACTCCTTAACACATTGACATTTGAGTAGTTCCAGCAGTTTTTGAATATATTTTTAGCTGCCTCGTCCTTCAGATACTGCCTCTGCCAGTTCAACCTTTACTGTTTACACAGATATATCTTCTTCCTCTTGATTCTAACTTTGGAGCTTCATTTCATATGACTAGTGACGCTTCTAGGTTTAGCAACATTATACCAGTTTAGTCTATGTCAATTCGTACGATTGATGGCACATTATTACTTATCGTTGGTTGTGGATACTTGTTTGCTTTACCATATTTTAACGTTTCTGATGTTTATCACGTTCCTTGTCTTCCTTGAGTCTATTGTCGGTTTTCTAGTTAATCAGCATGTCTTTTATTGTTTCATTCACCAACAATACTTGGACTATACATGATCCTCCATCAGGGATGGTTGTGAGGGTGGAGCATGGACATGATGGTCTTTACTACATTGATCATCTTACACTTCGCTACCCATTGTTTCTGTTTGCTTAGACCTTGCTAAACCAACTTTCGCATGAGATGTCTGGCACATGAGACTACGTCATCTATTACTTTCTAGACTTCAGTTGTCTTCTTTGGATGTTTTAGAAAGCTTCTCTGCAAAGTCCTTTACACCTTTTGATCTTGTTCACTATGATGTTTGGGGATCCTCTCCACATATATCAAAGAGAGGAAACATATATTATGTCATATTTGTTATGATCATTCTCGATTCACACTTTTTTTGATCTCTTGCAAGTCTGAGGTCTTCTCGAAGTATCTTGAGTTTGCAACTATGGTCGAACCCATTTCTCTTGCATAATCAAGGTACTTCGCTCAGATTCAGAGAGAGTACATATCACATCAGTTTCGTGACTATCTTGCTTCCTAGGGGATGCTTGTACAGTTTTCTTATCCCCATGCTCATTTAGTAGAATGAGGTTGTAGAGCGTCGTCTATCCTTAATGTCACCAGGACTCTTCTTTTGTCGACTTCCATCCATGTTCAGTTTTGGGCAGAAGTTATGCTTACTAGTGTGTTTTTGATCAACAAGATTTTGACTTGTTCTTGATGATGTGTCTCCTTATTAGTGTTTCTATGGTCGTGTTCCTGATTATTCCATACTTCGTGTTTTTGGTTGCACTTGTTTTGTTCAGTTACTCTCGACTTGAGCGAGACAAGTTATACAGATTGCTACTTATGTGTTACTTGGGTATATTCCTCAGCATATTGGCTATAGAGGCAATTAAGATGCAAAAATCCTATTGCCAAACGTCTTCACATCTGCCATTTTTCTGGATAACTTTCCCTATTGTGCTTTACTATGTACTCCAGTTCCTTTACCACCATCCAAACATGAGGAGCTTATTTTCCTTGATAGCGAGACCATATCTCCACCTGTGCCACATGATCCGCCTGCATGTCCCCCTATTACTCATGTTTACCGGTGTCAAGATCACCCTACCATTGCTGCTGAGTTTACTGTACCACTTGTCTTTGTGTATCCTTTACCACCCATTGCACATTGCTCCACTCGTTCGCATCGCTCACTTGATTGCTTGACTCTATTTACCACCATGACCCTTACATTTCAGTTTTTTCTTGCTCCTACTTCTAGTCATTGGGAGTCCCGGACATACCGGGAAGTCTGTCATCATTCCTGAGTGGCAGACAACCATGTCTTAAGAGTTACGAGCTTTGGTGCATACACACACACATTATTCTACCATCGAAAGAGGGTGTTAGAATAGTGTACTGGGATTCACACATCAGATAGGTGGAAGGTCCCCCTCCGATAGACAGGGTATGTATACCCTTTGGTGGCACAGTGCCCAATGTATTCCATTCTTTGGTAATTCCATTCCATCTAGTTCTGACACTTTCTTGATAATTGGTATGTGTAACATATCACACATTCTGAATATGATATTCTTTCTTCTTTTTGTCGATTATTAAATATCTTATGGAAAAGAAATAACTGTGCTGTCTGTTTGTTTTGAAATATTATATACTACTGATATGTTGATAGGAGATGTGAAATACAACTTAAAAATGATAAGAGATGAATTGACTTGTTGCATTATAATTATACAAGTTTTTATGTTAATTTACTGGATGTTTTGTAACAATACTATGCTGTCAAGCGCAATCCACTTTATGTATAGAATATTTTCTCATGACACTATTAAATTATATGGAACTTCGTGATAATCATTAAATGATGGTTCTTTCCTACTCAATGATAGATTCTTTGACGTATTTGATTTTATAAATATTTTAACAAATTCTTTTTCGTACCTCATTTTATCCTACTTGTTTTCCTACTCGACCCTTCCATTGGCCAGGCAAAATGCCAGCTCCCAGTTGCCACACCTAGCCAAGATGCCTGCTCAACGGAGGGGTCAGTTGGGCAAACAACAGGCAAAAGGAGTAGGAAAATTATTTCTGTTTTGCAATCTCTAGCCTGATTTCACTTGTACAATTCTGAGCAACATGTTATGAATGTTCTGTTGCGTTTGTCAGGTGTGTTACCATAGTGAAGATTTTGTCTAGAATTTTGACTCTCTGTTTTCTATCACGTACCTCTTGGAAGATTATAAAGGGATGATTATATTTTGTGATATTCTCAATGCTCTTTGAACATGATGATCAACCTTTCTATTTTGAGTTCTTTTCCTCCTTTGCAAATGTAACAAGATGTTTTATTTCAGCAGTTAAAATTTCTGTCATATTTTTTCCGAAACTGCAAATTTCAAATATTACGTATTGATTGATATTTCTGACCAACTAAATTCCCTTTCTGAATCATAATCATATCTTCTGATGTCACACCAATAGACATTTTGTAGTTTTCTGTGCTGCACTTCTGAGTGCATCTCATGTTCTCACTCCATTCCTTCTGTAAATTTACAGTTTACTCCAAGGAAGGGTGGTACTCCGAAGAGGAATGAGATAGTGTTCACTTCACCAACTGGTGAGGATGTCACAAATAAGAGACAATTGGAACAGTACCTGCGCTCCCACCCTGGAGGTCCTCCTTCATCTGAATTTGACTGGGGAACTGGTCTCTCTCTCTCTCTCTCTCTCTCTCTCTCTCTCTCTCTCTCTCTCTCTCTATCTATCTATCTATCTATCTATCTATATTGTGAAACATGATTCTCCTTGATTGATTTTCAAACAGGTGATACCCCAAGGAGGTCGGCTAGACTTGGTGCAAAGACTAAAGCTACAGAAACTCCAGAAGATGAAAAACCAAAAAAGAAAGAGAGAAAATCGAGCTCTAAGAAGGGTCTCAAATATAAAAGTGGGGATACTGAAAATGAAGCTACTGAAGAAGCAAACGATGCTGCTTCAACCAAAGAGTCTGCTGATCTGGAAATGACAGATGCTGAAGGTCATGGCAAGAAAGAGGAAGGTGCTGCTGCAACAGTCGAGCTAGGGGAAACGGAGAAGAAATCAGAGGACAAATCTGTGGAAGATATTGAAGCGAAAACTGAGGAAGTTAACAAAGAGGGTCCTGAAGAAGCTGGCAAGGCTGACACCTCGCTTCCAGATGCAGGGAACAACGAAAAAGAAGTTGAAGCAAAGGAAGATTCAAACAATTTGCCCCCTGTTACTGAGGTAAAAGGAGATGGAAATGCTGGGAAGAAGTCGGAAGATTCTGGAATGATATGGTCATCTGAAGAAAAGGAAAATGGCAAGGGAAATAATGAACATCCTGAAGTTTCTGTTGCGAAAACTGAGGAAGTTAACAAAGAGGGTCCTGAAGAAGCTGGCAAGGCTGACACCTCGCTTCCAGATGCAGGGAACAACGAAAAAGAAGTTGAAGCGAAGGAAGATTCGAACAATTTCCCCCCTGTTGGAAATAATGAACATCCTGAAGATTCTGTTGCGAAAACTGAGGAAGTTAACAAAGAGGGTCCTGAAGAAGCTGGCAAGGCTGACACCTCGCTTCCAGATGCAGGGAACAACGAAAAAGAAGTTGAAGCAAAGGAAGATTCGAACAATTTCCCCCCTGTTACTGAAGTAAAAGGAGATGGAAATGCTGAGAAGTCGGAAGATTCTGGAATGATATGGTCATCTGAAGAAAAGGAGAATGGAAAGGGAAATAATGAACATCCTGAAGATTCTGTTGTGCTGCCACAGACATCCGTAGTACACAAAGAGGAGGCTGTTGCAGAGAAAGATTTCAAGGATGGAGTTCTGCCTGAGAATGATAGCCGCATTGGTGATCAAGATGGCACAGCCTCCAAGGAAGTGCCAAAGATTAACTGCGAGGATGGGCAACGTCAGCCAAAGGCTTCGGCAGTTAACAGTTAAAGACTTTAAATTGCTAGATATACTGGTCTGTATGTCTAATTATAAATGTGTCTGGACTGACTTTAGGAACAGTTTGTAGTGTAGTGATGGGCATTGGAATAATAGTAGGTGTCTTATCCTATGCCTGAATCTTTTAAAAATTACGCCGTGTTATGCCCTTAGTATAATCATTGTCGTGTAATTGAGAGTATGTTGTAATACCTTTCATCCTAACATGTTTAAACCTAATAATTCTTGAGATAATTATGCATCTTGTTGCATTGCCAGATTTGAAGGTACTTTTTAGGCATGAACTCACATCTGCAGGGATGCATGCTCAAAGCCTTGCAATTGTTGTGCCAGGTGACACCCTTTATTATCTGCAGGAATATGTTCCACAGATACTAATCGGTCGTCGGAAGAGACTTGGGTTGAAGGTGGTCGAAAAGTTTCAGTGTTATGGGGATATCATTCTAATATCGTAGACGGGCCTGCAAATCTCTGGTCTGAAGGGAATGGAACTGTCATGGCGATTCATCTTAACTGGGCAAAACTATGAGTCGTTTAAGTGTGAACGAATTGGATGATCTTGTTGCTTGCGCTGATGCTGGTATCTTTGCTTTTAGGACTAATCTTGCAAACAAGATAAGGGCACAGAAGTTGTTGATCCTCGTGAAAGTTTCTGTTAGGACTGCACTAGCATTAGTGTCGTCAAAATCGGACGGACCGGCTGTTGAACCGGATCGGACCGGATCTGACCAATAAATTGGTCTGGTATGACCTAAATCGGGTTTTTAAAGAACCGACGATTTTTTCTCTGAACCGGAGGTTTAACTGGTGAACCGGATGAACCGGTTCACAATTGAACTGGCCATTTTGGTTTAAAAAAAAAAAAACTCAAAAAAGTTTATCACGTGAGATTTGGACTATTTGGTACTTGGTTTGGTTTTGAGCGACCTTATAGTTTAAAACCAAACCAAACCATACATACTAAGAACCAAACCAAACCAAGAAGTAAATGTGGATATCTTATATGATTTGGTTCTCATAATGTGCCTATTTGAATCCTGGTTGAACCCCGGTTGAACTCCGGTCCAACCTATACCAAAGATTTTTGGTTCAATCATCGGTCCGGTTTTTAAAACATGGACTAGCATAGGTATTGGTTTTGCCTGTAGGGTGCTCATAGAAATTACCTTCTGTGCTGCACAAAGGCAGAATCAGAAATTTGAGCTGGTGTGGGCTGGAGTATGCTGAAATAGACTAGGATGAGCTGGAAAAGAAAATAAGAAAAGCATATATAAAAAGCAAAAACAAAAATTTGGGGTCCCACCCCCGTCTTTTCACTTGGTTCCGCTTTTGGACTGCTGCAGACCCCTTGTTTGATCTTTAGAGGAACACCATGACAAATATCATTATGATGTTCCTGAAACCTCTGACTGGTACTAGTACGAGTTCTCTTGTTATAGCATTTTCATAAGTGTTGCAATTTAATTTAAACAAGTTATATAGGCTTAGTATTGTGTAGCAATGTCATACAAATCAATTTATTCTGGTCCTCTTATTTCATTCCTTGATCAGCATGATTCAAGTATAGTGTTAACTTACATAATGGAGGATATAGATATGAAATAAGAGGACCAGAATATACCATGAATGCAGTGGTATTGTACAATGATCAAAGAAATCCCCGAATTGTTTTGCCATGCCTTGCCTTGCCATCTGTTTGTGGGAGCCTATCGCTTATTGTGTTGGTATCATCCAGCGAACAAGGCATGATCATCTACAATTGAGTGTGTTTAAAGTTGAGATTTACTTGGTTTGCTGGAATTGTATTGAAAGAAGGAAGTATGCCTAAACGGAAGAATTTCACTATCTGTAACAATAAAACTGCATGAAGAGAAATCCTGCGACTAACTACTGCAAGTGCCCACTCCCTCCTCCTCCTCCTTCCTCTGACTTGATTGCTTGCTTTGCTACTAGTAATCTCACAATATTGTCAAGAATACTACAAAGAAGAAAACAATCTGAGTGCACCTTCTGCTCAAATGTCACAGTAGATGGAGAAAAATCCCATAAATTTCAGTTTCTTGAGAATTGCAATGGAGAAAATCCAAGAGATAATGAGCCAATATTGTATCCCCTATTAATAATCCAATCCAATCCAATCAAATAGTATATATATATAACCCTCCAAAATCAACAAGTCGTAGTAGTAGTAGTAAAAAGAATCATGAACCCCTCAACAGCAGAGGGGGCAAAGAAGCAGACCATTCTCATTACACCGCCGGCATTCGACACTCGCCTCCTCCCCGGCCACAAACACTTTCCGACCCCCGTCGCACCCTCCGCACATGACGAACCTCACCCCCCCGCACCCGCCGCACGAGTGGTCCGGCGACGGGACCGTCGGCATCCCCTTCACCAGGGGCAGCAGCCTCCCCTGCTCGTGCAGCCCCAGCACCCGGTCCGCTCCTCCGATGTACCGCCCCTTGACGAACAGCCTCGGGGGCCGGGCCGCGGGACCGAGGGACCTCGACACCTCCTCCCTGAACTCCATGTGCATCGACAGGTCCCGTTCGACGAAGGCCAGCTTCAGGCTCTGGAGGAGGAGCCGGACGCTGTTGCAGTCCTCGAAGGTCTTTCTTACGCCCCGGAGGCTCGTCGTGTAGAGAACTATGCATCCTTCGCCCCTCGGAGGGCACTTGTACTCGAACTCCGCTAGCGGCTCCTCCTCTTCGGTTTCGGTTTCGGTATCGGTCCTTCTCTGTATCTTCGAAGGGGGTTCTTCTTCTTCTTCTTCTTCTTGTTCCTCCTCTTCCTCTTTCTTTACCACCACCCTCGGGCCATCTTCTTCAATCTTGATCTTGGCTAGTTCGAGGCTTCGCGTGTAGTCCGCCACCGCCCGGCGGAACGCGTCCAGGAGGTTGGGGTCGAAGAGGGTGGCCGAGTCGGGATCGGGCGGACGGAACGATTTCTCGGCTTGTCGATCGGGCTGCTTCGGAGGCTCTATCATCATCATCATCATGTTGTTGTTGTTGTTGTTGTTGTTGTTCTCCTTGTTGTCTTCGTCGATGCTTTGTTGCTGTTGCTGGAATGTTTGTGGGGTTTGCTTGAGGTAGGCCACTTGGGGGATGGAGTTGAGCTTCTTCAGGATCCTACTCTTCACCCCTTTCATCACTCTAGGCATATGTACGTACGTTGGAGGAGCCTCAATGGAAGCCACTTCCTGAAATATTCTAGCCAGCCGAGAGGAGATTGGTGCTGGCTTGAGAGTGGGGGTTTCTTCTCTCTCTCTCTTCTCTCTCTGGAGATAACGGCTATAATTTAAGTGGTGGGGTTTTAAAATCGAGTTACGGGGAAGGAAGGCAACGGTCATAATCTAACTTGGGTTTGTCTCTTGAGTTCATTGGTGGGTCAGGAGGCCCCTCAAAACCGGCCCATAATTTTTATTTTTTTTTGTTGAGATGTCCGACGTAACGTTCAAAATATTGTGCACGCTGCATTACATGTCTTGTGGGTCCACTGTCCCCAACTCCCACCAAATAAATGGAAGAAATAATACGCTCTCGTGGCTCGATCCACTGATCTTCCGCCACCCAGCCAGGGTCTTATACCTCTCCCTGGTAACCACAATGGTCATTCGAGTTCGGTAAACCGGCCCATAATTTCAAAATCTTATAATACTAACGCATATGGACTACTATATAATAAGAAATTTTGAGGCTTCTTTGTGAAAGTTTTTTTTTTCTTCCAAAATACTCTTATCTATGTAAAGTACTTAAAATTGTTCATTACATTTAACATGGGTAGTTAGGTAATTATACGTGTGAATAAATAAATAAATAAATAAATAAATAAAATGGATTTTTATTTGCTATTTTTAAGATGTAAAAAATTAAAGGATTTTGCTCTTCTCAAGTGTAAAAAACTAAAATTTTTATTGATTGCTCTTACCAAATAGTATGAACTCCGTGCAAGACATGTGCATATATACTAGTAAGTATAAAGGTAGAATCTACGAGATATTGAAAGCTTCTCGTGTCAATTCTTATACATGTCTTACTATTTGTATTAATATCACTAAAGAGTGAAGGGTCCTGTACCGAAAAAAAATCCAGAAGATAGGTGACCTTAAATAGCGACTAATCTCAGCGACAGAAACTACTCCATCGCTGAATTCGACCGAATAACGACTAAGTTATTTATGTAAACAAAATATATTATATTTCGTCAATAATCTGTCGTTGCGAAAACTTAAAATTTTCAGCCGCATTTTGTAAACCCCCTCATCCAAAATTAGGCCTACTTGGCTTAGATAGAGAGACTAGGGCTAGTTTGAATCCAATTAGAAATAGAACATGGCATTTTATTTAATTATACAATATTTATATCACTTAGTGCACCTTACCGTTGCTTCGATAATTGGAGCACTACACTAGCCATTGCCTTCCTACAAATTTTACATCCTTGTCCTAGACATGCCAGTCTTCTATTCTGACCTCGGTATAACTTATAATTATGCTCTCTTGTGCTATATTTTAGTCGCACAATATTCGTCGCAGACGTTTATATTTAATTCTAAATAATTCTAACTTTGTATCCTTGTGCGTTCCAATCGAAATTGGAGACACAATCTTGACCAATTTTGAGCAACTTAATTTATGATAATATTCTATTCCGAGTCCTCTATGTCCATGATACTTGTGTCCCACCTAATTTTAGCCCCATGCACTTCTAATTAATTCAAGAACACCATTTACATTAATTTTAATTAATTTAATCCAATTTTTATCTTTGTGCAATTTTCCAATTGTTGGGCGCTTTTATGCAAAAATTCATTAAGGTGTCCACACCATTGGACACAACATATGAAGAAACCTATTTTTCCTTTATTATTTGGTTATGTAAATTTCCCCATAATTTTGGAGTGTGTAGCACTCAACATCACTCCCTCATCTAACCCTAGCCTTGCATTTAAACAATGCAAATCATAGCCCTCCAATACCCTACATGTCAAGCCAAGGTCCAATCCCAAGGGTGTTGACTGTCACCCTCACATTTTCATCTAAGGGTAGTTTGGTAATTATCATGGGTATTAATTATTTTAGGATAATTATAATTAATAATTATGCATGACTGATTTATTTAGTTTATTGTATTAATAATTATTGCTAGTGTAGACTTATTTTGGACTTGTGTAGTGGACCTAACTATTTAATTAGAGGACATGAGCAAACTTTTGGACTAGTCTAAGTTGAGCCCGTGAATTAGGCCCATGGATTAAGAAACATGTTTAATTAGTGAAACTTTTAGACTAGAACCTTCCCCCTAATTATTTCTTCATGAGAGGCCCCAAGGGGTATTTGGAACTTTGTACATTGCTTGGAGAGGGGTTTATGACCAGCCATAATTGAGAGGAGAGAGAGTGCTCTCATTTTAGTTTTTCCCAAAATTCTAGATCTAGTTTTCCCCCTTCCATTTTCCCTCCAATTCCCCATCAATTCTCCATCAATTCTCTTCAAATCTCTTCCTAAATTTATCATTGAAGCCTCTATATCAAGGATCTACAAGCAAGGAGCAAGGAACAAGGAGAAGGAGGCCAAGATCTACAAGGAGAGGAGCAACTTGTCATTTGGGACCTTTATATTGGGAATCCATCTCCCAATAGGTAAAAATCAGTTTTTTCCCTTCCTATAGACTATAGATCTGAGTTTTTATCATGAGAAACCACCCCACATACATAGGTTACCCATAGGTTTTGGTTTGGAGTCATTTGGAGACCTACGGTGGAAGTTATGTCCATTTTGGGGGAATTCCAAAATTGGCACATGTAGTGCTTGTCAATGGATCTAATAGATCTAATTGACCATTGATTGTTTGTTTGTAGTTTGTGTCGTGTCCACAATTGGATACGTGTGGGCCGAATCTCGTCAATTTGACAAAACGGTCGATTTTGGGGGTTTTCCTCCGACACGGGGCCATGTGCATATCATATGGTGACACGGACACGTAGACACTCTAATTTAAATATGTATTGATCATAAATTACGTATTGGACTTGTACGTGTCCTCCGAGATGCATTTGGTTGTGAGTTGGGGGTCGTGTCGCAAGCGTATCATAAAAGTGTGATACGGGTGCGGTGCACTCCATGTGTTTGTGTTTTGGCTTATTGTACTATACATACATATGTAAATATATTTGTATATACTATCTATATATTATTTGGAGTATAATGGTGTAATTTGGGTTTTTATGTATAAGCATATGCCTATGTGTATGTATATGAGGGTATCTATATATATACATATAACTATGTGTATAGATCTAAGTATATATTCATGTTGGTGTGTATATATGCATATGTATTTATTTAGGTAGGTACTATCTATGGGTTATATAGAGTGTATAATAGGATAATTGAATTTATGTGGTAGTGTGGGTTTATATGTATTTAGATATTTGGTATATGTATATATACATGTGTTAGTTTACATCTATATAGATATATATTTATGTGTGGTTAGATAAGTATGTACCTATCTAGTGATGAGGGTTGATGCATATGGGTATATGGAATAGGGGGGGTGTCACGCCCCAGTCCCAAAAATGACGAGGGACTGAGCACGTGAGCAATGGCCAGCAGCACGCACCGATGGACAACCCAATTTAATGGATCCATCAGGGCATGCTTAAGCTGTAGTCTATCAGTAATATGTTACAAGTCTCAGGTATTTCTAACCTCATCCACAGAATAAACACAGAGTAATGCCAGAAATAATGCAAATCGAAATAAATAAGCAATAAATAAGATTATCTCGGGAAACAACTCCGAGAATTAGTCTGTTACAATTAAGGAAACATAGACTGAAAATAAAATGCTGAAAAGGAAATACTGTGTAGCTGAAGCCGGTGCTCAGGTGAAGTCTTCGGCCACTATCTCGTCCTCGGTTCCGGGTTCTGTTCCAAGGAGTGCTCCTGTACCGTACACCTCGGGGAAGTTCTCCTCGGCTATACCTGGGGACATAGTCCATTCCAGGTCCTCAGGGGACATAACAAGGTACAGAAAATACAAGCCAAAACATATGCAGTGCAGCAATAAAATAGACAGCAGGGTAAATATATAAACCAGCTAGTGATATGCATGTGAGAGTTTAGTCATACTCAGGCTGACTACTACAGGATCAGTGTCGAAGAAACCATAGCAGTATTTTCTCGAGGAGCCAGTAAGGAACCAAAGCTCTGTATCAGAGTCTAAGGCACCGCCAGATATAAGTATTTATATTATATTATATTCAGCCTTGATATGATAATACTCTCCCCACCCCATGAAATCTCACGTCACAGTTCCAGAATATATCAGGTACCAGTCACGCAAGTTTGAACTAATGCAACGAGTCAGGCTAGAATCTAAGCATTTAAACGGGAAATGACATGAAAATATAACCTATACGGAATCACCCAGTATATGTCAGGTAATTCCGTCACATGAATAGTGTCAGGTGTTCTGGGTTAAGCAGTTAAACAAGTTACATGGGAATCTACCAGAAATCAAGTAAAATACTATAACCAGAAATATCTGAGGATTGACAGACTTTATGTTCCTACTGTTGCAAAATTAAACCAAAAAAATATATAGCAAGCTGCAGGGTTTGGCAATGTATACTTGCCCTCTGATGTATAACTAAGTCCAGAAATTATTTAGCAAGACTGCAAGTTTTGGCGAGGTACACTTGCCTGTGGTTCTGGCTATGTTTGCAGTTCTGACTTCGGTGGAAATTGCAGGCGGTACTCCGGTTGCTGAAACAAACATCACCATCAGATCCAAAAAATATCAATTAGCTAGAAACGCCTGTCCTTGGGTCCAATTTGGAGACAAGGGCAGAAACGGCAGTTTCGGATCAAAACGGGGTCCACATGTGGGCCCGCTTTGCACCGAAAAATGTGTCAGGGTCAAAGGTCTCCAAATTCACCAAACTTAGTGTCAACAGGTTAGGAACGCTGATACGAACCCAACGAAACTTCCAGAATTGAATTCCGATGAGCCGAACACAAAATCGCCCGTCGAGCGGGGCCTGTGGGGCCCACGACACGCGATTTCGTCAACGTTCTCAGAATCGAACCAAACTTGGCTTACAGGACCAGCGTATTGCTACGAGTCCGATGGCGCAAGTTTCGTCTCGATCCGACGTGTGTACACCAAGTTAGGGTGAAACGGGGTCTGGTTTTTCCTGTTTTTGGATCGCGGTGTGCGATCACCACAGGATGCGATGCCCCGAACAGTTTGTCCGGACACCGAGAGGGTCATACAGGCTTCGCAACGCAATTTGCGGAATCGAAAACGGAGCTACGAATAAAAAGTTATACGCACCTGAAGGGGACCCGAAAACCAGGGCCAAATCGTGTCCGACACATGTCCGACTCGTGTCGGACACAGGGGATTCAAAATTAGGGTTAGGGTTAGGGTTTACTGTGCACTGGCCGGCGGCAGGGGCGGCTGAGGGCGGCCGGGCTGCGGCGGCTCAGGCGAGGGGCGGCGACGGCGAGCGGCGGAGGCGGCGCTGTTGCCGCTGCGGCTGCTGCTGTGAGCTGAGGAGAGGAGGAGGGAGGAGCGGGCGGCGGAGCGCGGAGGGTCTGCGGCGAGGAGGTCCGGCGGAGGGCGCAGCGGCGAGGCGGAGCGGTCCGGCGTAGCTGAGCAACGGCGGGCTGGCCGGGGGATCGGGGTTTTATAGGCGGCGGAGGGGAGTGGGTCGTGGCGGGGGAGGCGGAGGTCGGGGGTGGACGTGGGCGCCGGAGCGGGCGGAGAACGCGGCGGAGGCGGCGGGAAACGCGGGGACGGGGGCTGGGTCGTGGGGTGCGGGTCGGCGGGTTCGGGTCGGGCGGCGGCGGATCCGACCCGACCCGGTGGATAGTTGGGCTGGGTCTGTTGGGCTGGGCCGGCCCAACGGGCCGCGGGCCGGGTAAATAATAATAATAATATTAATAATATTAATAATCAGTAAAATAAATAATTAAATAATTAATTAATTAAATAAATAGTTTTCAGGCATTTAAAAATAGGTCCGGGGTCCGATAAATTCCAGAAAAATTGCCCTAAGTCCAGTTTTTCATTTTACATCCAAAAGTATTATTTTCATAATATTTTAATACTGTTTAATATCAATTAAAAATCATTGAATAATTAAAACCCTGTTTTTAAATTACAGAAAAATCCCAGAAAATTCCAGAAAATTGTGAAAAATTCCAGTTTTAAAATTTTGAAAATTCAGGGGGTTTACAATATACCCCCCTTAAGAGGATTGCGTCCTCGCAATCAAAGAATAACCGGTCAGCAGAGATGACACGGTCACAAGCATCGTTTGAAAATACATCACAAGAGGCTTAGGGAAATACCGTTTCCCAAAAAAATCGAAAGTTATACACTTTCCAGGAAAATCTAGTTAAAACTATAACTATTTAGGAAAACCAGGTTATGATTACAAGTTGCAAATTTACTAGGTTGGGACTGAGGTCACGAACCAATAGGCACGAACTATAACAAGACTAAAAACGGATAACTATAAATCACTTACTCGCTTCGGCTTCCTGCACAGTCATCGCGTAAGCTTGTCCTCGTCCTTGAGATAGATTCCTTTGCTGCTGCTGAGCTTGCTGGTAGGGTGCTGCTCGAGGTGCTGGTGGAGTTTGCTGGTTCGCCCTTGGTGCTCCTTCTCTTCGCTCAGGGCAGTCTCTTACTGCATGCTGTCTGGATCCGCAGCCTAAGCATAGTCCGAGTTTACGTCTATATTCCTTCTCGACATGGCCGATCTTGCCGCAGTGGTAACAGGTAGGAAGGTAGAAGGCTTTTGGTGCAGCTGGTGGTGGCGAGCTTGTTTGTTGACGCTTTGCAGACTCCTCTTGTGCTGCTTTGGTTGGTGCGGATGGGGAAGGCCGCTTCAGTCTGGTCTCTCTCTTGGTGACGCGCTCTATGCGTCGAGCCGCGGCAAGAACGTCCGAGTATGATGTTGGTGCGACGGACCCAATTAGTTTCTGCAGCTCAATGTTCAGTCCGTCGAAGAATTTCTCGGCCTTCTCTTCCTCAGTCGGGATCAGGGTTGGGGCGAAGCGGCTCAACCGAATGAACTCAGCGTTGTACTCTTCCACCGTCATAGAGTCCTGAGTGAGGCGATTGAATCTGTCCCGCAGTTCTGATCGAGCGATGGCAGGAATGTACATCTCTTGGAAGAGCCTGGAGAACTCCTTCCAAGTGACTCGGTCTGGTCCGAGTCGCGTCTCCTCGGAGAGCCACCAGTGATGAGCGTTGTCCGTCAATTGCATTCTGACGGCTGTCATCCAGCTTCCCGTGGAAGTTCAGCTGCTTCAAGTTGATGTCGTATGTTGGTGAGCCACTCATGAACTTCTGTGGGCTCCTCTTTTCCAGAAAAAGTGCGGGGCTTCAGTTGGCGGAAGTCAGTAATTGAGCCTGTAGTTGGCCGTCGAGCTGGTAGGTTGGCCTGCTCCAGTGCAGTTACAATGCTGTCCCTCAAGAAATTAGCTTCGCGACGCTGAGCCTCGTGTTGGACTTGTTGCTGTGCTTGCATCATCGCGTAGATCATTTGGAATATTTGCTGCCCATCGATTGGCTGTCCTGGTGGGAACACGGGCATTGGTGGGACAAACTGCGGTGGAGGTGGAATGTCATCGCGCCGGAATCGGGAGGTAGGTTGACCTGCTTGCTGGCTCTGTTGAGTTGTGGGGATTCCTCCGACTGGTGTCACGTCGTCGTCGTAGGTGACACCTGTAGCTTGTGGCGTTCTGACGGAAGTCTCGGTGCATTCTTGTGGGTCCATTTTCCTGTATCCAAAATACCCAATAAGAGGCGCACAGGAAACAAGGCAAGATGCAAGTTCAAGTTAGTTCGAATACGATACAGATATCAAAAATGATTCAAGCAAGTGGATGAGATCCTAAAAACTTATCCTATCTTATTGCAGGCCTGTTCGGTCCCTAAGTTGAAACCGAACAATTTAGTCGTAGACCTGCATGGGCCACCACAAAAACCATGTCACGCCCCAGTCCCAAAAATGACGAGGGACTGAGCACGCGAACAATGGCCAGCAGCACGCACCGATGGACAACCCAATTTAATGGATCCATCAGGGCATGCTTAAGCTGTAGTCTATCAGTAATATGTTACAAGTCTCAGGTATTTCTAACCTCATCCACAGAATAAACACAGAGTAATGCCAGAAATAATGCAAATCGAAATAAATAAGCAATAAATAAGATTATCTCGGGAAACAACTCCGAGAATTAGTCTGTTACAATTAAGGAAACATAGACTGGAAATAAAATGCTGAAAAGGAAATACTGTGTAGCTGAAGCCGGTGCTCAGGTGAAGTCTTCGGCCACTATCTCGTCCTCGGTTCCGGGTTCTGTTCCAAGGAGTGCTCCTGTACCGTACACCTCGGGGAAGTTCTCCTCGGCTATACCTGGGGACATAGTCCATTCCAGGTCCTCAGGGGACATAACAAGGTACAGAAAATACAAGCCAAAACATATGCAGTGCAGCAATAAAATAGACAGCAGGGTAAATATATAAACCAGCTAGTGATATGCATGTGAGAGTTTAGTCATACTCAGGCTGACTACTACAGGATCAGTGTCGAAGAAACCATAGCAGTATTTTCTCGAGGAGCCAGTAAGGAACCAAAGCTCTGTATCAGAGTCTAAGGCACCGCCAGATATAAGTATTTATATTATATTATATTCAGCCTTGATATGACAATACTCTCCCCATCCCATGAAATCTCACGTCACAGTTCCAGAATATATCAGGTACCAGTCACGCAAGTTTGAACTAATGCAACGAGTCAGGCTAGAATCTAAGCATTTAAACGGTAAATGACATGAAAATATAACCTATACGGAATCACCCAGTATATGTCAGGTAATTCCGTCACATAAATAGTGTCAGGTGTTCTGGGTTAAGCAGTTAAACAAGTTACATGGGAATCTACCAGAAATCAAGTAAAACACTATAACCAGAAATATCTGAGGATTGACAGACTTTATGTTCCTACTGTTGCAAAATTAAACCAAGAAAATATATAGCAAGCTGCAGGGTTTGGCAATGTATACTTGCCCTCTGATGTATAACTAAGTCCAGAAATTATTTAGCAAGACTGCAAGTTTTGGCGAGGTACACTTGCCTGTGGTTCTGGCTATGTTTGCAGTTCTGACTTCGGCGAAAATTGCAGGCGGTACTCCGGTTGCTGAAACAAACATCACCATCAGATCCAGAAAATATCAATCAGCTAGAAACGCCTGTCCTTGGGTCCAATTTGGAGACAAGGACAGAAACGGCAGTTTCGGGTCAAAACGGGGTCCACATGTGGGCCCGCTTTGCACCGAAAAATGCGTCAGGGTCAAAGGTCTCCAAATTCACCAAACTTAGTGTCAACAGGTCAGGAACGCTGATACGAACCCAACGGAACTTCCAGAATTGAATTCTGATGAGCCGAACACAAAATCGCCCGTCGAGCGGGGCCTGTGGGGCCCACGACACGCGATTTCGTCAACGTTCTCAGAATCGAACCAAACTTGGCTCACAAGACCAGCGTATTGCTACGAGTCCGGGCTGCGGCGGCTCAGGCGAGGGGCGGCGACGGCGAGCGGCGGAGGCGGCGCTGTTGCCGCTGCGGCTGCTGCTGTGAGCTGAGGAGAGGAGGAGGGAGGAGCGGGCGGCGGAGCGCGGAGGGTCTGCGGCGAGGAGGTCCGGCGGAGGGCGCAGCGGCGAGGCGGAGCGGTCCGGCGTAGCTGAGCAGCGGCGGAGGGCGGGGCGTGGAGGCTGGGGGGGGGGACTGGCCGGGGGATCGGGGTTTTATAGGCGGCGGAGGGGAGTGGGTCGTGGCGGGGGAGGCGGAGGTCGGGGGTGGACGTGGGCGCCGGAGCGGGCGGAGAACGCGGCGGAGGCGGCGGGAAACGCGGGGACGGGGGCTGGGTCGTGGGGTGCGGGTCGGCGGGTTCGGGTCGGGCGGCGGCGGATCCGACCCGACCCGGTGGGTAGTTGGGCTGGGTCTGTTGGGCTGGGCCGGCCCAACGGGCCGCGGGCCGGGTAAATAATAATAATAATATTAATAATATTAATAATCAGTAAAATAAATAATTAAATAATTAATTAATTAAATAAATAGTTTTCAGGCATTTAAAAATAGGTCCGGGGTCCGATAAATTCCAGAAAAATTGCCCTAAGTCCAGTTTTTCATTTTACATCCAAAAATATTATTTTCATAATATTTTAATACTGTTTAATATCAATTAAAAATCATTGAATAATTAAAACCCTGTTTTTAAATTACAGAAAAATCTCAGAAAATTCCAGAAAATTGTGAAAAATTCCAGTTTTAAAATTTTGAAAATTCAGGGGGTTTACAGGGGGGGACTCGACAGCAGGCAGTGCTAGTGCAGATACAGTGCAGATACCAGTGCAGATACTAGTGCAGATACTGCACACTACAGTGCAGATACTTGTGCAGATACTGCACACTGCAGTGCAGTACTAGTGCAGATACTGCACACTGCAGTGCAGATACTTGTGCAGTGAAGACTCATTGAGATACTCACTGAACTACATTCTGCAGTGAAGACAGATACCTCAACTAAAGACCTGTAATCAACTGAAGATTAGAGGAAGATGGCACAACAATGTGCAGACTCCATTGAACAGCAATGTGCAGTCTCTATTGCACAGCAATGTGCAAATTCCATTGCACAGCAATGTGCAGACTCCATTGCACAGCTATGTGCACAGCATGGATGAAGATTACCTGTGAACTGAAGGATTGAACTGCACATAGAATTGAAGACTCGAAGACTCACAGAAATACAGAAAAATCACTGAAGAACTGAAGGTTCACTGCAATGAAGAAACTGAAGGCAGCACAGTGGCAGCCACTATTCTCTGTATCAGTAGGTATCTAGTTTAGTTATTAGTTAAACTATTAAGTTAGCTTGTAGGTAGCAGTTTCAGTGTGCAAGTCAGTGAGTTTTAGGTTCCTAGCTAGTCTAATTTTAGTGTAGTGTTAGTTATTTATTAGTTGAGGTTAGTTAAGTGATTAAGGTATTGTAAAGTAATTAGATAAGTGTATTACTTACTAGATTAGTTATATATAGCTAGTCTAGTATAGTGATTATTAAGTTAGCTATTGGTATCAGTTCGACCTTTTTAGCTAAATGCAATAGGAGAGGTATCCCCAAGGTATGGGCCAATGCCAAGGTATTAAGCGTGGGTATCAAGGGTAATTGCGATACGCATTGGCACAAGGCCAAAGTATCATAATTAAATTGTTTTGAGATATTATTATTATTATTATATATGACTTATGTATATATATATATATATATATATATATATATATATATATATATATATATATATATATATATATATATATATATATATATATATATATATATATAAACCTATTTTCATTTTAGAAAATCTGCGTATCTTAGGATACGGCTTCTTGATTGCATTGTGGTGTGTTAGCTTAGCTAGTATAGCATAGCTTCATAGTGTATTGACTTAGTGACTAGCATTAGACTCTTGCAACCTAGAAATACATTGGTTTAACTTAGAAATGGCGTATTGACCTAGAACTTCTTCAACTTTATTTATTTCCATCATTGAACCTTGTATTGATGCAACATACCATATATAGGTTGTGAGACACCAGCTTGGGCATCGAGAGACACACTTTGCTCAGGACTTCAGGCGAGTATATTTCTCTGTTTGTTTTCAATTCATAATATTGTATATATGCATGTTCTAGATTAGTATACATTGATTTCCGATACAATGATTTCACGGACTGGTGCTATATGGATCCCGTCATGAGGTGTTATCCCCTACCATGTACAATGGGTACCTAATGACATGTATTTCATCGTGTGCATCGGGTATTGACTTTCATGTGCTTCTTGTGCATCCACTATTTCATGTGCTAGTGTGACTATCGTGATCATGTACGTAACGAGTCGTGATTGGATCCATGAGCATTGGTTGGGGAGGGGGAGTAGGAGTTGGTTATGTGATCAAAGCCCTATTGATCTTATGTGCATGTCGATTATACACCTCACATATAATGGAGTTACCTATATACCTCATGTGCAACCTAAACCGATCACATAACGAACTCTCACTCTAAAACACATAGTTAGTATTTCTTGTTCTCTACTTGCAGTTATTCTTGTATTTACTTCCAACTTTATTGTGCCTATTGCCTGTTCACTTGTATTGTATATTCTTTCTACTTGTGCATCTTGTATCATTTTTCTATTGCTTGTTATATATGCTTGATTATGTTATTGGAACTGCTTTCAGAGGTATATACTTTGCTCCAATCCTGACTGGATATATTTTTCCAGATGATTGGCTAGAGGAGCTGTGTCCCACATATTACGGACCTTAGGAGGGTAAGACGTTAGAGGACACTCCCCTAGAGCCAGAGGACATAGTACCAGTGACCGAGGAGGTCTAGTTTTGTTTAGTAATTTTATATTAGACTATTATTGTTGAGGAGATTCACAGATGTACTATTATTTTATATTGTGGATTGTATCTTTTTTTCTTCGTTATTTCCATTCGTGCATTATTTCCTCCTTAGTTTGTTTTGTGATTGAGATTGATATATTTGTGAGATACCATATTGCTCCTCCGATTGGAGTTGAGATGATTGACAGGTACCATATTATATTGTTGAGATGTTAGATAGTTAGAAATGACCCAGACATCGTTCTACTGTAGATTCTGCGGCGTAGGCTGGGCGTAACCACGTACTCGTGCCCAAATATCAGGGTGCGGGTCGTGACACATTTTTAGTGGTGGCCCATGCAGGTCTAGACAAACATCGTAGTTGTGCTCGACTAGAGTATTGCTACGAGCCTGCTTTAGGATACAGGATTTAGGCTGAGAGTTACTCAATCACAACTAGGAAAAACTCCAATATCTGTTCTACAAGTCTTTATCTATTTGATATTTTCTTTCATTTTGAATTAAGTTCTGTCCTTCTTTGATGGTATCACATTATATTCAATATTGATTCCGTATTTTTAATCTGACTTCAGGATGCCTCCGAAGGTCAGATTCTATCGCTCAGGAGCAGCAACAGCTTCCTCAGCTACTTCCCAGCATGCTGCGGATAGAGTAGCAGCTGCTACTGTTTTATCTCCAGTTGAGAGGATCGCCTCACCGGTCCAGGTGGAAGTCTCAGCAGCCGATTTTGGGGGGTGCTCCTCCCCCGGTTCAGAGGGTTGCTCCAGTTATTCCCGAGGATCTTCCGCCACCACCGCCAGTACCAGCTGTTTGCACTTTTTCAGATGATGATAGAGGCCCAGAGGGCCCAGGCTGAGGCGCAGCACCGACAGACCGAGGTGATGAGACAGGGCATCGAAAGTGCTCACGAGGTGGCCATCACCGCCGTAGAGAGGACAGTACCACCACAGCCACGGGAGGTACAGCCCAGGCCCGGCACTATTCAGGACTTCAAGAAGTTGGATCCCCGGCCTTTCAAGGGGACAGAGGGAATCATCTATGCGGATGATTGGTTGGAGAGCATGGAGCGCGTCATGCTTTTATCCCGTCTTACGGAGGACCTGATAGTGGAGGCAGCAGGATTGCAGATGATGGACATCGCCAGCACATGGTTTCGGAATGAGCCACGGATCGCCGATCCAGGATTGACATGGGAAAAGTTCAGGGACTTGTTCAGAAGGAAGTTCTTCCCGCCTACTGAGAGACTTGACCTGGAGCGACAGTTCCAGAACCTCTACCAGGGGAACATGACGGTGGAGGAGTATGCTGCCGAGTTTGGTAGGTTGAGCAGGTATGCCGACTATATGGTGAGAGACCCAGAGAACCGGGCTAGTAGATTCAGAGAGGGTCTGAACTGGGAAGTGAAGGCTCTCATTTCTTCGAGCCACGAGACGTATACCGACATCTTGAGGGAGGCTCGCAAGGTCGAGAGAGACCTGAGTGGGAGGCACAAGAGGGACCGAGATGTTTATGGTGGCAGCAGCAGCACAGGTCCAGCGAAGAAGCCATATTTCCAGCAGCAGAGGCAGCAGTCCAATGCGCCTAATCGAGCACCTGTAGAGCAGACGTACCAGATACAGAGACCAGCCCAGACAGCTCGTGCTTGCCCCTTCTGTTAGAAGGCAGGGCACGGATGGGACGTTTGCAGGAAGAGGCTCGGTCAGTGTTTGTTTTGCGGTTCATCAGATCACCAGCTGAGGGATTGCCCCAAAACCTTAGCTCGTACAGTTCAGGATGTAGCCCCTATCCAGAGGATACCCGCGAGACACCCGGCGGGATAGCCGAGAGGACCTCCTTTACATCCCCAGCAGCAGAAGTTCGTGCAGCACCAGCACCAGCAGAGGGGAGCACATCAGGGGCGAGCTTTTGCCCTTACCGTGGAGGAGACAGAGCCAGCCGGAGACGTTATATCAGGTCCAGTCTTACTCGATTCTTTTCCAGCTCATGCCTTATTTGATTCTAGTAGATCTCATAGCTTTGTATCTGTATCTTTTGTCTTGAGACATCGTCTTGAGTCTGAACCATTGGCGCGGACTTGCAAGATCACGACCGGGGGTAGCATCATCCTGGTCAGTGATGTTTGCAAGAACCAGAAGGTTTATGTGGGAGGCCGTGAGCTGAATGTATGTTTACTTGTAATGCCACTTCCGAGTTACGATATAGTACTCGGGATGGATTGGTTGAGTAGACATCACGCTAGTATCGATTGTCGTGGAGGCAGAGTTTTATTTCAGATGCCAGAAGAACCGGAGTTCGAGTTCGTCCGAGGAGCAGAGCAGAGCGAGGGCAATTTCTGTGGGGCTTTGGTAGAAGAGCGGGAGCCGCCACATCCGTTGATTGCAGAGTTCTTGGATGTCTTTCCAGAAGATTTACTGGGGTTGCTACCGGACAAAGATGTGAAGTTCTCTATAGACTTAGTGCCAGGCGCAGAGCCGATCTCTCAGCACGTCTATAGAGTAAACAACAGTAAACTGGCAGAGTTGAAGAAGCAGGTGGATGAGTTGCAAGACAAAGGCTTTATCCGTTCCAGTTCGTCACCATGGGGTGCTCCGGTACTGTTTGTACCCAAGAAAGATGGGTCGGTACGTATGTGTATCGACTACAGGGCACTTAATAACCTCACTATCAAGAACAAATACCCGTTGTCGCGGATTGATGACTTGTTCGACCAGCTGAGCGGAGCGAAGGTATTCTCAAAGATAGACTTGAGGTCAGGGTACCATCAGGTGAAGGTGAAGAGGGAAGACATCCCGAAGACGGCTTTCAGTACTCGTTATGGATAGTTCAAGTTCTTGGTGATGTCGTTTGGGTTGACCAATGCCCCGGCAGTGTTCAAGAACCTGATGAACAAGGTATTTCATCAGTACCTGGATCAGTTTGTTGTAGTCTTCATAGATGATATTCTGATATATTCGAAGACCCCTGAGGAGCATAAGCAGCACTTGAGGATTGTTTTGGAGACCCTCAGGAAGGAGAAGTTGTATGGCAAGTTATCGAAGTACGAATTCTTTCTTGATAAGGTTGAATTCCTTGGGCATGTCATTACAGAAGATGGAGTCTCGGTGGACCCGAAGAAGATCTCAGCAGTTGAATCATGGTCTACCCCGAGTTCAGTAGCAGAGATCAGGAGCTTCCTTGGATTAGCAGGCTACTACCGGAAGTTTGTTCAAGACTTTTCCAGACTAGCAGAGCCGATGACCAAGCTGACCAGAAAGGACGTAGAATTCGTCTGGACTGAGGATTGCCAATCAGCATTTGAGGAGCTAAAGAGGAGATTGACTACAGCTCCCATCTTGACACTACCATCAGGAGCAGAAAGATTTTCCATTTACAGTGATACATCCGGGAAGGGTTTGGGTTGTGTACTACAGCAGCACGGGAAGATAATCGCCTATGCTTCCAGGCAATTACGTCCGCATGAGAAGAACTACCCTACCCATGATTTGGAGCTTGCAGCAATTATCTTTGCTCTCAAATTATGGAAACACTATCTATATGGAGAGAGAGTAGAGATCTTCACAGACCATAAGAGCTTAAAGTATGTGTTTACACAAAAAGAGCTCAACATGAGGCAGCGGCGATGGTTGGAGCCGATGAAGGGCTTCGACATATCTTTACAGTACCATCCAGGAAAGGACAACGTAGTCGCGAATGCTTTGAGCAGGTATCCCATGGCTATGTGCTTGACTAGGGACAGGCATCTATTGGCCGACCTCGATAGTTTGGGTATTGAGGTATTGATTCCGGGAGTCACAGCGCAGATGTGGGGACTTCAGGTTCAGTCGGAGCTGATGGACCAAGTCAGGGCCAGACAGTATGAGGATGAGTCTCTGAGAAGCATCAGAGCACATGTTCAGGTCGGGCTTGCAGAGGACTTTACTGTCGCAGATGATGGATCATTGCGACACGGTACCAGGTTGTGCGTACCAAAGGGAGCATTGCGCGAGAAGATTATGCAGAAGGCGCATCGTTCCCAATACTCTATGAATCCTGGTGCCAACAAGATATATAGAGACATGAGAGAGCATGTATGGTGGTATAGCATGAAGCGAGAGGTAGCTAGCTTTGTATCCAGATGCTTAGTTTGCCAGCAGGTCAAGGCGGAGAGACAGAGACCAGGAGAATTGCTTCAGCCTCTGCCCATTCCGGAGTGGAAATGGGAGCATATTACCATGGATTTTGTATCAGGGCTTCCGCGTTCTCCAGGAGGCAATGATGCTATTTGGGTCATCATGGACAGGTTGACCAAATCAGCCCACTTTCTGCCATTTAAAGTGGGTACATCTACGGAGAGACTTACGGAGATGTATGTGCGCCAGATTGTCAGATTGTACGGTATTCCAGTGAGCATTGTCTCGGATCGGGATAGCCGCTTCACGTCCTATTTCTGGAGGAGTTTGCAGGCTAGCTTGGGCACTCAGCTCAAGTTCAGTACCGTTTATCACCCTCAGACGGACGGACAGTTGGAGAGGACTATTCAGACTCTCGAGGACATGTTACGCACCTATGTTTTGGATCTTGGAGGTTCTTGGGAGGATCACCTTCACTTGGTAGAATTTTCATACAATAACAGCTACCAAGCCAGCATTGAGATATCACCATTCGAGGCATTGTATGGACGGAGATGCCGCACTCCGTTGTCCTGGGATGATGTTGGTGACATGGCTTTATTGGGACCAGAGATGGTAGTGGATGCAGCAGAGAAGGTGAAACTTATCCGAGACAGACTTCGAGTGGCGCAGGACAGGCAACGACATTGGGCCGATAGCCACCGGAGACCTCTGGAGTTTGAGGTATAGCTTTAGTTTTGTCTTGTTTGTGTTTGATTGTTGCTTGTTAGAGTGCTAAGTTTGTGTTTCGTGCTAGGTTGGCGGTTTGGTTTTCTTGAGGATTTCTTCGACATGTGGCACGATTCGTTTCGGTGGAGGCAGCAAGCTTAGTCCGCGATTCATCGGTCTTTTCAGCATTCTGGAGAGGGTTGGTGCAGTCGCCTACAAACTAGACTTACCACCTGCACTGGAGGGAGTGCACAACGTGTTTCATGTGTCGCAGTTGAGACAATACATGGCAGATCCCAGTCATGTGTTGGATCATTAGGAGATAGAGGTGGGCCCTACTCTCAGTTATCTAGAGCAGCCAGTGGAGATTCTGGATCGGAGAGAGAAGGTGCTGAGGAACCAGATGATTCCTTTGGTGCGCGTCGCGTGGAGGCATCACTCGCCAGGAGAGAGTACCTAGGAGCGAGAGGCAGAGATGCGCGAGCGATATCCGTATCTTTTCGAGCCGTGAGGTATAATTCCTTCTTGCATTATACTGTTTGTTTTGGTAGATAGTTTCTTCCTTAATTTCGAGGACAAAATTTTTCTAAGGTGGGTATGTTTGTCACCCTCACATTTCCATCTAAGGATAGTTTGGTAATTATTATGGGTATTAATTATTTTAGAATAATTATAATTAATAATTGTGCATGACTGATTTATTTATTTTATTGTATTAATAATTATTGCTAGTGTAGACTTATTTTGGACTTGTGTAGTGGACCTAACCATTTAATTAGAGGACATGAACAAACTTTTGGACTAGTCTAAGTTGGGCCCATGAATTAGGCCCATGGATTAAGAAACATGTTTAATTAGTGAAACCTTTAGACTAGAACCTTTTCCCCTAATTATTTCTTCATGAGAGGCCCCAAGGGGTATTTGGGACTTTGTACATTGCTTGAAGAGGGGTTTATGACCAGCCATAATTGAGAGGAGAGAGAGTGCTCTCATTTTAGTTCTTCCCCAAAATTCTAGATCTAGTTTTCCTCCTTCCATTTTCCCTCCAATTCTCCATCAATTCTCCATCAATTCTCTTCAAATCTCTTCCTAAATTCATCATTAAAGCCTCTACATCAAGGATCTACAAGCAAGGAGAAAGGAACAAGGAGGAGGCCAAGATCTACAAGGAGAGGAGCAACTTGTCATTTGGGACCTTGACATTAGGAATCCATCTCCCAATAGGTACAAATCAGTTGTTCCCCTTCCTATATACTATAGATATAAGTTTTTATCATGAGAAACCACCCCACATGCATATGTTACCCATAGGTTTTGGTTTTGAGTCATTTGGAGACCTACGATGGAAGTTATGTCCATTTTGGGGGAATTCCAAAATTGGCACATGTAGTGCTTGTCAATGGATCTAATAGATCTAATTGACCATTGATTATTTGTTTATAGTTTGTGTCGTGTCCACAATTGGATACGTGTTGGCCGAATCTCGTCAATTTGACGAAACAGTCAATTTTGGGGGTTTTCCTCCGATACGGGGCCATGTGCATATCATATGGTGACACGGACACGTAGACACTCTAATTTAAATATGTATTGATCATAAATTACGTATTGGACTTGTACGTGTCCTCCGGGATGCGTTTGGTTGTGAGTTGGGTCGTGTCGCAAGCGTATCATAGAAAAGTGTGATACGGGTGCGGTACACTCCATGTGTTTGTGTTTTGGCTTATTGTACTATACATACATATGTAAATATATTTGTATACTATCTATATATTATTTGGAGTATAATGGTGTAATTTGGGTTTTTATGTATAAACATATGCCTATGTGTATGTATATGAGGGTATCTATATATATACATATAACTATGTGTATAGATCTAAGTATATATTCATGTTGGTGTGTATATATGCATATGTATTTATTTAGGTAGGTACTATCTATGGGTTATATAGAGTGTATAATAGGATAATTGAATTTATGTGGTAGTGTGGGTTTATATGTATTTAGATATTTGGTATATGTATATATACATGTGTTAGTTTACATCTATATAGATATATATTTATGTGTGGTTAGATAAGTATGTACCTATCTAGTGATGAGGGTTGATGCATATGGGTATATGGAATAGGGGGGGGGGGGACTCGACAGCAGGCAGTGCTAGTGCAGATACAGTGCAGATACCAGTGCAGATACTAGTGCAGATACTGCACACTGCAGTGCAGATACTTGTGCAGATACTACACACTGCAGTGCAGTACTAGTGCAGATACTGTACACTGCAGTGCAGATACTTGTGCAGTGAAGACTCAGTGAGATACTCACTGAACTGCATTATGCAGTGAAGACATATACCTCAACTAAAGACCTGTAATCAACTGAAGATTATAGGAAGATTGCACAGCAATGTGCAGACTCCATTGTACAGCAATGTGCAGTCTCCATTGCACAGCAATGTGCAGATTCCATTGCACAGCAATGTACAGACTCCATTGCACAGCTATGTGCACAGCATGGATGGAGATTACCTGTGAACTGAAGGATTGAACTGCACATAGAACTGAAGACTCAAAGACTCACAGAAATACAAAAAAATCACTGAAGAACTGAAGGTTCATTGCAATGAAGAAACTGAAGGCATCACAGTGGCAGCCACTATTCTCTGTATCAGTAGGTATCTAGTTTAGTTATTAGTTAAAACTATTAAGTTAGCTTGTAGGTAGCAGTTTCAGTGTGCAAGTCAGTGAGTTTTAGGTTCCTAGCTAGTCTAATTTTAGTGTAGTATTAGTTATTTATTAGTTGAGGTTAGTTAAGTGATTAAGGTATTGTAAAGTAATTAGATAAGTATGTATTACTTACTAGATTAGTTATATATAGCTAGTCTAGTATAGTGATTATTGAGTTAGCTATTGGTATCAGTTCGACCTTTTTAGCTAAATGCAATAGGAGAGGTATCCCCAAGGTATGGGCCAATGCCAAGGTATTGAGCGTGGGTATCAAGGGTAATTGCGATACACATTGGCCAAAGGCCAAAGTATCATAATTAAATTATTTTGAGATATTATTATTATTATTATATATGACTTATGTATATATATATATATATATATATATATATATAAACCTATTTTTATATTAGAAAATCTGTGTATCTTAGAATACGGCTTCTTGATTGCACTGTGGTGTGTTAGCTTAGCTAGTATAGCATAGCTTCATAGTGTATTGACTTAGTGACTAGCATTAGACTCTTACAACCTAGAAATGCATTGGTTTGACTTAGAAATGGCGTATTGACCTAGAACTTTTATTTCCATCATTGAACCTTGTATTGATGCAACATACCATATATTGGTTTTGAGACACCAGCTTGGGCATCGAGAGACACACTTTACTCAGGACTTCAGGCGAGTACATTTCTCTGTTTGTTTTCAATTCATAATATTGTATAAATGCATGTTCTAGATTAGTATACATTGATTTTCGACACAGTAATTTCACGGACTGGTGCTATATGGATCCCGTCAGGAGGTGTTATCCCCTACCGTGTGCAACGGGTACCTAATGACATATATTTTATCGTGTGCATCGGGTATTGACTTTCATGTGCTTCTTGTGCATCCACTGTTTCGTGTGCTAGTGTGACTATCGTGATCATGTACGTAACGTGTCGTGATTGGATCCATGAGTATTGGTTGGGGAGGGGGAGTAGGAGTTGGTTATGTGATCAAAGCCCTCTTGATCTCATGTGCATGTCGATTATACACCACACGTATAATGGAGTTACCTATATACCTCATGTGCAACCTAAACCGATCACATAACGAACTCTCACTCTAAAACACATAGTTAGTATTTCTTGTTCTCTACTTGCAGTTATTCTTGTATTTACTTCTAGCTTTATTGTGCCTATTGCCTGCTCACTTGTATTGTATATTCTTTCTACTTGTGCATCTTGTATCATTTTTTTATTGCTTGTTATATATGCTCGATTATGTTATTGGAACTGCTTTCAGAGGTATGTACTTCGCTCCAATCCTGACTGGATATATTTTTCCAGATGATTGGCTAGAGGAGCTGTGTCCCACACATTACGGACCTCAGGAGGGTGAGACGTTAGAGGACACTCCCCTAGAGCCAGAGGACATAGTACCAGTGACCGAGGAGGTCTAGTTTTATTTAGTGATTTTGTATTAGACTATTATTGTTGAGGAGATTCACAGATGTACTATTATTTCATATTGTGGATTGTATCTTTTTTCCTTCGTTATTTCCATTCGTGTATTATTTCTTCCTTAGTTTGTTTTGTGATTGAGATTGATATATTTGTGAGATACCATATTGCTCCTCCGATTGGAGTTAAGATGATTGACATGTACCATATTATATTGTTGATATGTTAGATAGTTAGAAATGACCCAGACAGCGTTCTACCGCCGATTCTGCGGTATAGGCTGGGCGTAACCACGTACTCGTGCCCGAATATCAGGGTGCCGGTCGTGAAAGCCCAAATTTTTTGGTCAAACACCCAACCCTCCTTCACATGTATAAATATCCTTTTTCCTAATTTTTTTTACCTAAAATCTAAACTCTAACCCATCCGTCATCTCCCTCCCTAACCCCATATTCATCTTCTCCATGACTGAGTCGCTGGAGCCCGGCGAGCCGACCTCCCTCACCCGCCGTTTCCTCCTCGATACTACAGCCTGAACCGCCACTGCTCCTCCCATCACCACCTTCGTCTCCCTTCTCTTCTCCATCCTGTCATGCCGGAGCCAACCTCGACCCACCTGCGTCGAGCCGATGCCAACTCGACCCGTCTGCACGCCATCTTTCCCTCGCCTGAACGCCGCCGGCACCACGACCTCACCCCGCTGCACCACCACTTGGTCGACCTCGACCTCACAAACCACCACCACCATCGTCTCCGTCCCCTCGCCTGGAAGACTAAACAGCCTGAGCACGATCACCCGACCCCGGCCTTCTCTACCCCGATCTCCTTCTCCTCCGCTTGCACAGCCGTTTACACCCCAGCCTCTATTAACGTCGAGCAGCCTCGACATCGAGCACCAGCCACCTCGCCTGAGTTCTCCCCCTGACTCATCCTCCATGCTTGAACTTCCTCGCAGGACCTCTACGACTCGACCACAGCCACCCGAGTTCCTCCCATTTTGACTGAACCCCTCCTCCACGGCCGCTTGAGTCTGGCCGGAGCAGCACCCGAACTCCTTCTTCCTCCCAAGCACCACCACCTCTCTACCCTATCCTCCTTCCTCTCCCTGAACTCCTTCTCCTCCTCCTTCACCTGAATCAACTACCACACTACTCCTCCTCCTCGACCACAACCCCCTCTTCGACCTCCGTCCACCTCCTCTCCACTCTCCTCCTCCTTGGCCCGCCTGAGCCCCCTGGTCGGAGCAGCCTCACCCTCCTTCATTATCATCATCACCATCATCATCCACATCATCACCATCATCCCTATCATCATCTACATCATCACCATCATCCCTATCATCATCACCATCATCATCTTATCATCATCATCTCATCATCTTATCATCATCATCTCATTATTATCATCTCATCATCACCATCTCATTAACCTAATTATCTATGTGAATCATCATCACCTTAACCATCATCATCACCAATCACCATCCTCATAATCATCAGCATTAACCCAATCATTATTACCCTCATCATCGTCGTCATCGTTGTCACGCCCCAGTCCTAAAATATCGAGGGACTAGACATGTGGCAATGGCCAGCAGCACACACCGATGGGTAAACCCAATTTAATGGACCTATCAGGGTGTACTTAAGCTGTAATATAACAATAAGGTCTAAATAATATGTCACAATCTAATCTCATCCATAGAAGATAAATATGATCAATAACAGCAAAATGAAATATAACCATCATCAAGTCTCCATAAAGTAAATCGGGGAACAACCCGATAATAAGTCTGATACAACAGATCAATAGACAGAAAATAGAAGTTCTACAAAGTAAAATAACTGAGTATAATAAACCAGATACTTAGGTAAAATCTTCGGCGAGCACCTCGTCCTTGGGGTAGATCTACTGCTCCAATGAATGCTCCTGTCCCGTACACCTCAGGGTAGATCTACTCTGCTAAACTTGTAATCCCCCTGATTTTCAAAAATTTATAATTTAGAATTTCCCCAATTTACTGTAATTTTCTGAGATTTTTTTGGAATTAAAATCAAGGTATTTTGTAATTAAAGGATTTTTAGATGTTATTAATTAATATCAAAATATTATGAAAATAACATTTTATGGTGTAAAATGAAATTTTGGACATAGGATAATTTTTTGGGAATTTATTGGACCCCGGAAGTATTTTAAAAGCCCTAAAAACTAATTATTAATTTAACCAAAATAAACCGAATTTATTTTAAATAAACCAAACCAATTTTTGAACCGGACCGGGTTCATTTGAACCAAACCCAAATCCTTAGCGGGTCGGATCCGGGTCTAACCCAGACCCGACCCACTAGCCCGATCCGACCCGTATTGTTTTTGGATCGGGCCGGATCCGCTAGGACCCGACCCGTCCGCCCGAATCCACCCGACCCGTTAACACTTTCTCTCCCAAACGCTCAGCCGCCCGACTCCTGACCTCCCCGCCGCCGTGTAACGCCGCCGCCGCCGCTTGGCCTCCCCGCAACCGCCGCCCGCTCGCCTCCAACGGCCACAACCGCCGTCGTTCCCTCTCCCATCTCCGCCCTATAAAACCCGCCCTCCTTCCCGTCATTCTCCTCCTCCACCCGTTCTCCGGTGACCCCAACCTCGCTGCCGACCAGCCTCTCCTCCTCGATGATCCAGCACCTCCCCCAGCGCCCGGCTCCGCCACCAGCTCCACCCTCCTCCCGCAGCCCCGAGCCCAGCCCCACTGCTCTTCTTTCCTCCTCCCAGCGCCACCGCCAAGGTCGGCCACCTCCGCCTGCCTCCTCCAGATTCCCCCTGCTGCCTGAGCCGACGACCGCCTCCTCCGCTGCCCGGCCTCCCTCCGGCACCCTCCAAAGTGAAATAACTGAGTACAAAGTGAATGCTCCTGTCCCGTACACCTCAGGGTAGATCTACTCTGCTAAACTTATAATCCCCCTGATTTTCAAAAATTTATAATTTAGAATTTCCCCAATTTACTGTAATTTTCTGAGATTTTTCTGGAATTAAAATCTCAAAAACAATACGGGTCAGGAGCATTCACTTTATACTCAGTTATCTCAAAAACAATAATTTTCCCCAAATTTATTTCTACAAAGTGAAATAACTGAGTATGACTGAGTACTGCTCCAATGAATGCTCCTGTCCCGTACACCTCATGGTAGATCTACTCTGCTAAACTTGTAATCACCCTGATTTTCAAAAAATTATAATTTAGAATTTCCCCAATTTACTGTAATTTTCTGAGATTTTTTTGGAATTAAAATCAAGGTATTTTGTAATTAAAGGATTTTTAGATGTTATTAATTAATATCAAAATATTATAAAAATAATATTTTATGGTGTAAAATGAAAATCTGGACATAGGATAATTTTTTGAGAATTTATTGGACCCCGGAAGCATTTTAAAAGCCCTAAAAACTAATTATTAATTTAACCAAAATAAACCGGATTTATTAAATAAACCAAACCAATTTCTGAACCGGACTTGGTTCATTTGAACCAAACCCAAATCCTTAGCGGGTCGGATCCGGGTCTAACCCAGACCCGACCCACTAGCCCGATCCGACCCGTATTGTTTTTGGATCGGGCCGGATCCGCTAGGACCCGACCCGTCCGCCCGAATCCACCCGACCCGTTAACACTTTCTCTCCCAAACGCTCAGCCGCCCGACTCCTGACCTCCCCGCCGCCGTGTAACGCCGCCGCCGCCGCTTGGCCTCCCCGTAACCGCCGCCCGCTCGCCTCCGCCGGCCACAACCGCCGCCGTTCCCTCTCCCATCTCCGCCCTATAAAACCCGCCCTCCTTCCCGTCATTCTCCTCCTCCACCCGTTCTCCGGTGACCCCGACCTCGCTGCCGACCAGCCTCTCCTCCTCGATGATCCAGCACCTCCCCCAGCGCCCGGCTCCGCCACCAGCGCCACCCTCCTCCCGTAGCCCCGAGCCCAGCCCCACTGCTCTTCTTCCCTCCTCCCAGCGCCACTGCCAAGGTCGGCCACCTCCGCCTGCCTCCTCCAGATTCCCCCTGCTGCCTGAGCCGATGACCGTCTCCTCCGCTGCCCGGCCTCCCTCCGGCACCCTCCAGCCTCCGGCGAGCTCTGTCCGGACACAGATGCCCTAGGGTGGACATGGACACAGCCGCCTCTGACCGGACACAACCCTAACTCTAGACACGACTCGGACGCGCCATGGACACGGAGAATTCAATTTCCCAGAGCCCTGTTCAGGTACTCATATCTCTCTCTTCTCGTAGCTCTATTTTTGATTCTGTTTGTTGCATCGCGTAGCCTGCATGACCCCCTCGGTGCCCGTGCAAACCGCTTGATGCATCGCGTCCTGTGGTGATCGTGAACCGCGATCCAAAAACAGGAAAACCAACTCCCTGTTTTACCCCGGAACCAAGTACGCTCTGCCAAACGGGACGACTTGGTCGTGTGCGGTCTTCACCGATACGTGCGCACCGTCGATATGAACGTGCGGGATTTCGTAGAAGTTGATTCGGATGTGCGTGCACACCGAAATCAACGCGTATCCGCCGACAACGCCCCGTATCCGACCTTTCTGAATCAAGCTGTAACTTAGTATATACACGTCGGATCGAGACGAAACTTGCACCATCGGACTCGTAGTAATACGCTAGTCCTGTGAGCCAAGTTTGGTTCGATTCTGAGAACGTTGACAAAATTGCATGTCGTGGGCCCCACAGGCTCCACTTGACGGACGATTTTGTGATCGGCTCATCGGAATCTAATTCTGGAAGTTCTGTTGGGTTCGTTTCATCGTTCCTGACTTGTTGACACTAAGTTGGACGAATTTGGAGACCTTTGAACCTGACGCATTTTTTGGTGCAAAGCGGCCCACATGTGGACCCCGCCTTGACCCGAAAATATTATTTTTGCCCCTGTGTCCAAATTGGACTCAAGGACAGGCATTTCTAGCTGATTAATATTTTCTGGATCTGATGGTGATGTCTATTTCAGTGACCGGAGTACTACCTGCAAATCCCGCTGCTGCCAGAGCTACAATTGGAGCCAAAATCCCAGGCAAGTGTACCTTGCCAACTTGCAGTTTTGTTACATATTACTTGGACTTAATTATAACTGTTGTACATGCTTAAACCTAGGGGCATTTGACTTACTTAGCTTTTGATTAATAGTCGGGTGCCAACACCGTACGCGGGGTTGTGTAAGGTCAACTAGAGATGGATATCTTGACATTTACATTCTCGTACTTGCCATATCAAGTACATTATACCCAGGACACCTGACACAGATCATGATACAGAATCTTCTTGAGATATTTATGGTGATTCTGTGTAGGATGCAGGATTGACATAGATATTATATTTTTAGTTCATATTATGACTTGCTGCATTAGTTTTGATCTTGCGTGTCATGGACATGAGACGTGAGATTACATTGGATGGAGAGAGTATTACCATATCAAGGCTGATTATTTTATAAATAATGTCATCTGGAGGTGTTTTAGTCTCTGATACAGAGCTTTGGCGCAAGTTCTGGCCCTTCGAGAAAATACTGCTATGGTTTCTTCGACACTGATCCTGTAGTAGTCTCAGCCAGAGTATGACTAAAACTCTCACTTGCATATCACTTAGCTGGTTTATTTATTTACACTATTGTTTTCTTTATTGCTGCACTGTATTTATTTTGTCTTGTATTATCTGTACCTTGCTATGTCCCCTAAGGACCTGGATCCGGATTATGTCTCCAGGGTTAGTAGATGAGATATATCCTGAGGTGTACGGAACATGAGCACTTCTCGGAGCAGTACCAGAACCTGAGGACGAGGTGATCGCTGAGGACTTCTCCTGAACATCTGCTTCTTCCATGCTCAGTTTTTATGTCAATTAAACTCTTTATTTCCTGTTTATGAGAACTTTTGTAACAGACTTAATATCGGATTGTTCTCCAATTTTATTTACCTGTGACTGGATGTTGTTTAATACTTTTTATTGATATTGTTGTGTTTATTCTGTAGATGAGAATAGTAAACCCTGACTATTGTAATACAGCTTAAGTATGCCCCGATGGATCCATTAAATTGGGTTTGTCCATCGGTGCGTGCTGCTGGCCATTGCCACGTGTCTAGTCCCTCGATATTTTGGGACTGGGGTGTGACATAGTTTTTGTGGTGGCCCATGCAGGTCTACGACTAAATTGTTCGGTTTCAACTTAGGGACCGAACAGGCCTGCAATAAGAATAGGATAAGTCTTTAGGATCTCATCCACTTGCTTGAATCGTTCTTGACATCTATCTCGGATTCGAATTAATTCCTTGACTTGCATCTTGCCTTGATTCCTGTGCGCCTCTTATCGTTTATTTTGGATGCAGAGTAGTGGAATCACAATCAAGCAACGAGACTCCTACAGGAACACCACAGGGTGCTGTGGTCACCCAGGAAGATGAAGTGACACCAGAAGATAGATGTCAACTCAACAAGGCGATCAAGTAGATCAACGCTCTTCCAGCAGCAGCAGAGGAATCGATTGCAAGGACACGGACTAGCCTTTGGGATGACCTTGGAAGACACACAGAACCATGGAGTAGCTAATGCACGTAAGTTTTTATAGTTTTCTGTTTCTAGTATTGTTTTACTTCGTGCCTGCTGGTTCGTGACCTTAGACTTAACCTGACTTGCTAATTATATATAACCTAGTGATAACCTAAATAATTTTGAACTTGCTAAATAACTTAGAATATTTTATAAATGTTAACCTGATATGTTTTTAAAGGATAAAACCGGTTTTCTAAAACTGTAATTTTCTAGATTTCTTTTATTCGGAAAATTTCATAACTTTTAATGCTTAGGGAAATAATTTTTCCTAGGTGTTACTCTCAACCTTAATTCTCCTTGATTTTTATGTGCTTCGAACAATATTTGTAATCGTGTCATCTCTGTTGACCGGTTATTCTTTGATTGCGAGGATGCAATCCTCTTAAGGGGGGTAGATTGTAATCCCCCTGATTTTCAAAAATTTATAATTTAGAATTTTTCCTAATTTACTGTAATTTTCTAAGATTTTTTTGGAATTAAAATTAAGGTATTTTGTAATTAAAAGATTTTTAGATGTTATTAATTAATATTAAAATATTTTAAAAATAACATTTTATGGTGTAAAATAAAAATCTGGACATAGGGTAATTTTCGGAAATTTATTGGACCCCGTAAGCATTTTAAAAGTCCTAAAAACTAATTATTAATTTAACCAAAATAAACCGGATTTATTTTAAATAAACCAAACCAATTTCTGAACCGGACCGGGTTCATTTGAACTAAACCCAAATCCTTAGCGGGTCGGATCCGGGTCTAACCCAGACCCGACTCACTAGCCCGATCCGACCCGTATTGTTTTTGGATCGGGCCGGATCCGCTAGGACCCGACCCGTCCGCCCGAATCCACCCGACCCGTTAACACTTTCTCTCCCAAACGCTCAGCCGCCCGACTCCTGACCTCCCCGCCGTCGTGTAATGCCGCCGCCGCTGCCGCTTGGCCTCCCCGCAACCGCCGCCCGCTCGCCTCTGCCGGCCACAACCGCCGCCGTTCCCTCTCCCATCTCCGCCCTATAAAACCCGCCCTCCTTCCCGTCATTCTCCTCCTCCGCCCGTTCTCCGGTGACCCCGACCTCGCCGCCGACCAGCCTCTCCTCCTCGACGATCCAGCACCTCTCCCAGCGCCCGGCTCCGCCACCAGCGCCACCCTCCTTCCGTAGCCTCGAGCCCAGCCCCACTCTCTTCTTCCCTCCTCCCAGCGCCACCGCCAAGGTCGGCCACCTTCGCCTGCCTCCTCCAGATTCCCCCTGCTGTCTGAGCCGACGACCGCCTCCTCCGCTGCCCGGCCTCCCTCCGGCACCCTCCAGCCTCCGGCGAGCTCTGGCCGGACACAGATGCCCTAGGGTGGACACGGACACAACCGCCTCTGACCGGACACAACCCTAACTCTAGACACGACTCGGACGCGACGCGGACACGGAGAATTCAATTTTCCGGAGCCCTGTTCAGGTACTCATATCTCTCTCCTCGTAGCTCTGTTTTTTATTCCGTTTGTTGCATCGTGTAGCCTGCATGACCCCCTCGGTGCCAGTGCAAACCGCTCGGTGCATCGCGTCCTGTGGTGATCGTGAACCGCGATCCAAAAATAGGAAAACCAACGCCTTGTTTCACCCCGGAACCAAGTACGCTCCGCCAAACGGGATGACTTGGTCGCGTGCAGTCTTCACCGATACGTGTGCGCCGTCGATACGGACGTGCAGGATTTCGCAGAAGTTGATTCGGATGTGCGTGCACACCAAAATCAACGCGTATCCGCCGACAACGCCCCGTATCCGACCTTTCTGAATCTCGCTGTAACTTAGTATATACACGTCGGATCGAGACGAAACTTGCTCCATCGGACTTGTAGCAATACGCTAGTCCTGTGAGCCAAGTTTGGTTTGATTCTGAGAATGTTGACAAAATCGCGTGTCGTGGGCCCTATAGGCTCCACTTGACGGGCGATTTTGTGATCGGCTCATCGGAATCCAATTCTGGAAGTTCCATTGGGTTCATATCATCGTTCCTGACTTGTTGACACTAAGTTAGACGAATTTGGAGACCTTTGATCCTGACGTATTTTTTGGTGCAAAGCGGCCCACATGTGGACCCCGCCTTGACCCAAAAATATCATTTTTGCCCCTGTGTCCAAATTGGACTCAAGGACAGGCGTTTTTAGCTGATTAATATTTTTTGGATCTGATGGTGATGTCTATTTCAGCGACCGGAGTACTGCCTGCAAATCCTGCTGCTGCCAGAGCTACAATTGGAGCCGAAACCCCAGGCAAGTGTACCTTGCCAACTTGCAGTTTTGTTACATATTACTTGGACTTAATTATAACTGTTGTACATGCTTAAACCTAGGGGCGTTTGACTTACTTAGCTTTCGATTAATAGTCGGGTGCCAACACCGTACGCGGGGTTGTGTAAGGTCAACTAGAGATAGATATCGTGATATTTACATTCTCGTACTTGCCATATCAAGTACATTATACCCAGGACACCTGACACAGATCATGATACAGAATCTTCCTGAGATATTTATGGTGATTCTGTGTAGGATGCAGGATTGACATAGACATTATATTTTTAGTTCATATTATGACTTGCTGCATTAGTTTTGATCTTGCGTGTCATGGACATGAGACATGAGATTACATTGGGTGGGGAGAGTATTACCATATCAAGGCTGATTATTTTATAAATAGTGTCATCTGGAGGTATCTTAGTCTCTGATACAGAGCTTTGGCGCAAGTTCTTGCCCTTCGAGAAAATACTGCTATGGTTTCTCCGACACTGATCCTGTAGTAGTCTCAGCCCGAGTATGACTAAAACTCTCACTTGCATATCACTTAGCTGGTTTATTTATTTATCCTATTATTTTCTTTATTGCTGTATTGTATTTATTTTGGCTTGTATTATCTGTACCTTGCTATGTCCCCTGAGGACCTGGATCCGGATTATGTCCCCTGGGTTAGTAGATGAGATCTATCCTGAGGTGTACGGAACAGGAGCACTTCTCGGAGCAGTACCAGAACCTGAGGACGAGGTAATCTCTGAGGACTTCTCCTGAACATCTGCTTCTTCCATGCTCAATTTTATGGCAATTAAACTCTTTATTTCCTGTTTATGAGAACTTTTGTAACAGACTTAATATCGGATTGTTCTCCAATTTTATTTACCTGTGACTGGATGTTGTTTAATACTTTTTATTGATATTGCTGTGTTTATTCTATGGATGAGAATAGTAAACCCTGACTATTATAATACAGCTTAAGTATGCCCCGATGGATCCATTAAATTGGGTTCATCCATCGGTGCGTGCTGCTGGCCATTGCCACGTGTCTAGTCCCTCGATATTTTAGGATTGGGGCGTGACAAAACCCGGGGACATAATCCGGATCCAGGTCCTTAGGGGACATAGCAAGGTACAAGAATAACTCAAGCCAAAGTAAATACAGTACAATAATAAATGAATCAATATGGTAAACTATATAACAAGCTAAGTGACATGCAATATTAGAGCATCACTAGAACTCAGGTTGAGACTACAACAAGATCTGTGTCAGGGAGCCGGTAGCAGTGATATTATGTCGGAGTCTAGCTCAGAGAGGCTACGGCACCGCAATAATATAATCAACTTATAGCCTGTATGTCTCTCCCCACCCAATGTAATCACACGTCTCATGTCCACGATGTCTCATGTCCATGTCACGCAAGATCATATCTAATACAGCAAGTCATAATGATAGTTAAGCATATGCAATATCTATGTCACGAATCATGTAACCTATACAGAATCACCATGAATATTTCAGGAAGATTCTGTCTCATGAATAGTGTCAGGTGTCCTGTGGTATGACGTACTTGATAACGCAAGCACGAAAAATGTATAGTGTCTCGATATCCATCTCTAGGTGATGTTACACAACTCTGCGTACGGCGTTGACACCCGAATATTATTCGGACGTTAAGTAATGTCATACGGTCCTAGGTTAAACAGATACAACATATAAATAAATCAAAGGAATATTATGTAACAAGAACTGCAAGATTGGCAAGGTACACTTGCCTGGTGCTGGATTTCAACTGCTGCTCTGGTACCAGCGGGATCGGCAGGTACTCCTCCGATTGCTGAAATAAACGTTACCATCAGGTTCAGAAGATATAAAATAGCTAGAATTGCCTGTCCATAAGTCCAATTTGGGCACAGGGGCAAAAGTGACAGTTTTTGGTCAAAGTGGGGTCTACATGTGGCCCACTTCGCACCAAAAAATATGCCAGAGACAGTGTTCTCCAAATTCATCAAATTTAGTGTCTACAAGTCCAGAATAACGATACGAACCCAACGAAATATCCAAAACTGGATTTTGATGAGCCGATCAATAAATCGCCCGTCAAGTAGAACCATGGGGTCCACGATACGGAATTTTGTACACGTTCTCAAAATCGAACCAAACTTGGGTCACAGGACCAGCGTATTGCTATGAGTCCGATGGTGTAAGTTTTGTTTCGATACGACGAGCGTACACGAAGTTACAACGAGTTTTAAAACAGGGCTGATATAGGGCGTTGTCGACGGATACGCGTTAATTTCGGTGTGCACGTACATCCAAATTAACTTTTGTAAAATTTTACACGTCCGTATTAACGGCACGAACCTTTCGGTGAAGTTCGCATACGACCAAGTCGTCCCGTTTAGCGGGGCGCACCCAGTTCCGAGAAAAATCAGGGTTTTAAATAACAAATATTTTGGTCATTTTTACCCTCGAATTAAATATAAATTACCTCACAATAAATTAAACTAAAAATAGGGTTTAAAACTTGGTCATATGATCTAAAATACTGTTCAAGCCAATTTTAAAAATATTTATCAGGTTGGTCGCAAAACCGTCGCGAACTGGGGAGTTCGGGATATTTTCTGAATTTTTAGAAAGGGGATTCATTTTCCTGATTTTGCGTCGCAGTTCGCGATCGCCACATGACGCGATACCCCAAATGAGTTACACGGGGTTCGAGAGGGTCACGCAGAGTACGCTTACGATTCGACAGAACGAAAAATGAGGCAGAGAGGAGAAAGAAATTTTTACCTGAACAGGGCACCGGAATCGACTGTTCTTCGCGAACGCGGGGTGACGCGGCGATGCTCGGCCGGCGGTGGCGGCGCTGTGCGGCTGTTGTCGGTGAGGGAATGATGGAGGAAAGCTCGGGGTGGCCGGGGCTATCGTCGAGGTGCGGCTGGGGTCATCGCCGGAGGGATCGTCGGGGTTGGCTGGGTCGGGGCCGGAGAGACGGTGATGTTGCCGGAGAATAGTGGTGCTGGGGTGTCGGCATCGTGGTGGTAAGGAAGCTGGTGTCAGGGGATCGTCGGTGGGAGACTGAGGGTGGTGGCAGTGGTGGATGTAGGTGGCTGTGGTGGATGGGAGCGGCCGGGGTTGGTTTATATAGGGAAGCGGGCGACGGTTTGCAGGGAGGGGTACCGAGAGGCGAGGCATCGTGGAGGCATTGGGAAAGAAGGAGGGCGGCTACGCGGGAAACGGACGCGGGGAGCCGGAGGGCCACGGTGGCGGGAACGACCGCCGGGGAGGGGATCGGTCGAGAAATCGGGGGTTAGGGATTTAGGATTTCGGGTTAGCGGCGGCGTGTTCGGGTCGGGTTTGGGTTTCGGATCCTACCCGACCTGCTTATATTGGGTCCGGTTCAGCATGGGTTTGGGTTGGTCCGGTTCAGGGTGGGTTGGTTCAATAAACTGGTTGGTTTATTTTGGGTTTAAAAATAAGTTTAGTTTTTAGGTCTTTAAAAATAGTTCTGGGGTCCAATAAATTTTAGAAAAATTACCCTATGTCTAATATTTTATTTTACAAAAAAAAAATTATTTTTATAATATTTTAATATTTATTTTAATATTTAAAAATATTTAATTCAGAAGAACATCTATTTTAATTCATGAAAAATCACAAAAAATTCCAGAAAAATTTTAAAAATTTATTTTTTTAAATTCATGAAAAATCTAGGGGTTTACAATCTACCCCCTTTAAGAGGATTGCGTCCTCACAATCAAATAAATAATCGGTCGAAGAGATGACACGATTGCAAGAATTATTCGAAGTATGGCACAATCCAAGAATCATGACCAAAGATAAATCGAAGGACGAGAGTTAAGCAAAACACATAGGGAATGAATAAAATATTTTCCTAAACAATAAAAATTAAGTAATTCAAGAGTGAAGGAAATCTGGTTAGAGCAAAAAAAACTACAGCTTAGAAAAACTAGTTTATCAAGTATTAATAAGTTCAAAATCACTAGGTTTAAGGCTAAGGTCATGAACTAACAGGCACGTGCTAAGACAATACTATGAATAGATAGCTAGGAATAACTTAAATCTTACGCGCATTCGCCACTCCGCGAGTCTGCACATCCTCCATGGTCATCGTACAAGCTTGTCCGCGTCCATGTGGTGGATTCCTTTGCTGTTGTTGAGCCTGCTGGAAGAGTGCTGCTTGGGGTGCCAAGGGTGGCCTCGGATGATATCCTCCTGGTGCTGGTAGAGCTTGTTGGTTTACCATTGGTGCTCCTTCTTGATGCTTAAGGCATTCCTTCACTAAATGCTGACGGGATTCGCAAGATAAACATAATCCTATTTTGCGTCTACACTCGTTCTCAATATGGCCTCGCTTGCCACAATATTGATGTCACGACTCATACCCGAAAAATCGGGCATGAATCGTGGGTACGTCCAGTCTACGCCGCAGTATCCGTGGTAGAACACTGTTTAGGTCTACTATCCAGCTAATAATCTCACGCAATCAATATATATACCTGTCAAGATCTCAACTCCAAACGGAGGAGCAATATCATAATGATAACGCAAGTACTCAATCACGAATCTAAGCACGATAAGATAACACAGAAGACTAACAACTACAAAGTCTAAACAATTGCTACTAAAACAACAACAATATCAATAATAATAATACAACAATATCCAAAAATAATACAATACAAAGTCTTAAACCAAAACTGGGGACAAATTCGATACCAAAAGCTAATAAATACAACAACTGAGTTCCTAGTGATCCCGACTACCAACCCAAAAATTACTCATAAACTAGGGGTCCATGTCTACACCATCGACAGACTGAGGTCCATAAAACGTCGGACACCAATCCTCCGGATCCTCTGAATAATATATTCAGTCAGGATTGAAGCAATTACACTTCTAACAGCAGTTTCAGTTAAATGATAAAAACTATAAAATAGTTGTAACAAGTAGCAAGGAGAATGAAAATAGAGTATGAACAAGAAATATATACATATCACTGGTACATAAAGGTAAAGATGCATGAATATCAGAAGCAAGATAGTAATAACTGCAGGATACAAGAAATTTAAACTAAGAGTAAGTACGTGCACAAGAACATGTAGTGAGTCCAGCAAGAATACATGTAATGAGTCAAGTCCAAAAACTATAAGTGAGACAAGCAAGAAATGCAAGAGGGTCCAGACAAGAAAGAATGAACTTGTATCTTTGAAATACCTATTTTGATATATAAACGGCTAGGGGTAAGTACGGTTCACCGTACACTGGGTGTACAGCTGCTATCATTCCATATTAGGCCAGAGGGGGTAAATCCAGTGATTCCAGTTGGGAATGTTTATATGTCTACTCGAGTATTTTCTCGCCCCGACTAGTACAAGTGAATCCAAGACCCGACACGTAAATCAAGTATGAGTCCAACCAGAAACATGAGTGATGCCTGTAGTGATACCTGTAGGTGATGCCAGTAGGTGATTCCAGAATAGAGCCCAAAAACATGAAATATACGTGTCGCAAGTAAATGAATCCAGAAATACTAGTCCGTGTCGTGCCAGAAAATCAGATAATACTATACTAGAAGCTAAATCATAATAATCATTAGATAATGAAAACTATTAGAGAATATACTAGCCTGACGTCCTAAGCAACTAGCGATCCGAACTGGTGTCGCAAGGACCTATTACAAAAAACAAGATTAAACAGGGTTCTAAAGAGTTAAACAGATATAAAATAACTAAAAACAAGCTTCTAGGGTCGTTCTAGGTCAAACGGGTCAAACCGTTAAAATCTGGATTAAAAAGTCAACTCGGGGTCCAAAAAGTCAACCCTAGGTCAAAACTAGGTCAAAAGTTGACTTTTGCGGTCAACCGGGTCAACTACGTTCAACTCTAGGTCAAACTAGGGTGCCCCTAAAATTCTAGGTCAAAACTAGGTCATTAAGCTAATAAACCCTCAAACTCGCCTTTTTGAGATACCGGGATACCCTCGGTATCCGATATCTCAACCTACGCGATACGTCCCGCCTATACCCTCTAAAATATATACTAGCACGCATAAATATGTATAACTATATATATAAAAGCATCTCTAACCTCAATCCTAGGCTAAAACTTAATACCTTGCCCCGACGCTCAATACCTTGAGTATCTCAAGGTATTGAGATACTCGCATAACCCTCTCACTAACACTAGCTAACTAACTATCTATATATATATATATATATATATATATATATATATATATATATATATATATATATATATATATATATATATATATTACCATATACTAATATATATAATATATATCTAACTCTCTCTCTCTCTCTCTCTCTCTCTCTATATATATATATATATATATATATATATATATATATATATATATATATATATATATATATATATATAACCTAGTGTATAGGTAAACACCTCATTCCCGATACCCAATCTTACCTCAATACCTTGGTATCTCAAGGTATTGAGATACCTTACCCTCTAACTCTAACTAACTAGCTAACTATCAACATATATATATATATATATATACCTATATATATATATATATATATATATATATATATATATAAAACTTAGTATTAGGCTACCTTAATACCTTACCTCACCTTACCTTACTACCCTCAATACCTTGGTATCTCAAGGTATTGAGATACCTACCTTACTTCCCCTCTAACCTACTAACTAGCTAGCTATCTATGCATATATATATATACCTAGCTATATAACTAAGCAAATCAACCTACGCGATGCTGCTGCTGCGCCTGTAGATGCTGTTGCCGCTGCTGCACGCAACTGCTGCTGCTGCTGCTGCTCCTATCTCACCTCTCTGCCTCCCTCGCTCTCTAGCACACCACACGCACACAGACACACAAGCACACTCACACAGAAACATATACACGCACACACACTTACATATATATATATATAAACACACAAACACATATATATGTATATATATACACACAAACACACACATATATATATACACACACTACCATATATATATATAGATACACTTATACACACACACACACACTCACACACACTAACACACACACAACCACACACACATAAACATATATATATACACATACACATACACACATATATATACACACATATATAACTACACACACCTACACATACACAAACACCAACACACACACACTCAACCACACTCACCCCTACACCCCAAAACATATATATATATATATATATATATATATATATATAAATTCAAAAACTCTAACACACACACTCTCCGAAGCTAAACTAACGCGCACACAAGCCCAAAATCTAGAAACCAAGTTTAAATGGCCATTCGATCATTTCGACGAACACGTGGAGTACGACAAAACCTCGTGAAACGCACACCAAACCTACTCGGAATTGGCCCAAAATTTAAACACGATTTCTAATCGATGTCTAGAACCTAAAAAAATACTAACTCTCCGATTCTAGGTCCGTGGCAAAAATGCGCACGCACATAGAACCTACGACGACGAAAACTCCCAAATCGCCCGAAACGCCCATATCTCCGCGATACGACCTCACGTGTCCGAACTGAGACACGTACTTACCTTCAAGACATCCAAGCACGTCTACCTAGGTTCGTCTAACCTAGGGCAACACTAAAAATTGGGCCAATCTCGAATTTTATCCAAAATTGACACAAAATCTAATGTCAATGTCTCCAAACACATCCAAATAAGCTCCAACTTCCTCCCACGGGTAGCCCTAAGGTCTACGAAGGTTCTAAACTACTAATTACACTATATTAGAGTAATCACAAGGAGAAAAATTAGGGTTTACCTCTTGGGAGTTGGAATCCCTAGCCAAAGTCTCCAAAAAGCTCTAAATTTACTACACCAAGCCTCCAAGCTTCCAACCCAAGCTCCAACACCAAATCTAAGCTCTACACACCTAGGTTAGGAAAAAGCAAAGGGTTAGGGTTGCATTTATGGAAGAAAATAGAAGAAGGAAGAGAAGAAAAATGGAAAAACTTACTTGGAATAAGAAATTGGAAGACGGAAGAAGAAGAAAAGAGTGGAGAAGAAGAAGAAGAAGAAGAAGAAGAAGAAGAAGAAAGGAAATGAATGAAAGGGAGGGGGGGCTGCTGGTTTAGAATCGGCCAGGCTAGGAAATAGGTTAAGGTTGGTTGAAATGACCAAAATGTCCTCCAAATTAATTGAGGTTTGGGTTTGGGGTTCCAAAAGTACTCTAATAAATTCATAATCACTCCAACTAACTAATAAAAATATAAATAACTATTCTAAGCCAATAAATAAGTCTAACAAGGGTGTTGGTTGGGTCTGGCATGGGTCCACTGGGTCTGACATGGGGTCCAGGCTAGCCAAAACATTAAATAACTAATAAAAAAAATAACACAACCAACAATTAAATATTAATACAAATATTTATGATAAATACATAATTAACCAAATTAAAATAAAAAATACCCTGCTCTGGAAATGGGGTAGTGACAAGCCTATCCTCCTTAGAAAATTCCGTCCTCAAAATTTAAAGTAGATCGCACTCCCTCTAGGTAAAACCCCCAACAATCACAGTCAAGAAATTCTACCTAAACAACATACAAGATTATGGCCCTACTGGTCGTGTTATCACAATCTCAATCAGGGTCACTACACTATCTACCACAGCACAAAGAAAGTCTAACAGGTACTAATTAAACACACCACAAGGAATAAAAAAGGACAGAAAGAAGAACAAAAGAGACAGACCTGCTAACCCGACACCCGTAGCATCGGTCTCCTCGATCGTCAATGCATAAGCCCTGCCCTGCTGGGATATCTCCTTCTGCTGGTGCGGGGCATGATGTTGTGCCACAGATGGCCTAGCTCCAACTCTCCGATCCTGTGCTCCACCAAATGGAGGTGCAGTGGGGCAATCTCGCATCTGGTGAGCAGTGGATCCACAGAACAAACACAACTTCAGCCTCCTCCTACAAATATTCTAAGTGTGTCCTGCCTTCCTGCAGTAGGCACAAGTGGGCACTCTCTGATCCTGACCCTGCTGCGCTATCTTCTGCACATATGGACGCTTAGCCGGTCCCGCACTACCACTTGTACTACCTGAATCATCCCTGCCTCTCTTGGACTTGAGCACCAAGTCATCCTCTGCTCTCTGAGTGTCTCCTACTATCTGCTCGAAAGTCACCTCGCGGTCGCTCCTAGTCAAAGACTTGACCGCCATGACCAAGCCCTTACGAAACTTTCTCGCCTTTGCTGCCTCACTCAAGCCCTCTACAAATCTGCCCAGACGGCAGAACTCCGCGGCGTGCTTGTCCACTAGCATGCTTTCCTAGACGAGTGCCTCGAACTGGCTCTCCAAAGCACTGAGCGCCACATCTGGGAAAAACTTCTCCTTAAAAAGCCTATTGAAAGCCTCCCAAGTAAGTTCTGGTGCCGCGATCCTCGTATCAGTAAAATACCACGTCAAAACGAGGTCGAACATCTGACTGCCCGCTGCCTCTATCTGCATGCTGTCTGAAATATGTACCAGCCTGAAGATGCCCTCAATCTGCTCTATCCAGTCATCCGCGTACAGGATCCCTTCTGTACCCCGGAACTCCTTAGGCCGCATCCTCTGGAAGTCAATGATGCTTTCCAGCCTTGGATGCTGAGTCTGATCTGCCTGTGGCTGAATCTGTGCCACCCTATCCACTGCCGTCATGGCCACCTGGTAGGCGTTCTCAATGCCCAGCCTCATCACATCCACCTAACGGCGCTGCGCGTCCATTATCTCCCTAAAGAACGCAAACAACTGCGCGGCATCTACTGGTACAGGAGGTGGTAGAGGCACCACCGGAACGACTGGGGTAGTCCTCAGATCGACAAGTGGAGGAGGATCCCCGAGAGAAATAGATGCTCCCTCGATCGCAGGAGTGGTGAGTGGAGCGGTAGCAGCTGCCTGAATACGAGCTGGACGAGAGGTAGCAGACCTCTCGGTAGCAACTGCTGGGGCGGTACGATAGGATCGTGTTTTCGGAGGCATCCTGAACACAGATCAAAAGAAGTCAATACGGTACAAGATACGATTTCATCAAAGGAGGACAGTAATATTTTAAAAGAAACAATTTTAGAATAATTAGATTGGAATTAATCCTAGTCGTGATTGAGTACACTCTCATCCTAGATCCTATATCCTAGGGCAGGCTCACAGTAGTACAACTAAGTCGTTGTACTACCACGATATCGCACTAATTGCGAATCGAGACCTGCATGGGGCCGCCACCAAAAACGTGTCATGACCCGCACCTAAAAAATTAGGTATGAGTCGTGGGTACGTCCAGCCTACGTCGCAGCATCGGCGGTAGAACGTTGTCTAGGTCTATTATCTAGCTAACAATCTCACGCAATTAATATATATAGCTGTCAAGATCTCAACTCTAAACGGAGGAGCAATATCATAATAATAACGCAAGTACTCAATCACGAATCTAAGCACGATAAGATAACACAGAAGTCTAACAACTACAAAGTCTAAACAACTGCTACTAAAACAACAACAACATCAATAATAATAATACAATAATATCCAGAAACAATACAAAGTCTCAAACCAAAACCGGAGACAAATTCGGTACCAAAAGCTAATAAATACAACAACTGAGGTCCTAGTAATCTCGGCTACCAACCCGGAAATCACTCCTAAACTAGGGGGTCTATGTCTGCACCATCGACATGCTGAGGTCCATAAAATATTGGACACCAATCCTCCGGATCCTCTGAAAAATATATCCAGTCAGGATTGGAGCAAGTACACCTCTAACAACAGTTCCAGTTAAATAATAAAAACTATAAAATAGTTGTAGCAAGTAGCAAGGAGAATGAAAATAGAGTATGAACAAGAAATATATACATATCACTGGTACATAAAGATAAAGATGCATGAATATCAGAAGCAAGATAGTAATAACTGCAGGATACAAGAAATCTAAACTAAGAGTAAGTACGTGCACAAGAACATGTAGTGAGCCTAGCAAGAATACATGTAATGAGTCAAGTCTAGAAACTATAAGTGAGACCAGCAAGAAATGCAAGAGAGTCCAGACTAGAAAGAATGAACTCGTGTCTTTGAAATACCTGTTTCGACATGTAAACGGCTAGGGGTAAGTACGGCTCACCGCACACTGGGTGTGCGGCTGCTATCATTCCAGATTAGACCAGAGGAGGTGATTCCAATAATTTCCGTTGGGAATGTTTACATGACTACTCGAGTATTTCTCCATCCCGACTAATACAAGTGAATCCAAGACCCGACACGTAAATCAAGTATGAGTCCAGCCAGAAATATGAGTGATGCCTGTAGGTGATGCCAGTAGGTGATTCCAGAATAGAGGCCAGAAACATGAAATATACGTGTCACAAGTAAATAAATCCAGAAATACTAGTCCATGTCATGCCAGAAAATCAGATGATACTATACTAGAAGCTAAATCATAATAATCATAAGATAACGAAAACTATCGAAGAATGTACTCGCTTGACGTCCTGAGCAACTGACGATCTGAACTGGTATCGCAAGAACCTATTGCGAAAAGCAAGATTAAACAGGATTCTAAAGAGTTAAACAGATATAAAATAACTAAAAATAAGCTTCTAGGGTCGGTCTAGGTCAAACGGGTCAAACCGGTAAAATCTGGGTCAAAAAGTCAACTTAGGATCCAAAAAGTCAACTTGGGTCAAAACTAGGTCAAAAGTTGACTTTGGCGGTCAACCGGGTCAACTATGGTCAATTCTAGGTCAAACTAGGGTGCCCCTAAAATTCTAGGTCAAAACTAGGTCATTAAGCTAATAAATTATCAAACTCGCCTCTTTGAGATACCGGGATACCCTCGATATCCGATATCTTAACCTACGCGATACGCCCCCCTATACCCTCTAAAATATATACTAGCACACATAAATATATATAACTATATATATAAAATTATCTTTAACCTCAATCCTAGGCTAAAACTCAATACCTTGCCCCGACGCTGAATACCTTGAGTATCTCAAGGTATTGAGATACTCGCATAACCCTCTCACTAACACTAGCTAACTATCTATCTATCTATCTATCTATCTATCTATCTATATATATATATATATATATATATATATATATATATATATATATATATATATATATATATATAAAACTTAGTATTAGGCTACCTTAATACCTTACCTCACCTTACCTCACTACCCTCAATACCTTGGTATCTCAAGGTATTGAGATACCTACCTTACTCCCCCTCTAACCTACTAACTAGCTAGCTATCTATGCATATATATACCTAGCTATATAACTAAGCAAATATATATATATATATATATATATATATATATATATATATATATATATATATATATATATATATATATATATATATATATATATATATATATAAAACACATATACAAATCTACCTACATATATATATATATATATATATATATATATAAAACACATATACAAATCTACCTATATATATATATATATATATATATATATATATATATATATATATATATATATATATATATATATATATATATATATACATACACATATACATCTATACTAATATATATTTCTAACTATATATACTAGTATCTATCTATCTCTATATATATCTATGTAAATATATGTATACATCTATATATATACATAAATATGAAAAGGGGGGGAGAAACTAGCTCGCGCGCGCGCTGAGATGTGTCGTTGCCTCTGCCCGCAGCTGCTGCTGCTGTCGCTGCTGCCGCGGCGCTTCTGCTGCGCCTGCAACTGCTGCTGCCGCTGCTGCACGCAACTGCTGCTGCTGCTGCTCCTATCTCACCTCTCTGCCTCCCTCGCTCTCTAGCACACCACACGCACACAGACACGCAAGCACACTCACACAGAAATATATACACGCACACACATTTACATATATATATAAACACGCAAACACATATATATGTATATATATACACACAAACACACACACACATATATATATATATATATATATATATATATATATATATATATATATATATATATATATACACACACTACCATATATATATATATACACTTATACACACACACACACTCACACACACTAACACACACAAAATTACACACACATAAACATATATATATATGTATATATATATATATATATATATATATATATATATATATATATATATATATATATATAACTATACACACCTACACATACACAAACACCAACACACACACTCAACCACACTCACCCCTACACCCAAAAACATATATATATATATATATATATATATATATATATATATATATATATATATATATAAATATATACTCAAAAACTCTAACACACACTTTCCGAAGCTAAATCAACGCGCGCACAAGCCTGAAACCTAGAAACCAAGTCAAAATGGCCATTCGGTCATTTCGACGAACACGTGGAGTGCGGTTCGCGAAACCTCATGAAACGTACACCAAACCTACTCGAAATCGGCCAAAAATTTACCCACGAGTTCTAATCGATGTCTAGAACCTAAAAAAATGCTAACTCTTCGATTCTAGGTCCGTAGCAAAAATGCGCACGTACATAGAACCTACGACGACGAAAACCTCCAAATCGCCCAAAATAACCATATCTCCGTGACACGACCTCACGTGTACGAACGAAGATATGTACTTACTCTCAAGACACCAAGCACGTCTACCTAGATCCGTCTAACCTAGGGCAACACCAAAAATTGGGCCAATCTCGAATTTTACCCAAAATTGACACAAAACCTAATGTCAAAGTCTCCAAACACATCCAAACAAGCTCCAACTTCCTCCCACGGGTAGCCCTAAGGTCTAAGAAGGTTCTAAACTATTAATTATACTATATTAGAGTAATCACAAGGAGAAAAACTAGGGTTTACCTCTTGGGAGTTGGAATCCCAAGCCAAAGTCTCCAAAAAGCTCCAAATTCACCACACCAAGCCACCAAGCTTTCAATCCAAGCTCCAACACCAAATCTAAGCTCTACACACCTAGGTTAGGGAAAAGTAAAGGGTTAGGGTTGCATCAATAGAAGAAAATAGAAGAAGGAAGAGAAGAAAATGGAAAAACTTAATTGGAATGAGAAATTGGAAGAAGGAAGAAGAAGAAAAGAGTGGAGAAGAAGAAGAAAAAGAAGAAAGGAAATGAATGAAAGGGAGGGGGGACTGCTGGTTTAGAATCGGCCAGGCTAGGAAATAGGTTAGGGTTGGTTGAAATGACCAAAATGTCCTCCAAATCAAGTCATCCTAATTGGGGTTTGGGTTTGGGGTTCCAAAAGCACTCTAATAAATTCCTGATCACTCCAACTAACTAATAAAAATATAAATAACTATTATAAGCCAATAAATAAGTCTAACAAGGGTGTTGGTTGGGTCTGGCATGGGTCCACTAGGGTTTGACATGGGTCCAGGTTAGCCAAAACACTAAAATAACTAATAAAAAAATAATATAACCAACAATTAAATATTAATACAAATATTTATGATAAATACACAATTAACCAAATTAAAAAAATACCCTACTCTGGAAATGGGGTAGTGACAATTGACAGATAGGCAGTATTTACGGAGATGCTCTAGGTGGCTGGTGCATTTGAATTCTCTTTGCAGCTTCTTCCTGTGGTGCTCTGGCTGGTGCTGATGTGGCTGGTTGATGAATCATCAATGCTTTCTCTCGACGTTCAGAGCAATCCCTTATCGAATGCTTTTTGGATCCGTAAGCTAAACATAGTCCCAATCTGAGTCTGCATTCTTTAGCGAGATGGCCTACCTTGCCACAGTAGTGACAAGTAGGAAGGAAAAATACTCTCGATGATGGATTCATTTGTGGTCGCTTTGTAACTCTTTCCTGCTGTGCTTGGTCTAGTGTTAATGCATAAGGCCGCTTCTGGCTGGACTCTATCCTTGTGATGCACTCCATGGGTCATGCTGTAGCAAGAATATCCGTGTCTAAAGTAGTTGCAACGGAGTTGATTAACTTTTGTAGCTCAGAGCTAAGTCTATCAATGAACTTCTCCGCTTGGCTTTGCTGGGATTCTTGTTGAACCTTCTGCTGGGCTTGCATCATCACGTAGAATATTTGCAATATCTGTTGCCCGTCCACAGCTTGCCCTTGTGGAAATACGGGCATTGGTGGAGTAAACTGTGGCAGAATATCATCTTGCTGGATTCTCGAGGCATGCTAATTTGCTTGACTACTTTGGTGAGTAGAGGGATCTCCACTCAATGGCGTTACTCCATCTTCTTTGTAGGTAACTACAACGTCTTGCGGTGGTCCTACATGTAACACCCCATTCCGTTCTAGCGGACTGCCGACTCAAACGGCAAAAGTACAACTGTCCCGACCCGCTTTGCCTCAAACGAGAAGCAAAGGATATCCAGACTTGTCCCTACAGGAATCTGGCTTAGGCTTTCAGAGGCTCGCTTGACGTATCACTTTACCGAGGCGAATCATCGCTAAGGTGGGTGGCTACGGTGAACTTGTCTTTGCTTAGCCAGCACACATAAAAATATAGAATATTCATGCTAGTCGCTAGGTGAATCACCCCCTGTATGCTAATAAGAATTCAACGCACCTAGCTAAAGAAATAATCCCAACTTGTATTGCTTATGCTAGAATATGGAAATAAAACATGCTTTTATATATGTTCAGACCCTCGCATGCTATCCTAGAACGTGTCGCTCGGGAAGTCCCCTAACAATTTCACCCCTCGGCTTACCTTCGGGCCCGAGCCAACGTGAATACTTGTGTTTATATAAATGCATGCTTGTCTGCTTGTATGTTGCCTTATTTTCATCAAAACCTCGGAAGAATACAAAGTAGTCGTTCCGTGCATGATTGAACCTGCAAGTATCTGGGACTGTTGGATCACCCAAGGCAGCCCCGAACCAGGGGAATGCACCAAGGCAAGTTATTCACTGATAAGAAACAAGATTCAAGTATCTCGTGTACTCGTGTACTCATGTTCTCGTGTTCTAGTACACGCATGTTCTCGTGTATCTCGTGATAATTGGAAGACCCCAAATTGTATGTCGCGGACTAGTTCCACGGACGGTCCCCGGGGCACTAGGGCCGATCCGGTCCGGATGGAGCTCGTGTGTAGTCATCGTGTACGGGACTGGGTAGCTTGTAGCACATCGTGTACTCTCGTAGCATGCTATCCTTGTCCTTGACTATGTCCATAAATGGCTATGCCAGCGACTCATGCTCATATAGATAAGTCATCCTCGCTTAGCGGCTATCCGCGTGCGAGTCATTGCATCGCATCAAGAAACAACTGAACACCTGAACGATCATGTTATAACGACCCTCGTGTTTGCATATGCTATGCCTCTTGAATGTTTATACTTGCCCGTGCTTGAATTATTAATGTTTGCCTTGGACAGGGAAGGACAAATGGTAAGTTGGTAAGTCTCGCTGTGTTTTCTCTCATGTCACACGGCGCACTGCCACACGAGTTAGGCTATTCAATATTTGCATGAAACTGATCCTAAGGCAACTAGAAAGACTACTTAATAGTTGGTGCACGGAACTTATATACGTGTTTGGATTTGTCGAGCGGGCGAGTAGCTTCCCCACCAGTGCATTCAATGTACTGATAATCCACCAGTTTGTATGCAGGGTGCGGGAGAACCTCGTTCGGTGCGGATGCTCCTTCGTGCATGCTGAGGTATGAAGATCACTCCGAAGCAGCATTACGTCTGGAACTGAAGCACATATACAAGACATAATATTGTGAACATCGCCTGAACATCGCCTGAATATCGCCTGTACAATCATTCCACAATTATAGCCACTTGGCACGCTTTTACTGTTTCAGAGAGAGAGGCTTGAACGACTTATAATCTTGGCTATACGCCGTATGTAACACTTATTTATATTCAATAAAGAGTTGCTTTACTTCAACTTGTGTTTTAATGCTTCCGCTATATTGTCAACTCAGTGAACTTATTACCGATCGCCTATGCGTTCATGACTCCGCTGCACTCGAACAATCTGTGCGACTCTGTGGCTTAGAACTCTTACTGCCAGCCAATGAACCATGGCCTTGCACGGGCGTGGATCACGCTCGTGCGGCATCACGCCCGAATGGGTCATAAAGCGATCGTTCCGTGGGAGCGCTGGCGCGATGATTCTCGCCTAACGAGAATGGTCGATTTAGCCCACGGGAGATCGGGGCGTGACATATTGGTATCAGAGCCTGGCTTCTATGCCTTTGGACTTCATTTCGAATATCTCTATTTCGAAAGCTCGTTCATGGGTTATATGCACGCTCTCTCTCAATGTCTCGATGGGATGTGCCAACAATAAGTCTAAATACTTTCAAAATACATTTTGAATGATATGCTTGCTTGTATGATACTGTGCTGCGAGTGGCCTTTGTGCCAACCTGTGCGAACCCTTGAGAGTATCACAGTAGCTTGTCCAATTTTATTAACTCTAAGTTTGGTTGAATGCATCTATTCGAGGGACGCCTTGAACTTGTGCACCATCCAAGACTTAAGGAAAGGTAAAACTCGGGTGCTAAGACTTCGCTATCACTAAGCTGGTTGACATGCTCATGCTAGAAGTGCACTTCGAAAGTGCACACGATCCAGACTAAGCGATATGCCGATCTCGACGCTTGTGTAAGAGAATATCCAAATAAATAAGTACAACGACTTGTATAGGTTTGCCTTAACCTTGTATCGTTAAATCAAAATTGATTGAAACGTACTGCTTGTCCTTAGTAAGTCTCGAGGACGAGACTTTTTCTAAGTTGGGTAGGATGTAACACCCCATTCCGTTCTAGCGGACTGCCAACTCAAACGGCAAAATTGCAACTGTCCCGACCCGCTTTGCCTCAAACGAAAAGCAAAGGATATCCAGACTTGTCCCTACAGGAATCCGGTTTAGACTTTCAAAGGCTCGCTTGACATATCGCTCTACCGAGGCGAATCATCGCTAAGGTGGGTGGCTACGGTGAACTTGTCTTTGCTTAGCCAGCACACATAAAAATATGGAATGTTCATGCTAGTCGCTAGGTGAATCACCCCCTGCATGCTAATAAAAATTCAACGCACCTAGCTAAGGGAATAATCCCAACTTGTATTGCTTATGCTAGAACATAGAAATGAAACATGCTTTTATATATGTTCAGACCCTCGCATGCTACCCTAGAACGTGTCGCTCGGGAAGTCCCCTAACGATTTCACCCCTCGGCTTACCTTCGGGCCCGAGCCAACGTGAATACTTGTGTTTATATAAATGCATACTTGTCTGCTTGTATGTTGCCTTGTTTTCATCAAAATCCTGGGAGACTACTAAGTAGTCGTTCCGTGCATGATTGAACCTGCAAGTATCCGGGACCATTGGGTCACCCAAGGCAGCCCCGAACCAGGGGAATGCATCAAGGCAAGTTATTCACTGATCAAAGAAACAAGATTCAAGTATCTCGTGTACTCGTATTCTCGTGAACTCGTTTTCTCGTGTTCTAGTGCACGCATGTTCTCATATTCTCATGTATCTCGTGATAATTGGAAGACCCCAAATTGTATGTCGTGGACTAGTTCCACGGACGGTCCATGGGGTACTGGGGCCGATCCGGTCCGGATGGAGCTTGTGTGTAGTCATCGTGTACAGGACTGGGTAGCTTGCAACGCATCGTGTACTCTCGTAGCATGCTATCCTTGTCCTTGACTATGTCCATAAATGGCTATGCCAGCGACTCGTGTTCATATAAATAAGTCATCCTCGCTTAGCGGCTATCCGCGTACGAGTCATTGCATCGCATCAAGAAATAACTGAACACCTGAACGATCATGTTATAACGACCCTCGTGTTTGCATATGCTATGCCTCTTGAATGTTTATACTTGCCCGTGCTTGAATTATTAATGTTTGCCTTGGACAGGGAATGACAAATGGTAAGTTGGTAAGTCTCGCCGTGCTTCCTCTCATGTCGCACGGCGCACTGCCACACGAGTTAGGCTATTCAATATTTGCATAAAACTGATCCTAAGGCAACTAGAAAGACTACTTAATACTTGGTGCATGGAACTTATATACGTGTTTGGTTTTGTCGAGCGGGCGAGTAGCTTCCCCACCAGTGCATTCAATGTACTGATAATCCACCAGTTTGTATGCAGGGTACGGGAGAACCTCGTTCGGTGCGGATGCTCCTTCGTGCGTGTTAAGGTGTGAAGATCACTCTGAAGCAGCGTTGCGTCCGGAACTAAAGCACATATATAAGACATAATGTTGTGAACATCGCCTGAACAATCATTCCATAATTGTAGCCACTTGGCATGCTTTTACTGTTTCAGAGAGAGAGGCTTGAACGACTTTTAATCTCGGCTATACGCCGGCTGTAACACTTGTTTATATTCAATAAAGAGTTGCTTTACTTCAACTTGTGTTTTAATGCTTCCGCTATATTATCAACTCAGTGAACTTGTTACCGATCGCCTATGCGTTCATGACTCCGCTACACTCGGACAATCTGTGTGACTCTGTGGCTTAAAACTCTTACTGCCAGCCAATGAACCATGGCCTTGCACGGGCGTGGATCACGCTCGTACGACACACGCCCGGATGGGTCATAAAGCGATCGTTCTGCGGGAGCGCTGGCGCGGTGATTCTTGCCTAGCGAGAACGGCCGATTTAGCCTGCAGGAGATTGGGGCGTGACACTACAGGAGTATCATTGTTTGCTCTTGGATCCATTACTCTGCATCTAAAATAAACTATAAGAGGCGCACAGAGGAATCAAGGCATGATTCATGTCAAGAATTTAATTCGAATCTGATATAGATATCAAGAACGATTCAATCAAGTGGATGGGATCCTATAATTTATCATATCCTTGTCGCAGGTTTCCTCGGTCCCTAAGTTGAAACCGAAATAATTTAGTCGTTGACATGCATGGTGTGGTGCCCCATTCCCCCTATTCGGGGAGCGCGGCTAAGAAATACTAGACGGTATCGTTCGATCGGGATAGATTGAAACAAGAACCCATCCTCTTATGGATTTGCTTCTTCGGAATCGATTTCTATATTCAGTGGACCGTGCCCCTGGGATCGACTTAGCGGCAGAGTCAGGAGGGACCTCTCCGCTGTATTCTTTTATTGCCTAGTTTTTGCTGTCGCTTGTTGCTTTCGTGCTTTGAGTTGGTTTTCAGATTTGCTTGAGATTTCTTGAACGGTTTCGATAATTTTATTATTTTCGTTCTTCGAACTGTACTTCAATTCCGATAATGGAAAGATTGGAAGAGGTATTGATCAGCTGTTCGTGGCAATGCAGGTGATCCAACAGTAGGTGCCGCTCGAACGGACTCCTAAAGCACTTCTTTCCTTCTTCCTTCCAACTACTAAGTGAGTGGCTACCATCCCGATTAGCTAGCCCTTCTTGCTAGTCTTCATATCTGAATCTTGTATTCGTGCTTGCCCCGATCAAACGATACCAAGTAATAACTAAATGATATCAAGATAATAAGGGAATAGACTTGGATCAATATGCTTGTCAATGAAACTTGTGAACGGTTACTTACTTACATGCTTGCTCGTTTGAATTGTTCATCATATGCATAAATACAAGTTAGAATGCTTACTTCTTCTATAAACATGCTATATGTAGAACACTCTTTGCCATGCAACAATTGATCAGGAAGGCTATGCAAAATAAACCATACAATGCTACATATCTCCTGATTTCATTGCCTCAGATACATAAAGGGTAAACTAAACACAAACGCCGTTGATCACGGACAACTTGTGCACAAGGCCTTCAGGTTCCCGCGGACGGTTGCTGGGGCACTGGCACCGATCCGATCCGGACGAAACTTCAAGAATAGTCTCTCCCATAGGCGGGATGGCGTGCAGCGATACATGTGCCTCCGTCATCTTAGCCTGAGACTAAACCCGTCCATTAATGCATCAAGCCAGTGATCCCCTCGTATATTTAAACCTGTTGCAAACTAACTTGTGTCTTGTTGGCAGGGAAGGCAAGGTAAGTATTATACAGGTGGTTCAGACGGACAGGTAAATGTCACCGAGCGGTGGCAGGTTATTTCATTAATTTCTATATCTATTGCTTGCTGTAAAATGAACTAAGGCAAGATAGTAAGACCACAATAAATATGCATTCTTCATTAAAAATAACGTGTTGATTGGTATAGTTGGGTTAGCTTGACTTCACCAGTGCGTTTTGATGTACTGACCCTCGTTGAAACAGGTTCCCCGCGCTAAGGAGAACCAAGCGAGAAGCAGAAGACAAACCCCCAATCCAGTCCAGCTGTAGATACGCCTTGATCGTGCCACCTTTTGAAGCATTTTGAAGATAGAAGCTTGCAACCAAACGATTATGCAGCTTCATGGAAAGGCCGTCGTTCTGACCCAAGGTCTTATATTTTGAGTTTAGTAAGGGATGTAATGTATATGACTGCTATCTCATTTTGTGTCAACACTTTTGTAAACCCATGGAAGCAATCCTTATGACTCGGTTCAAGGAGTTTATAATAGATGTTCATATTATCAATAAAAAAAGAACTTTTCCATGCTTCAAATCTGTGTTCGTTTAATCTGCGTACTCTGAATATGTGCTCGCTATGCGAAAATAAAATACTTAGCCTTGTGCGGTGCGTAACCTAGGCCCGTACGGCGGTCACGCCCGGGGGACGACTATCGATTCCACGAAATCGGGGCATGACATGTTGGTATCAGAGCACAGCTTCAAAGTTCCTTTGACTCTTGAACTGGAAAAGTTCCCTTAACAATAAATCCCTGTGCGAACTCCTGAACTCGTTAAGGCCAAAATAAGATACGTTCATACAATAAGTCCATAATACCTTATGATCCTGATGTAATTTACCTTCTTTTGAAGGAATGACGCAAGCGCAACCATCAGCGCTAGCACCAGACGAGACACAGGCTCAAGAGAGCAGCTCCGGCACATCAGGAAGCTCTCGGAGCCAACGGGGCATGTCTCGAGCAGATCCGCTTAAGCAAGTGATGCAAATGTTAGAAGCACAAAGACAGAGAGATGATGCCCGCCAAGCCAAGTTCGAGAGCAATCTAGAGGCCCGACTCTCAGTCCAACAAAAGCAGGTAGATATCCTGCAGCAACTTGTTCAGACTATGGCCTCCAACTAGTCCGCAGCGACAGCAGCGACTCTGGTGGAACAACCAATGCTTGAAGTCAAGACACCGTAAGTACCAGGGACGAGGGAAGTGACTGCCTTCACCTTTGGTAACTTCAAGAAGGTCTGCAATACGCCATTTAAAGGGACTGAGGACCCAATCGTGGCCCTAGATTGGCTCGCCGAGCTTGAAGACCATTTTTCTCTCCTAGAAGTGCCTGAAGACAAGCGCGTCGCTTGTGCTCAACTACAGCTTCGCCTCAATGCGCACGACTGGTGGGACGTGCATCGACGATCTCTTCAACTTGGACATGGAGAGGAGGCGATCGCGTGGACGACTTTTCATGCCGCGTTTGAGGAGGAGTTTGTACCCCTACCTGTACGTCGTCAGGGAGAAAATGAATTTGTACAACTACGACAGGGCAGCATGACTGTAAAGCAATACTCTGCAGAATTCAACAAGCTGGCAAAATTTGCTAGTTCCTATCTACCAGATGCAGCGAGTCATGCAAGATGATTCGAAGGAGGGCTATGTCCTGGCATCCATGCACACGTAGTCGTTCCACAGTAGCAGACCATGCGGGGAGTCTTAAACCATGCCCTCTCCCTCGAATCGCAGTATCCTCACGTTGCTGCCGGCGCTGTGCAATCCTCCAATCACAAACGCCAAGGCAATGATAGAGGAAACACCGCTGCAAAGCGCCCTAACAACGGCGGTTCGAAAAAGAGAAATTCAGGGCAACGATGTGAATTCTGTAGGAGGACAGGGCACGTTGAAAGTGAATGTCGTCGAAAGTACGGGTTATGCCTCATATGTGGAGCTTCTGATTATGCCATTCCAAACTGTCCAAAATATGCAGAATGTCGTCCTCCACAACAAAATCAAAATGCTGCAACCCAGGCCAACCGAGCTGCGCCTCAGCAAGGGCGTAATCAGGCTCAAGACCGGGTCTATACCATGACACGAGAAGAAGCTTTGGCCTCGGACACCGTGGTGTCAGGTACTTTGCTTTTTAATAACATACCTGCTCGTGTTCTATTTGATTCTGGTGCAACACATAGCTTTATATCTACAAATTTTGCCACGGAGAACAATATAGAAATGACTCCGTTGCATTTAGATTTAAGTGTTAGCACCCCATCCGGTACGAGAATACCTGTCCGTTCAGTCTGCCAAGGTGGTCACATCTATATTGGAGGAAGGAAACTATCGCTTGATGTTTTAGTCCTAGATGTTCGGGACTACGATATCATTTTGGGAATGGATTGGCTCGGCGCATGCGCGGCAACTATAGAGTGTGTAGAGAAACGAGTCCTTTTCCGTCTGCATGGAGAAGCCAAATTCTGTTACATTAGTAGTCCAGCGACGGATGCGACCATGGCCTGCATGGTGATATCTGCAACATATGCTCGACGAATGCTCCACTCGGGCTGCGAGGGATTTCTATCGTCAGTTTGGGACACACGGCAGGACTACGCAAACGTTGAGTCTACTTTCGTTGAGACGGAGTTCCCCGATGTGTTTCCGAGCGAACTACCCGGCATGCCGCCAGACCGAGAGATTGAATTTACTATCGATACATTTCCAAATACGCAGCCGATTTCCAAGCCTCCGTACAGAATGGCTCCTGCAGAACTGAAGGAATTAAAATGCCAACTTCAGGAATTACTTGATCGTGGGTTCATCCGTCCGAGCGTGTCTCCTTGGGGTGCGCCTGTGCTCTTCGTGAAGAAGAAAGACGGAACTCTACACCTCTGCATAGACTACAGGGAATTGAACAAGGTCACAATCAGAAACAAATATCCTCTACCACGGATTGATAACTTGTTTGATCAGCTACAGGAGGCAGCAGTGTTTTCAAAAATCGATCTTCGCTCGGGGTATCACCAGCTGAAGATTAAGCCTGAAGACACGCCGAAAGACACGCCGAAGACTTGTAAACCCCCTCACCAAAAATAGATATTTTGTATATATTTTATATTATTATATTTATTATATATATTGAATTACTTTAGAGTATTCTCTTAGTTAATTAGAAAATAAATTTATTAGTATATTTACTTATGTAAATATTTATTTAGAATCATTTTTAGGTTATTTTAGATTTTTGTAGATTTTTCAAGAATTTTTAGGTAATTAAAACATAGGAACCTAAATTTCTAGGACTTCCATGATTTACCTTGAGACCATACTTGCATACTTGCATGTTGTTCCTACCAAATATTTATTTTAGTTTAAAATATTTAATTATATTTTTCTGTAAATTATTTAGAATTTTAAGAAATTTATTTATATTTTTAAAATTATTTAGGATTTATTTGGATATATATAGTCTTAATATTAGATATATGATAATTTAGTGTTAATAGATATTAATAAGATTATATATAAATTATTTGTATTATCTTTAATTCTATTTAAGATTATAAATTATTGAGATAAACATAAACTCTATTTTAAATTAATTCAAATTCTGAGCCTACTAGGAAAGCAACTTCATGCATATCCTATCCTTATTTAAATTCATCATAATCCTATCCAAATTAACCAATCCTAGCCGTATTCAATTAAGTAGTGTCCACCATTATAAATATCTCATCCTTCATATTTTTTTCCTCCAAATTCACCTCTTTTTCGTCCAAAAAGAGTCAAAATTCGTCATAATTTTAGCCTCATTTTCTAGTAGTTATGACGACTTAAAAAGACGATATCTCCTAGCTCCGGACTCCAAACGCGCTCCAGTTTTTTTTGTTAGAATCATATCAAGGTTAGTTTTCTGAATATATAAACTATTTTAATAATTTCAAAACCAATTTTTCCATAAAATTCTAAAAGTGCCAGATGTCCAAAATCAGACGCGTTTTGGTATTTTCGAGATTTCGGGAGATCCCAAACTCGGAATTATGAACCGTTTAAAGTTTCAGAAAGTTGACATGATGAACTTACATAAAATTACTTTTTCAGAATTTAAAATGTAAGTTTAATATACTATAAAATTCGTGCGACATAGACGTAAATAGGAAACCACCGAAAACTATCATCTATTCGTCCTTGTGGCCATAACTCTTTACCGACTTGTGATTTTATAAAACCATCGATTATGACATTCATGTAGCGCTAAAATCTATAGGATTTATTACACAAATACAGGATTTGAGTTGGTTGACTTTTTGGTCAACGGATTGCCTCGATTTGTGTGTCACGTATCACAAATCCGTAAAATTGATTTTTTTGGACCAAAATTAGGATTTAACAATAAAATTAGATTATAATAAAATTAAAATACTATTTTAAGTTATTTTATTCAGAATTAAAATAGATTAAAATTGAGGAACCTATTCACCCACTTTTGTAACCTAACTTGTTTAATTTATGTGACGGGTAGATCGGACGACGCCTTGAGTTGGGACTTCATCCTTTTCAGATCAGGAAAGATACCTTGCCAAATTGCTTACAGTATTTTGCATGCTTAGTATATTTTTGTATATTTTCCTTTCAGTCATTACTATATATTAGATATGTTGACACACACTTGACACTTAGTATCATGAGAGGACAATCATTAGGCGTATGGGCTTTTAACCACTCTGGTAAACCGTAGTCACTAGCACGCACCATGGTGGTCGTGTCCGATGGTCGCTACCCCCGAGGTATGTCGATTGATGGAGTTCGAGGGTCGCTACCCCCGAGGTATGTCGGCTGATGATGTCCACTGACGAGTGTATGAGTTGTGATGATTAGATCGAGTAGCCTACCCTTGTCCATACGTCGAAAAGTTGTCCTCATTTGCATTCATATAGATTGTCTTGTACAGCGTACTTATATATTTTCAAACATTATGCATGTTTACTGTATTCAAATTGGCATGCTTCTATGTATCTTGTTACGTCCCTCTGAGGACCTGGTCCCTTTCCAGGTGTAGATGTTCACAACTTTTCATAGGAGCACGGATCAGGACTTACCACTTATCTCTTCCAAGGAGGTCTTACCTTCTGAGCATCAGTGATTATCTCTAGCGAGGGATCCCTTCGCTGATACCTTTATATCATCATCTCATTTATATTGGAGATTTACCCTTCTTCCTTATTTTAGTATTGATATAGTCATTGGTAGTGGATTTGTCTCCACCCGACTATTATTTTAGATTATTCAGACTCGTTATTCTAGTTTAGTTATTTCTTTTTTATGACTTGTTGTGTGGATGAGATTAGGATTTATGTGACTTGTGACTATATATATACCACATGTGAGTTAATATTCATATTACGGCGTACGTATGTATTATGATATCCATATATTAGAGTTGTCATATACATACGGCTGGCATGCTTACGTGTTCCTAGTCTTACATATTTTGGGACTGGGGTGTGACAAAACTGCCTTTCGAACCCGCTACGGACATTATGAATTCACAGTGATGCCGTTTGGACCGATGAATGCACCTGTTGCATTCATGGATTTGATGAACCGTATATTTCGGCTTTCATCGATAAATTCGTGGTAGTTTTTATCGATGACATTTTGGTGTACTCGAAGACTAGGGATGAGCACGCAGGATACCTGCGGATGGTGCTGCAAACCCTTCGAGACAACAAGTTGTATGCCAAATTGAGTAAATGTAAATTTTGGCTAGACAGTATATCCTTTTTGGGACATATCATCTCTTCGGAAGGCATTTCAGTTGATCCGAAGAAGGTAGAAGCCATTATATAGTGGAAACGACCGGAGTCAGCTAGCGACATCCGAATTTTTCTTGGACTGGCAGGTTACTACCATAGGTTTATACAAAATTTTGCTAGAATTGCTTCGCCCTTGACTCAGCTCACACGGAAGGGTGCGAAGTTTACTTGGACGGACGACTGTGAAGCTTCATTTGCGGAGTTAAAGCAGCGCCTCGTCTAAAGGACTGGGATGTGTTCTGATGCAGAGGGATAAGGTGATAGCCTTCGCGTCGAGGCAGTTAAAGCCTCACGAGAAGAACTATCCGACTCATGATTTAGAATTAGCTGCAGTAGTGTTTGCGCTGAAGCTGTGGCGCCACTACCTTTATGGCGTGCCGTGTGAAATCTACACGAACCATAAGAGCTAGAAATACTTGTACACTCAAAAGGATTTGAATCTTCGGCAGCGGCGATGGCTTGAACTCCTTAGCGACTTCGATCTCATGATCAGATACATGCCTGGCAAGGGAAACATAGTAGCTGACACACTGAGTCGAGTGTTTGTAGGGAGTTTGGCTATTGATGATAGGCTGCGCCAAGATTTTGAATCACTGGGCATTACACTAAAAATTAGATACAAAAAGTGGGTGCAAGTAACACAACTGCGCCTCGAACCAAACTTGTTACATAAAGTGAAGGCCGCTCAGAAGGACGACCCCTTTCTGCAAAAGATTCATGCCCTTATCTCAGCAGGAAAGGCGTCCGACTTTGCGGTAGGCACGGACGGGATGCTTCGAGTGAAGGGAAGACTGTGCATTCCAAATGACGCGGCCCTCAGAAAAGAGATACTCACGGAGGCCCATTATGCTAGTTATACTTCTCATCCGGATAGCACAAAGATGTATCGGGATCTCCACACGATATTTTGGTGGCACGGCTTAAAACGGGATATGGCACAGTTCATGTCGCATTGCATGGCTTATCAGAGAGTAAAGGCCGAATACCAGAAACCAGGCGGAGAGCTTCAAAATTTTGCTATTCCGGAGTGGAAATGGGAACATATAACGATGGATTTTATTGTTGGCTTGCCAAGGACGCAACGGGAACATGATGCTGTTGGGTTATTGTTGATCGCCTCACCAAGTCTGCTCATTTCCTGCCTATCAAATCTACTTGGAGTGCTGATCGCTTGGCTCAAATCTACCTCAACGAAATCGTTCGGCTCTACGGCGTGCCCGTATCCATAGTCTCCGATCGAGATGGTCGATTCATATCACATTTCTGGGAAAGCCTGCAGTCAGCAATAGGGACAAAGTTGAAGTTCAGCTCCGCCTACCATCCACAGACCGACGGCCAAACATAACGTGTCAACCAGATCCTCGAAGACATGCTGCGACTCTGCGCCTTGGATTTGAAGACTAGTTGGGACTTGCATCTACCGTTAGCCGAATTCGTTTACAACAATAGTTATCAATCAAGCATTCAAATGGCGTCGTATGAGGTATTATACGGGCGAAAGTGTCGATCTCCGATCTGTTTGTAATGCCCCAGTCCCAAAATACCAAGGGACTAGATACGTGGCAATGGCCAGCAGCATGCACCGATGGACAAACCCAATTTAATGGATCCATCGGGGCATACTTAAGCTGTAAATATAGGTCTACAATAATAAGCCTAAACTAATCTCATCCACACACAAATTATAAGAACAACAGCAAATAAAAAAAGTACATCAATGTCCAATCTCAGCAAAGTATGTCAGGGAACAACCCGATAAAAGTCTAAAACACTGGTTCAACAGACTAGAACAAAGGAGTCCAAAATAAAGTATCTGATGAGTACAAATAACATAAACTCAAGAAAAGTCTTCAGCCATCACCTCTGCTTCTAAGTTTGGTTCAGCTTCAGCAACAGCTTCTGGTACAGCTTCAGCTCATGTCCCGTAAACCTCGGGATAATGCTCTTCTGTTAAACCTGGGGACATCATCCGGATCCAGGTCCTCAGGGGACATAGCAAGGTACAGATAATACAAGCCAAATAAATGCAGTAAAATAGTAAATAGCATAAGCAGGGTATCTACATAACCATCTATGTGAAAATGCAACTGAGAGCATCACTAGTACTCAGGCTGAGACTGCTACAAGCTCTGTGTCGGAGAGCCGGTAGCAGTAATAACAAGTAATGGGTCTAGCTCTGCTCGAGAGTCTACAACCTCACAATAATAGTAGATATATATAGAACAGTCTGTAGCCTGTGTGTCTCTCCCCACCCAATGTAACCATACGTCTCATGTCCATAACGTCTCATGTCCATGTCACGTGAGATCATAGCTAATGCAATAAGTCATAATCTCTAGGAATATAATATCTATGTCCATCCTGTATCCTACACAGAATTACCATGAATATCTTAAGAAGATTCTGTCCTATGTTTGGTGTCAAGTGTCCTAGGTTATTGTACTTGATACAACAAGTACTAGAATGTAAAGGGTCACGAATGTCCATCTCTAAATGACGTACACAACTCCGCATACGGGGTTGGCACCCGACTATAATCGGACGCTTAGTAGGTCATACGGCCCTAGGTTTAAGCATAATGAATAATATAAATAAGCAAGGAAATTATTATCAAAACTACATAATTTGTCAAGGTACACTTACCTGGGGTTGGAATACCAGTAGCGATCCCTGTATCCGTGGGTTCAGCAAATACTCCTCCAAAAGCTGAAATGAATATTACCAACAGTCTCAGAACATAAGAAATAGCTAGAAACGCCTGTCCTTAAGTCCAGTTTGGACACAAGGGCAAAAACGACATTTTCAATTCAAAGCGGGGTCCAAACGTGGGCCGCTTTGCACTGAAAAATGCGTCAGGGTCAAAGGTCTCCAAATCAGTTCAACTTAGTGTCAACAGGTCAGGAACAATGATACGAACCCAACAAAACTTCCAAAATTGGATTCCGATGAGCCGTTCTCAAAATCGCCCGTCAAGTGGAGCATGTGGGGCCCACGACACGCAATTTTTCCATCGTTCTCAGAATCGAACCAAACTTGACTCACAGGACCAACATATTGCTATGAGTCCGATGGCGCAAGTTATGTCTCGATCCGACGTGTATTCACTAAGTTATAGCAAAATACAGAAAAGTCAGATACGGGGCGTTGTCCGCGGATACGTACTGATTCCGGTGTGCACGCACATCCGAATCAGCTTCTGTAAAATCTTGTACGTCCGTATCAACGATGCGCACGTATCGGTGAAGACCGCACGTGACCAAGTCGTCCCGTTTGGCGGGACGTACTCAGTTCCGGGGTGAAACAGGGCGTTGGTTTTCCTGTTTTTGGATCGCGGTTCGCGATCACCACAGGTCGCGATGCACCGAGCGGTTTGCACGAGCACCGAGGGGGTCATGCAGGCTACGTGATGCAACAAACGGAATTGATAATGGGGCAGCGAAAAGAAAGTTACGAGTACCTGAACAGGGCTCCGAAAAATTACGTTTCTCGTGTCCAACACGTGTCCGCGTCGCGTCTAGGGTTAAGGTTGTGTCCGTGTCGTCCCTAGGGCATCTGTTTGCTGGTGTCACCGGAGTTGGCTAGCCACGGCAGGGCGAGCTGCTCGGCGAGGGCTCGGAGACGCCTCGGGGAGGCCGGGTGGCTGGGCACGGGGAGATCCGGCGGAGGTCGTCCCGTTTTTGGCGGAGTCGGGGAGGTCAGCAGCTAGGGGAGAGATGCTGGAGCTGGATGGAGGGGAGGTCCGACGCTCGGGGGAGGCGATAGCCGGGTCTGGGCGGAGCTCTGAAGGAGGGGCGGAGGACGACTCACGGCGGAGGGCTGGAGGGTTGGCCGGGAACAACGATCAAGGGGGTTAGGTCACCAGCAGGGGGCGGATTTATAGGGGGACCAAGGGAGAGGGGGAGGCGGCCGGTGCGAGGAAGTGGAAGGTGGAGCGATCGGGGGTTCGGGGAGACGAAGGGAAACGTCGCCGACGGCCGGAGGGAGGTGAATCGGACCAGGCGGCGGGTTCGTCGGTTGGGGGAGAGAAGGAGATTCGGGTCGGGTCGGGTTCTGGCGGGTCGGGTCTGACCCGGATCCGACCCGTTAAGGGTTTGGGCCGGTTCGGTCAGACCGGCCGGTCCGGTCCGGTTCAGACTTTGGGTTCGGTTTAGTTTTTATTTTATTGGATTAATTAATTAGTTAAATTAAATAATAGTTTTTAATGCTTTAAAAATTCATCCGGGATCCAATAAATTCCCGAAAAATTACCCCATGTCCGGTTTTTAATTTTACACTAGAAAATATAATTTTCATCACATTTTAATATTATTTAATATCTTTTAAAAATTTATTTTAAATCAGACTACCTTATTTTATTTGTTTAAAAATACAGAAAAATGCTGATCAAATTCAGAAAATTAAATTTAAAATTCTTAAAATTTTTAGGTGATTACAATCTACCCCCCTTAAGAAAATTGCGTCATCGCAATTAAAGATTAAGCTACTAAAGAACAGAATTAAGGGATTTACAAAAATTACTTAGGTTATACCTGCATCCTCGAATAAATGGGGATATCGCTGGCGCATGATATCCTCCCTCTCCCAGGTAGATTCACCAGGTGAGTGTTGCTTCCAAGCCACACGAACCAGTTTAATTGTCTGCCCTCGCAGTGTCTTATCACTGGTGCCGAGTATACCCACTGGTTGTTCTTCATATCTCAGGCTTGGGCCTACTGCGATCTCAGAATGATCAACTACGTGACTTGGGTCAGTCATGTACCTTCTCAGCTGTGAGACATGGAATACATCATGCACTCCCTCTAAAGATGGAGGTAATGCAAGACGATAGGCCACCTCACCAATGCGCTCCAGAATATCAAAGGGCCCAATGTACCTTGGACTCAACTTGCCTCTGCTCCCAAAGCGAATAGTTCCTAGAGTAGGTGAAATCCTCAGGAATACATGTTCTCCTTCCTTGAACTCCAGGGGACGTCGGTGTGTATCAGCCCATTGCTTCTGTCTGTCCTGAGCTGCACGAAGATAATTCTGGATTTGTTTCACCTTCTCCACTGTTTGCATCACCAACTCTGGTTCCAAGATTTGACGCTCTCCTACGTCACTCCAGCATATCGGCGATCTGCACTTCCTACCGTATAACGCCTCGAAAGGTGCCATCTTGATGCTTGCCTGATAACTGTTATTGTAGGAGAACTCCACCAAATACAAATGATCTTCCCAAGACCCTCCAAAATCTAACATACATGATCTCAGCATATCCTCCAGGATCTGAATTATACGTTCTGATTGACCATCTGTCTGTGGATGATAGGCAGTGCTGAATTTGAGTCTGGTGCCAAGACTCTCTTGCATGCTTCGCCAGAAATGAGATATAAATCTCGAATCTCGATCTGATACAATACTAACCGGCACTCCATGCAATCTTACAATTTGTCGCATATACATATCAGCTAGTACCTCTGTGGACTGTCCAACTCTAAACGGCAAGAAATGTGCCGATTTAGTGAGTCGATCCACGATAACCCATATCGCATCTTTTCCGCTGGGGCTCCTTGGGAATCCTGTGATGAAGTCCATGGTGATATATTCTCACTTCCATTCTGGTATGGGAAGCGGCTGCAACATTCCTGCAGTCCTCTGATGCTCTGCTTTCACTTGTTGGCAGACTAAATATTTAGCTACAAATCTTGCAATCTCCCTCTTCATTCCATGCCACCAATAATACTGCCTTAGATCTCGGTACATCTTTGTCCCTCCTGGATGAACAGAGTACATGGAGCTATGTGCTTCAGTCATTAACTCCTGTCTCAATTCTCCATTTGGAACATATAGGCGATCTTTGCACCTTAATGTCCCATCCTCATGTATGCGAAGTCCCGTCTGTATGCCTGCTTCTGTCTTCTCCTTGAGTCTTCGAAATCTAGCATCAGTAGGCAAAGCTTCTTTAATCCTTTCCACAAGCGATGACTTCACTTCCAAATTAGCCAGCAAGCCACTCTGTCTTGGTAGAATAACCTCTATCTGGAGCTCCTGTAAATCTTTTAATAGCTCAGGCTGCATCGTCAAAAAATAAGCCGTAGGCTTCCTACTGAGTGCGTCTGCTACTACATTTGCCTTCCCTGGGTGGTACTGCAGATCTATATCAAAGTCCACCATCAACTCAAGCCAACGTCTTTGCCTCATGTTAAGCTCCTTCTGAGTATATACATACTTCAGACTTTTGTAATCAGTGAAGATTTCCACCTTCTCTCCATAAAGATAATGCCTCCAAATCTTCAGTGCAAATATTACTGCAGCTAACTCCAGATCATGCGTTGGGTAGTTCTTCTCATGAACCTTCAACTGTCTCGATACATAAGCAATAACTTTGCCATGTTGCATCAAAACACATCCTAAGCCACTACCTGACGCATCGCTGTAAACAACAAAACCTCCCGACCCTGAAGGAAAAGTCAAGACAGGTGCTGTTGTTAGATGCCTCTTTAATTCTTCAAAGGCCTTCTGACACTCTTCTGTCCATGCAAACTCTTGATATTTCCGTGTCAACTTCGTCATTGGCTCCGCAATCCTTGAGAAATTTTCTACGAACCTTCTGTAATATCCAGCAAGTCCTAGAAAACTCCTCACCTCAGCAACTGATGTTGGTGTAGGCCAAGTCTCAATGGCAGCAACCTTCTCGGGATCAACTGACAGTCCTTCTCCTGAGATAATATGCCCTAAGAATGGCACCTTATCCATACAAAACTCATATTTACTGAGCTTAGCATATAGCTTCTCCTGCCTCAACGTCTCTAGCACGATTCTGAGATGCTCCTCGTGCTCTTCGTGGCTTTTGGAATATACCAGAATGTCATCAATAAACACAACCATAAATTTATCCAAGTATTGATGGAAAACTCGGTTCATCAAACTCATGAAAATAGCAGGCGCGTTGGTTAAACCAAACGGCATTACTAAGAACTCATAGTGTCCATACTTAGTCCTGAAGGCTGTCTTCGGGATATCTTCCTTCCTCACTCTAACCTGGTGATAACCGGATCTAAGGTCAATCTTCGAGAATACCCTAGCTCCACTCAATTGATCAAATAAGTCATCAATGCGTGTCAAGGGATACCGGTTCTTAATGGTCACAGCGTTTAACGCCCTGTAATCAATACACAGGCGAACTGTTCCATCCTTCTTTGGTACAAAAAGTATGGGTGCTCCCCAAGGTGAAACACTGGGCCGGATGAAACCCTTCTCCAGAAGATCATTAACTTGATTCTTCAACTCCACTAACTCCTTAGGTGCTAGCCGATATACCGATGAAGTGATAGGCTCTGCTCCTGGAGTTAAGTCTATTATGAATTCTATTTCCCTATCAGGTGGTAAACCTGGAAGATCATTGGAAAATACATCCACAAACTCTGTTATGACTCTTGGGTAACCTGACTCTCCTTCTACAGATAATACCCTAAGAGTTGGCTGAACACCTTGCTCTACAGCTCCCCGAAGAAACTCAAACTCTGAATGTCCACGTGGTCTAAATATAACCTTTCCAAGCCGACAATCAAGAGTCGCATAATACTGACTTAACCAGTCCATACCAAGTACAACATCATAGTCAGGCATAGAAAAGATCAGAAATTGGGCACGCATTTCTCTTCTACAGACTACTACCGAACATGATCTACAGATATCACTAACCGGTATAATTCTACCTCCCGTAAGAATTCTCTTAGTCTTCGGAAGGGGTACAGTAGCTACTCTATGGTGGCTACGAAGCTAGCAGCTATGAATGAATGCGATGCTCCAGAATCAAATAAAGCAACAGCAGGTAATGAAGCTACTAAAATAGTACCTGCTATAACTTCTCCAGCAATAGCTTCTTCCTGAACAGCCAATGCAAATGCCTGACCTCGTCTCTGAGCTGGACCCCTCTGCTGACGAGCCTGCTGGAATAGTGCTGCCTGAGGTGGCAATGGTGGTCTCTGCTGATATCCTCCTGGAGCTGGTGGTCTGACTCCTCCAACTCCTGTCTGCTGGGCTTCCATTGCTGGAAAATCTGGCCTTGGTGCAGGTAAAGCTAGTCGTGGTGCTCCCTCTCTGCGTTCAGAGCAGTCCCTGGATAGATGCTGGTTGGATCCATAAACCAGGCATAGTCCCAATTTGCGTCTGTACTCCTTTTCAATGTGGCCCAACTTGCCGCAGAAATGACAAGTAGGTAGAGTTCTTGTTGCTACTCTCTGAGGTAGATTCTTTTGGAGTCGTTTTGCAGAATCCCCCTGTGATGCCTTGGATGGTACTGAGGTAAATGGCCGCTTCAGACTTGACTCCCTCCTGGTGACGCGCTCCATGCGTCGTGCTGCAGCAAGGACGTCGGTGTACGATGTAGGTGCAACAGATCCAATCAACCTCTGAAGCTCAAACCTGAGTCCGTCAAAGAACTTCTCCGCCTTCTCTTCTTCGGTAGGAATTAGAGAAGGGGCGAAACGACTCAGGTGAATGAATTCGGCATTGTACTCCTCCACCGTCATATTGCCTTGGATGAGTCGGTTGAACTTGTCTCGAAGTTCTGACCGAGCAACAGCTGGGATATACATCTCTTAGAAGAGTCTGGAGAACTCCTCCCAAGTGACTCAGTCATGCCCAAGCCTCCTCTCTTCGGCTAGCCACCAGTGGTGCGTATTGTCCGTTAGTTGCATCCGGACAGCAGTCATCCATCTCTCTCGCGGAAGTTCAGCTGCTTCCAACTGATGTTGTGTGTTTGTGAGCCACTCATGCACTTCAATTGGTCCTTCCTTGCCCGAAAAGGTACGGGGTTTGAGTTAACGAAAATCAGTGATAGATCCCGTCGCTGGTCGCCTAGCTTACGGGTTTGCCTGCTCCAATGCATTTACTAGGCTGGTTCTCAGGTACTCTGCCTTCTGACGATGCGCCTCTTGTTGAACTTGCTGTTGAGCTTGCATCATGGCATAAAACATCTGGAACATCTACTGTCCATCCATTGCTTGCCCTGGTGGAAAGACAGGCATCTGCGGAGTGAACTGCGGCGGAGGTGGGATGTCGTCACGCCTGAACCTTGAGTTATGCTGCTCAGCTTGTCCACTTTGAGAGGATTGTCCTCTGTTCTCAGGTGTAACTCCATCCCCATAGGTAACCACAGCATCTTGTGGTGTACTTAAAAGAATTTCATCTCCAATTCTTGGATCCATCTTTCTGCATCCAAAATAAACTTTATGAGAACGTTCAGTAGAATCAAAGCAGGATGCAAATCAAGTACTTAATTCGAATGCGATATAGAGTTTTAAAAACGATTCAACAAATGGATGAGATCCTACAACCTATCCTATCCTTTTACAGGCTGGTTTGGTCCCTAAGTTAAAACTGAACAATTTTGTCGTTGACCTGCATGGGCCACCACAAAAACTATGTCACGTCCCAGTCCCAAAATACCAAGGGACTAGATACGTGGCAATGGCCAGCAGCATGCACCGATGGACAAATCCAATTTAATGGATCCATCGGGGCATACTTAAGCTGTAAATATAGGTCTACAACAATAAGCCTAAACTAATCTCATCCACACACAAATAATAAGAACAACAGCAAATAAAGAAAGTACATCAATGTCCAGTCTCAGCAAAGTATGTCGGGGAACAACCCGATAAAAGTCTAAAACACTGGTTCAACAGACCAGAACAAAGGAGTCCAAAATAAAGTATCTGATGAGTACAAATAATATAAACTCAAGAAAAGTCTTCAGCCATCACCTCTGCTTCTAAGTTTGGTTCAGCTTCAGCAACAGCTTCTGGTACAGCTTCAGCTCCTGTCCCGTAAACCTCGGGATAATGCTCTTCTGTTAAACCTGGGGACATCATCCGGATCCAGGTCCTCAGGGGACATAGCAAGGTACAGATAATACAAGCCAAATAAATGCAATAAAATAGTAAATAGCATAAGCAGGGTATCTACATAACCATCTATGTGAAAATACAACTGAGAGCATCACTAGTACTCAGGCTGAGACTGCTACAAGCTCTGTGTCGGGGAGCCGGTAGCAGTAATAACAAGTAATGGGTCTAGCTCTGCTCGAGAGTCTACAACCTCACAATAGTAGTAGATATATATAGAACAGCCTGTAGCCTGTGTGTCTCTCCCCACCCAATGTAACCACACGTCTCATGTCCATAACGTCTCATGTCCATGTCACGTGAGATCATAGCTAATGCAACAAGTCATAATCTCTAGGAATATAATATCTATGTCCATTCTGTATCCTACACAGAATCACCATGAATATATCAGGAAGATTCTGTCATATGTTTGGTGTCAAGTGTCCTAGGTTATTGTACTTGATACAACAAGTACTAGAATATAAATGGTCACGAATGTCCATCTCTAAATGACGTACACAACTCCGCGTACGGGGTTGGCACCCGACTATAATCGGACGCTTAGTAGGTCATACGGCCCTAGGTTTAAGCATAATGAATAATATAAATAAGCAAGGAAATAATTATCAAAACTACATTATTTGGCAAGGTACACTTGCCTGGGGTTGGAATACCAGTAGCGATCCCTGTATCCGTGGGTTCAGCAAATACTCCTCCAAAAGCTGAAATAAACATTACCAACAGTCTCAGAACATAAGAAATAGCTAGAAACGCCTGTCCTTAAGTCCAGTTTGGACACAAGGGCAAAAACGACATTTTTAATTCAAAGCGGGGTCCAAATGTGGGCCGCTTTGCACTAAAAAATGCGTCAGGGTCAAAGGTCTCCAAATCAGTCCAACTTAGTGTCAACAGGTCAGGAACGATGATACGAACCCAAGGGAACTTCCAGAATTGGATTCCGATGAGCCGTTCTCAAAATCGCCCGTCAAGTGGAGCCTGTGGGGCCCACGACACGCAATTTTTCCAACGTTCTCAGAATCGAACCAAACTTGACTCACAGGACCAGCGTATTACTACGAGTCCGATGGTGCAAGTTTTGTCTCGATCCGACGTATATTCACTAAGTTACAGCAAAATACAGAAAAGTCGAATACGGGACGTTGTCCGCGGATACGTAGTGATTCCGGTGTGCACGCACATCCGAATCAGCTTCTGCAAAATCCCCCACGTCCGTGTCAACGATGCGCACGTATCGGTGAAGATCGCACGTGACCAAGTCGTCCCGTTTGGCGGGGCGTACCCAGTTCCGGGGTAAAATAGGGCGTTGGTTTTCCTATTTTTGGATCGCGGTTCGCGATCACCACAGGTCGCGATGCACCGAGCGGTTTATACGGGCACCGAGGGGGTCATGCAGGCTACGCGATGCAATAAACGAAATTGAAAACGAGGCAGCGAGGAAAAAGTTACGAGTACCTGAACAGGGCTCCGGGAAATTGCGTTTCTCGTGTCCAACACGTGTCCGCGTCGCGTCTAGGGTTAAGGTTGTGTCTGTGTCGTCCCTAGGGCATCTGTTTGCTGGTGTCACCGGAGTTGGCTGGCCACGGCGGGGCGAGCTGCTCGATGAGGGCTCGGGGACGCCTCGGGGAGGCCGGGTGGCTGGGCACGGGGAGATCCGGCAGAGGTCGTCCGGTTCTTGGCGGAGTCGGGGAGGTCAGCAGCTAGGGGAGAGATGCTGGAGCTGGACGGAGGGGAGGTCTGACGCTCGGGGGAGGCGATAGCCGGGTCTGGGCGGAGCTCTAAAGGAGGGGCTGAGGACGACTCACGGCGGAGGGCTGGAGGGTTGGCCGGGAACAACGATCAAGGGGGTTAGGTCACCAGCAGGGGGCGGATTTATAGGGGGACCAAGGGAGAGGGGGAGGCGGCCGGTGCGGGGAAGTGGGAGGTGGAGCGATCGGTGGTTCGGGGAGACGAAGGGAAATGTCGCCGGCGGCCGGAGGGAGGTGAATCGGAACAGTCGGCGGGTTCGTCGGTTGGGGGAGAGAAGGAGATTCGGGTCGGGTCGGGTCGGGTTCTGGCGGGTCAGGTCTGACCCGGATCCGACCCGTTAAGGGTTTGGGCCGGTTCGGTCAGACCGGCCGGTCCGGTCCGGTTCAGACTTTGGGTTCGGTTTGGTTTTTATTTTATTTGATTAATTAATTAGTTAAATTAAATAATAGTTTTTAATGCTTTAAAAATTTATCCGGGATCCAATAAATTCCCGGAAAATTACCCCATGTTCGGTTTTTAATTTTACACTAGAAAATATAATTTTTATCGCATTTTAATATTATTTAATATCTTTTAAAAATTCATTTTAAATCAGACTACCTTATTTTATTTGTTTAAAAATACAGAAAAATGCTGATCAAATTCAGAAAATTAAATTTAAAATTCTTAAAAATTTTAGGTGATTACACTGTTGGGATAAAGTTGGTGAATGGCAGATACTTGGCCCTGAGCTCGTGGAGCAGACTGTCCAGAAAGTTTGATTGATTCGCGAAAGACTAAAGGTAGTTCAAAGCCGTCAAAAGAGCTACACAGATATACATCGAAGACCACTAGAGTTCCTCGTAGGCGACCGGGTATTCCTCAAGGTCTCGCCCATGCAATGAGTCAGCAGGTTCGGGGCAAAGGGAAAGCTAAGTCCGAGATTTGTCGGTCCGTTCGAAATACTAAAGCGGGTTGCCTCAGTTGCTTATCAGATTGTCCTACCACCATCCCTATCCGACTTACATGATATATTCCATGTTTCTCAACTTAGGAAATATGTGTACGATCCGAGCCACATGGTAGACCTGGAACAACTGAACCTATAGGCCGACTTGACGTATGTAGAACAACCGGTACAAATTTTGGATAGGAAAGAAAAGCTGCTTTGGACTCGTTCGGTTCCTCTCGTGCGCATACTTTAGCGGAATCACTCTGTCGAAGAATCTACTTGGGAGCTTGAATCAGAGATGAGGAAAAGGTTCCCCTCATTATTTCCTAGTGGTAGGTTCTGTTCCTTAAGTTTCGGGATGAAACTTCCAATTAGTTAGGTAGGATGTGGTGCCCCGTTCCCCCTATTCGGGGAGCACGGCTAAGAAATACTAGACGGTATCGTTCGATCGAGATAGATTGAAACAAGAATCCATCCTCTTTATGGATTTGCTTCTTCGGAATCGATTCCCATATTCAGTGGACCGTGCCCCCGGGATCGACTTAGCGGCAGAGTCAGGAGGGACCTCTCCGCTGCATTCTTTTGTTGCCTAGTTTTCGCTGTCACTTGTTGCTTTCGTGCTTTGAGTTAGTTTTCGGATTTGCTTGAGATTTCTTGAACGGTTTCGATGATTTCATTATTTTATTTCTTCGAACTGTACTTCAATTCCGATAATAGAAAGAGTGGAAGAGGTATTGATCAGCTGTTCGTGGCAATGCAGGTGATCCAGCAGTAGGCGCCGCTCGAACGGACTCCTAAAGCACTTATTTTCTTCTTCCTTCCAACTACTAAGTGAGTGGCTACCATCCCGATTAGCTAGCCCTTCTTGCTAGTATTCACATCTGAATCTTGTATTCGTGCTTGCCCCGATCAAACGATGCCAAGTAATAACTAAAAGATATCAAGATAATAAGGGAATAGACTTGGATCAATATGCTTGTCAATGAAACTTGTGAACGGTTACTTACTTACATGCTTGCTCATTTGAATTGTTCATCATATGCATAAATATAAGTTAGAATGCTTACTTCTTCTATAAACATGTTATATGTAGAACACTCTTTGCCATACAACAATTGATCAGGGAGACTATGCAAAATAAACTATACAATGCTACATATCTCCTGATTTTATTGCCTCAGATACATAAATGGTAAACTAAACACAAACGTCGTTGATCATGGATAACTTGTGCACAAGGCCTTCAGGTTCCTGCGGACAGTTGCTGGGGCACTGGCACCGATCCGATCCGGACGAAACTTCAAGAATAGTCTCTCCCATAGGCGGGATGGCGTGCAGCGATACATGTGCCTCCGTTATCTTAGCCTGAGACTAAACCCGTCCATTATGGCATCAAGCCAGTGATCCCCTCGTATATTTAAACCTGTTGCAAACTAACTTGTGTCTTCTTGGCAGGGAAGGCAGGGTAAGTATTATACAGGTGGTTCAGACGGACAGGTAAATATCATCGAGCGGTGGCAGGTTATTTCATTAATTTTTATATCTATTGCTTGCTGTAAAATGAACTAAGGTAAGATAGTAAGACCACAATAAATATGCATGCTTCATTAAAAATAACGTATTGATTGGTATAGTTGGGTTAGCTTGCCTTCACCAGTACGTTTCGATGTACTGACCCTCATTGAAACATGTTCCCTGCGCTAAGGAGAACCAAGCGAGAAGCAGAAGACAAACCCCTAATCCAGTCCAGCTGTAGGCACGCCTTGATCTTGCAACCAAACGATTATGCAGCTTCGTGGAAAGGTCGTCGTTCTGACCCAAGGTCTTATATTTTGAGTTTAGTAAGGGATGTAATGTACATGACTGCTATCTCATTTTGTGTCAACACTTTTGTAAGCCCATGGAGGCAATCCTTATGACTCAGTTCAAGGAGTTTGTAATAGATGTTCATATTATCAATAAAAAGAGAACTTTTCCATGCTTCAAATCTGTGTTCGTTTAATCTGCATACTCTGAATATGTGCTCGCTATACGAAAATAAAATACTTAGCCTTGTGCGGTGCGCAACCTAGGCCCACACGGCGTTCACGCCCAGGGGACGACTATCGATTCCACGAAATCGGGGCGTGACACATGGGCCACCACAAAAATCGTGTCACGCTCCAGTCCCAAAATATCGAGGGACTAGACACGTGGCAATGGCCAGCAGCACACACCGATGGACAAACCCAATTTAATGGACCCATCAGGGTGTACTTAAGCTGTAATACAACAATAAGGTCTAAATAATATGTTATAATCTAATCTCATCCATAGAAGATAAATATGATCAATAACAGCAAAATAAAATATAACCATCATCAAGTCTCCATAAAGTAAATCGGAGAACAACCCGATAATAAGTCTGATACAACAGATCAATAGACAGGAAATAGAAGTTCTACAAAGTGAAATAACTGAGTATAATAAACCAGATACTCAGGTAAAATCCTCGGTGAGCACCTCGTCCTCGGGTTCTGGTACTGCTCCAATGAATGCTCATGTCCCGTACACCTCGGGATAGATCTCTGCTAAACCTGGGGACATAATCCGGATCCAGGTCCTCAGGGGACATAGCAAGGTACAAGAATAACTCAAGCCAAAGTAAATATAGTACAATAATAATAAATCAATAGGGTAAACTATATAACCAGCTAAGTGATATGCAATATGAGAGCATCATTAGAACTCAGGTTGAGACTATTACAAGCTTTGTGTCGGGAAGCCGGTAACAGTGATATCATGTCAAAGTCTAGCTCAGAGAGACTACTGCACCGCAATAATATAATCAACCTGTAGCCTGTGTGTCTCTTCTCACCCAATGTAATCACATGTCTCATGTCCACGATATCTCATGCCCATGTCACGCAAGATCATATCTAATGCAGCAAGTCATAATGATAGCTAAGCACATGCAATATCTATGCCACGAATCATGTAACCTATACAGAATCACCATAAATATCTTATAAAGATTCTGTCTTATGAATAGTATCAGGTGTTCTGTGGTATGACGTACTTGATAATGCAAGCACGAAAAATGTATAGGGTCTCGATATCCATCTCTAGGTGACGTTACACAACTCCGCGTACGGCGTTGACACCCGAATATTATTCGGATGTTAAGTAATGTCACACGGTTCTAGGTTGAACAGATACAACATATAAATAAATCAAAAGAATATTATGTAACAAGAATTGTAAGATTGGCAAGGTACACTTGCCTGGTGCTTGGATTCCAACTACTGCTTTCGTACCAGCGGGATCGGCAGGTACTCCTCCGGTTGCTGAAATAAACGTTACCATCAGGTTCAGAAGATATTAAATAGCTAAAATTGTCTGTCCATAAGTCCAATTTGGACACATGGACAAAAATAATAATTTTTGGTCAAAGCGGGGTCCACATGTGGCCCACTTCGTACCGAAAAATGTGCTAGAGGCAATATTCTCCAAAATTTTCAAACTTAGTGTCTACAAGTCCAGAACGACGATATGAACCCAACGAAATATCCAGAACTGAATTTCGATGAGCCGATCACAGAATCGTCCGTCAAGTGGGACCGTGGGGCCTACGATACGGGATTTTGTCAATGTTCTCAGAATTGAACTAAACTTGGGTCACAGGATCAGCGTATTGCTATGAGTCCGATGGCATAAGTTTTGTTTCGATACGACAAGCGTACATAAAGTTATAACGAGTTTCAGAACAGGACTGATACGGGGCGTTGTCGATAGATACGCGTTGATTTCGGTGTGCACACACATCCAAATCAACTTTCGTTAAATCTCACACGTTCGTATTAATGGTACGCACCTTTCGGTGAAGTTCACACATGACCAAGTCATCCCGTTTAGCAGGACGTACCCAGTTCCGGAAAAAATTAGGGTTTTAAATAACAAATATTTTGGTCATTTTTACCCTCGAATTAAATACAAATTACCGCACGATAAATTGAACTAAAAACAGGTTTTAAAACTTGGTCATATGATATAAATTACTGTTCAAGCCAATTTTGAAAATATTTATCAGGTTGGTCACAAAACGGTCGCAAACTGGGAAGTTCGGGACATTTTCTGAATTTTTAGAAAAGGGGATTTATTTTTCTCTTTTTACGTCACAGTTTGCGATCGCCACAGGACGCGATACCCCAAACGAGTTGTACAGGGTTCGAGAGGATCACGCAGGGTACGCGCACGATTCGACAGAACAAAAAATGAGGCGGAGAGGAGAAAGAAATTTCTACCTGAACAGGGCACCGAAATCGACTGTTCTTCGCGAAGGCGGGGTGACGCGGCGACGCTCGGCCGGCGGCGGCGGCATTGTGCGGCTGCTGTCGGCTAGGGCACGACGGAGGAAAGCTCGGGGTGGCCGGGGCTGTCATCGAGGTACGGCCGGGGTCGTCGCCGGAGGGCTCGTCGGGGTTGGTTGGGTCGGAGCCAGAGAGACGGTGACGTTGCAGGAGAATGGTGGTGCTGGGGTATCGGTGTCGTGATGGTGAGGAAGCTGGTGTCAGGGGATCATCGATGGGAGACGGAGGGTGGTGGCAGTGGTGGATATAGTTGTGTGGCTGTGGTGGATGGGAGCAGCCGGGGTTGGTTTATATAGGAAAGCCGACGACGGTTTGTAAGGAGGGGTACTGGCTAGGGGAGGCGAGGCATCGCAGAGGCATTGGGGAAGAAGGAGGGCGGCTGCAGGGGAAACGGTCGCTGGGAGCCGGAGGGCCACGGCGGCGGGAACGACCGCCGGGGAGGGGAACGGTCGAAAAATCGGGGGTTAGGGATTTAGGATTTTGGGTTAGCAGGCGGCGGGTTCAGGTTGGGGTTGGGTTTCGGATCCGACCCGACCCGCTTATATTGGGTCCGATTCAGCATGGATTTGGGTTGGTCTGGTTCAGGGTGGGTTGGTTCAATAAACCGGTTGGTTTATTTAGGGTTTAAAAATAAGTTTAGTTTTTAGGTCTTTAAAAATATGTGTGGGTCCAATAAATTTCAGAAAAATTATCCTATGTCTAATATTTTATTTTATACCCAAAAATATTATTTTTATAATATTTTAATAATTATTTTAATACTTGAAATATTTAATTCAGAAGAAAATTTATTTTAATTCCTGAAAAATTACAGAAAATTCCAGAAAAATTTCAAAAATTTATTTTTTAAAATTCATGAAAATTTTGGGAGTTTACAATCGTGGACCCATCACCCTCGCTAAAGATAACCTGCAGCAATCACCCCGATTCCCGTGCCTGTGCACGCTAATCCCGAGGTTCGAACCTGTCCTTCTTCTCTTTTTTATGTGTGCTTGTGCGTATGCTATTAGGACATTAGTATTGCTTTATGACAGTTATTTGATATCATACCCTGAGTCGGTGAACCCAATTCGTATATGTATACGTACACATATGCGTATATTATTCAATTTAGTATATATATATGTATTATATAATTAAGTAAATGCTAAATAATAATTATGACTATATATGTGTTTACTTGCTGTACGACCCTAGGACATCGTGGTTTTTGCCTGCATATTTACCTTGACTTTGTGACCTGAATATTAGGGAATTGTATGTCTTGTGTACACCGACGTACTGGCTTGACAAGTGCTAGTTGACTGTCTGATTGCACACAATATTTGAATACGTGACACCCGCGTAATTAGATGCGCATTTGACCCTGTTAGTTGACCAGTGTTACCCCTAGCGTACCCTCTGAGTCCAGTGTATTATGGTTGTGTATGTGTTAGTATAATGGCTGATGTTGTATTATGTTATATTATATGTATATAGGACTATTGGATTGTTATGCGCGACTTCTGGAGCAGGTTATTGGTACTACGCAGCTTTCTTGCCAGGCAAGTATACCTTACCATTATACTGTAATTTATATTCCATATGATGCATGCATCTTATTTCTGTCATTTAGTTCATATATTTTAACTGCTATATAAACTGCGAGTCCAAGGAAACTTGGGTGCAATGACGGTGATGTCGTATTCTGTTTTTATTATGTATATGCATGTGACCTAGTTTATGAGACCACCCTATTATCATGAGGCATTCTTAGGTTTCATTGGCCGTAACACAGTTGTTACACGAGTGTGAGTCTCATATAGATCACGGACTTGCATGCCAGGTTTGACCTCCTGTACGTATGGGACGTACATTAGGGATAATTGATGTTAAAAATTGCATGCTAGGAGACTTGGCAATTATTAGAGGTATTATCGTGTCATGGATATGACATGCTTAGAGCATGGGGTGGGAAGAACAACAAGTAAGGCATTGGGCTCCTTTGCACTTTCCTTTTTATGTAACCCGCACGCTCCATCGGAGATGCGTGGTCGTGATGACCCCTATATTACCTTGCAGCCTCTGCCATTCAAAAGACGACATACTTTTTAGGCCCATGAATCTCCAAGAGAATCATGCCAATCCCATTTTGGCCAGATAGCCCACGTGTTGGAAAGTTGTTCTCAAACTATATTCACTTAGACGGTTAGGCGACCCATTGGATGTTTATTCCAGTACTTTATTGGCATGCTTCTATGTATCTTGTTATGTCCCTCTGAGGACCTAGTCCCTTTCTAGGTGTAGATGTTCATGAGTATTCGCAGGAGCGCAGATCCGAACTTGCTACATATAATTTTGAGGAGGTCTTCTCTTCGAGCCTCGTGATTATTAGTTGATATATTATTATTGTGGTTATTTTTATATTCTAGTTTGGCAGTGGATTTGTTTCCATCCAACTATCATCCTTTAATACTTTATATTAAGATTTAGTTACATAGTTATGGGTTATTTATCTATTTATGATTTCTGTGGATGAGATTTAGCTATACCCTGTGACTTGTGACATATTTACCACTTGTGGATTTGATATTCATAATACAGCGTACGTATGTGTTATGGTTTCCATATATTGGAGTTGCCATATACATGTGGCTGGCATGCTTACGTGTTCCTAGTCCTACATATTTTTGGACTGGGGCGTGACATATTTTTAGTGGTGGCCCATGCAGGTCAAGAGTATATTGTCTTGGTTACGTTACTGTGCCGAGCAAGCCTGCACCTAGGAATAGATTATAGGATCTCATCCATAATTGATTATGACTCATCTTTTCTTCTAATCCGTTCTATTTAAATAATTACATCCTGCTTGATTCATGTACATCTCCAATAGTTCCTTGAGTATAGCCTCTCCTAAAATATAGGAATCCCTATTCTTAGGATGATAATTAGGGTAATATTTCTACTAAGGATACAACTAGGATATTGACACATCACTAAGTTAGAATACCTAGTGAACCCTAGCATCCAATACCTATAAATTGATTGACCATTACCCCTTGATATAGTTATGAAGGACTTGAGAGTAGTATAGACACTACTAGGGTTAGTTAGAGATTTGACCATATTGTTTGACCCTAGTATTGAGGAACCAATAAAAATTCAAGGTTGAATATTATGACTGAACCTAACTTTCATAGTAAGATAGTATTAGAACAATAAAACTTAGATTCTTGTCTTGATATTAACAAACAATACCTTAGGAAGCCAAGAAGAATGGATAGACATTTCTCTTGAACATACCTCGAACATAGAGATTAGCATACCACCTTCCCTTAAGAAACTATGATCTTATCAAGAGTTTCTCTATTTAATTTTATATCTTATTCCTCTGAAACCTTAACGCTCACTATTTGTTCAACGACTAATTATGCTTTTCTTTTCTTTCAACTCGTGTCACCTGACACTTCTGATTGTAGGCCAAGTAAATTCTTTTATGTTAGGATATATAGCTTGCTAGGGTTATAGTTGTAATCTTGAATTTTGAAATTCTGTGCTTGGTAGTTAAAACTTGATGGTTTGAGTTGCTTATTTAGATTATAATTTTATGATTATCCTTTAGTTTCAAATCACGTAATTTGTACCCATAAATCTCCATATAGGTTATATCCTCTTTCACTTAAGGGTCAGTAACTTTTTTATTCTTACTATTGATACTTTTGTCCTATAAGCACTATGATTAAAACTTAAGATGACCATTACCTATATAATGCAATAAGATGCCCTAATAAGTACCAAGATCTTTTTCGCATAGACCCCAATAAGAGTTTATACTTTATTTACAAGGACAAGGTTATTTTGTAGAATTCCCTTCAAGGTAGTTACAATATTAGTAAATTATTTTAAGTTGGAAAGTATGCCTCACAACCTAGTAACACATAGTCCTCTTGACTCATTAAATAAAGTATAATTGAATAACACCAACTATAGACTTGCATAAGAAGATAGTGTTTATCCAGACTGTAAAACTTAGAGGCCCATAACCCCATTTGGTCGACTAGAGACTTAGAAAAGGAGTTAACTGTAAAGGCACAACACCAGATGAGTCTCATCTTCTTGCTAAACTTAAATTATTTTGTACCTTCTTTCATCATAATCCAGCTTATTTATATTTTTGTACTACCTCGACTTATGCTGCTATTATATCCTAGTTTTGAAGCTTATTCTTTTATCGAGCTTGTTCATGACATATGTGTTATTGGGGATGCCTATTAATATATTGTCTAAATCAGAATCAGTGTATTATGGTCTAGCTAACCATAGTGCGCTTGGTTCGCTCTTCGCATGACTACTTTACGTGGATTAAGATATATAGTCGACTAGTAGACGAATATACTTACCCCTATACGTGTCTGAGCATATCGTATCGATTACATAACTATACTGATACGAGTATGCGAATAAGAATTTACCAAATAGGATTTCAATCCATAACTGCCTTAAAAATTTCCATTTGAATTCTTTAAATGCCTTGACCCCCATACTTCTATTCTATTACCTCCCCCTTGAACTCTTTATTATTGTTTTTCTTCTTCCCTTATTTCGGAAAGACGAAACCTCGTGCATGGTATAAGTTGATACACAGAGAGTACTAGATATAAGCCATAGGCTAATCACATGACTTGGTGACTCTCTTTTATAATTGATTAAGGGCATATCATAGGTAATATGTTGGTGTTAAAACTTTTGAGGATTGAATAACACGATTAAATAATTTGAGGAATAGTTTTCTTAAACGTATAGCCTTATGTGATAGATGGATAAATTCTAAGTTGTGTAGAAGTTGCATTGTCAACTTGAGAGAAATTTCTTTTAGATTGTGATCAAGTAAGATTAGATTGAGAGATTAAGTCATTTTAAATGTGAAGAATTTTAGAAGAAGGAGTTAGAGGATGAGTATTTAATAAATTTTTGAAACCTTGATATTTTGGACCAAATATTTATAACTTAAGCACATGATTTAAATTTTGAATATTGAAGGTTGAATCATCGACTTAAATTTTGAGAAAAATAAATAGAACTCTAAATATGAACATGGACGGATTAAATTTCAAAGTTGATGATTGAATTAAAAGTTAAATTTTGATTGTTGGATTACCTATTTGAAATATTGAGGATGAAAATTGAATTTAAAATTTGAAGATTACAAAAATTCATAAGTTGAAGATAGGAATAATATTTGATTAGAATTATTTTCTAAAGAAGATTATGATAGTTGGAGATCGTGATATAAAATTTGATATACGTTATTTAAATCTTGAAGATGTTATATGAATTTAACTTAAATTGAATATTGATAATTTAAAAATCGAGAAGAGACTATGATAGGTTGAATCTTGATTTAAATAATAGTTATTTCAAATTTGAAGTAAGTGCGATGGATTTGAATAGATTCTGTTATTTAAAATTTTGGAAGAGATCGCGATTGACTTGCCTTATATACGAATGTGAATGATTTAGAGAATTATGCCTTATTTTAATTTTGAGGACGAAATTTGTAAACCCCCTCAACCAATTTAGGGTTTAGGTGAATTAAATCCGGAGACTAGGATTTATTTGGCATTTAATTAGAATTATGTGAGACAATTATAGGTACCCTCTGACCATGGCGTAACATTAGCTACGCAATGTTTATAATTTTTTTCTTGGCATAGTTAACCATTAATCTAGTTAATTTTTGGAGGCGAATCTCACCTTAAGCAGAACCGAACCAAGCCCATGAATACCCTACACCCTTCCAGGTAGAGAAGCTTCCCAACTCAAAGAGCCCAGCCAGGCCCAAATCTCAAGAATAGCCCACGAGAGCCAGCACCTATAAATATACATTTCCTCCCATATTAAAAACCCTAAGGAAATCATAAACCCCCTTAACCCTAGCCGAACCCTTCTCTCTCTCTCTAACCGAGCATCTCCCCTTCCTTTCCCCCGACTTCCCAACACCCCCGCCGTAAGCCGCCACCATCCCCGCCTCAGCCTTCACCTGAGCACCACCCCAACATCACCGGCACCGACTGCTAGCCCCATCCCCACCAAATGCAAACCCGAGCAATCAAATCGACGTCGAATCCCGACTGCCCAGCCATCTCCAGCACCGCCAACCACCCTGTTCGGCCGACCCCTACCTTCCCCCATGTTCGGACGCGACCAACGTCACCCCAGACCGCCTGCCGCCATTGCCAGGCTACTGCTGCCGCCACTGCACCTGCAGTTACTGCTGCAAGCCGCCGTCGCCGCCGTCGTCGCCGTCTGGATCGCCTGCCACTGTCGGAGCACCGCCCCCACCGGAGGACGACCAGGCTGCGAGGAGACCTTCGTCCAGCCAACTAGGTAAACACCTATATACTCCTCTCTCTCGTATCGTATTTATTATGATCATTGTGTCGTCGTGTCAAGACTTGTAGTGTTGGACACAAACTTAGTTAACCCTAACCAGGTATATGATAGTATGTTGATTAACAAGATTTATAAATTGGGTTAATAATTAACCACTCCTTAATCATAAGACCTGTTGTTAGAAACATGTAATTCATCAAGAAAACTTAGACGTTGTCAAGTATGCTGAATATGGGAATTTAAGGGCCAACATTTGTACTAGACATAATGAACCTTCGTAAAACCCTAGACGTAGTATTATTGTCTAAAGACACACGCTGACAAGGACAGAACACGTGTACATCCTAGCTACGTGCACCCGTGAAGCCATCTTCGGTCAGCCGTGAACTTATGATAGATCCTAAGAGCAACGTAGAGTCTGCTTATTGTCTTAGTGTCTGATGTGAGATTGCTATATTATATTGTGTGTTTAGGATCATTGGATCAGACGGGAGACACCACAGGAGCAGGCTTTTGGCACTCACAGCTTGAGGACTCAGGCAAGATACCTTGCCATATTTACTGTTTAAATTTAATGCTGCATATGTTGTATGTTATCTTGTTGTTCTAATTCATATGACTGTGTGCGTCCGAGATTGACACGGTTGCAGTCGAAGAATGCGTCAATGGTTAGTATACTTAACCTAGTCATTAGCAGACTCACCCCATGGGAGGATACCCTAATATCTTCCGAGACTTGACACTCTTACATGTTTCACTGTAACATTCATATTGGGATGCGGGTTCGCGTATTCGACTAGCTATCGGTGCGTGTGACATGCATCACGGTTAGTACATAACTCAGGGCTACTTTTATTCATAGAGACTGGCATATAGATACATGGTATGCACGTCGAGTATTCGATATGTGTATCTACATTGGGCGGGGAGGACCACTAGTAGGCGTATGGGATACACCCATTGGAATTCATAATATCCGGAGGAGCCACAGATCTAATGACTCCCTTTATGCAGATTCCCCGTTCTTCGGAGCGGTATGGACGTTATATATACTTGCAGATTCCTCATTCTTCAGAGTGGTATGGACGTTATACTATTCAGATTCCCCGTTCTTTGGAGCGGTATGGACGTATATATATACTTACAGATTCCTCGTTCTTCGGAGCGGTATGGACGTTATGCCTACACCTACTCATACGACCAAAGTTGTCCTCACATTACATTCACTTAGATGGTTAGTACACCCTTTATTGTATTTACTTTATTCAGTATTTATATATGGCATATTTCTATGTATCTTGTTACGTCCCTCTGAGGACCTGGTACCTTTCCAGATTTGGATGAGGCTTATTATCCCACAGTATACGGGCCAGGACAAGAGACGAGGTACGCTACAGCTGAGGAGCTAGAGGTGCTATCGTAAGAGTTTTCAAGATCAGTTGGTAGGCCTTCTGCCTAGTGTAGAAGCATAAAAAATACGCTGGAAGGAGCTACGCAGCATACTGATACAGAGCAGCGTAAACAGAGGCCTTCAGAGCCATCAAGCGTACAAGCATAGCTTTCTCCGCTAAACACAACGTGAAGTACAAGCTCAAAGGATCATCCGCGTAAGTGCAGTACGTCCAGGCCGCTCCAGCGTAAACAGGGTTCTTCATCGCCTCCATGGCGTAAAACTCAGCCGATCTCAAAGCAGCGTTAAAGCGTACGAGGAACGCTTAGTCTTCCCCGAAATGAACCTGTCAAGTCACACAGTGAACCTGACCTCTGACTCCTGACAAAAAGTGCTGCACGGCTACCCAGACGATGGCTGGAAACGATGACAGACCCCTCGGAACGCGCGCCATAGTATGATGGCGGATCTCTGCATTTAATACAGAGGATTTGGTTAAAATATCACCGAACCGTCGTTTACTGACGTTCCCTCAGCATAAACTGCTCTTTCGCGTACCAGGGGATACGCTGCCTTATTTTACACGGGCAAACATGAGCTATTTTACGCTCCGCAGTAGACAAACCGCCTGCCACGTCAAAAGCTGCACTTCGTATGGGGCTCGAGGCACGTCTCTACGTCTAATTACACAGAGCGGTGACAGTTTCTCTCAAGGCACGTCTCTGCGACGGATGCACAGAAGGGCTGCAGACCTTCAAAACACGCCTCCGTATTTAATGCACAAGATGGTGGCAAATCTCTGCAAGAGATTTGATTATATCTTCAAAAGCCATAATTCTGGCTAAGACGTCCACATCAGCACTCTGGCACGGTACGCAGCGGCTTCTACGTCCATTTAAGATCTGTGCTCATTCGGCTTCTACGCCCATTCGGCTTCAAATGCCCACTCAGTCTCTACGACCATACGGCTTCAAACGTCCACTCAGTCTCTACGACCATTCGGCTTCTACGCCTACTCGGCTTCTATGCCCATTCGGCTTCTACGCCTACTCGGCTTCTATGCCTATTTGGCTTCTACGCCAGGGTGACAGTCATTTGGCTTCTATGCCAACCTCTTCTATACAAGGAATACCTACCTACGTGGCTTCTACGCCATGATCTTCGCAGCAGATATACGCGTTTTGTCCCCTTAGTTGGATACGCGTCACATGCTCACTCAAAAGGTCATCTATACGCATGCATTGGTTATTTTAACCGTTGTGTAAAAGGGTGTTGTACTTTCCACTCTTCGGTTTTTACACCGATGGAGTGGTCACTGTCACCAAAACTCTATAAATAGAGACCCCTATCAATGGGGAAAAAGGTCGAAAAACTTCAAACTTGAAGACCGAACAAGGTCGAAACTTTGAAAGAAGGATCGAACAAGGTCGAACTTCCAAGAAAGATCGAACCGGAGGTCAAGAGAGAGAGAGAGAGAGAGAGTCCAGAGCTCAGGCAAAGAGTAGGGATCGACGACTTTGGCATCGTGCATCCACCCTCCTTTGCAACCTTCGAAGCTGCTACCTGTCTTCCACGGCACTTCTTCAACATCGTGTGGTCCAAGGGCTAAAGTAATCGACTGCAGATCAGACACCTATAGCAATTTATATCCAGATTAAATAAATTATACTCCCACATCCTCGTATAGGATTAAATTATACAAGTTTGTTTGTAAACCAAAGGGCACGGGTTTCGTATAAACCCCGTCATTGAAATACACTTTCATTCTTTTGTTTAATACCATAAACAAGATGGCGACTCTGCTGGGGACGTCTTTCTCTTCTGATGAGGAAGTAATTGCTCAACACGATGCGGTATCTGTAGGAACCGTGAAGAAGACACTGGTCGTTCATTTCGACCAGTCTGCCTACGAAGACATGCTTCGAACCGGGGGTAGCTCTCACCCTCTCTCCGTCCAAGACAACAGGAAGCTGCGCAAGGTGTGGATGCCCAAGACATCCTTCGCCATTCCTGTGGACTCTCCGATCTCTCCGATCTCTCCGACCAATGAGGTTGTAGCATCGCTCCCTCCGTGCCCCGCACGTAAAATTCAGTCTTCCGCTACGTGCGGTACAGACGAAACTTCGGGCAAAGCCTCAGCGCTAATCCAGAAGTATCCACTGTGCTATACGCATAGAAATCAGTCTCCCGCTACACGCGGTACAGACGAAACTTCGGGCAAAGCCTCAGCGCTAACCCAGAAGCATCCCCTGCGCTCTACGTGTAGAAATTAGTCTCTCGCTCCGCGCGGTACAGACAAAACTTCTGATGGTGCCTCAACGCCAAATCGGAGGTACAGATCACGCTTCACATGCAAGATAACATCTGACCTCTACGGTGAACCAGATGAGCGCTGTGATCTCCGCAAGGGAAAGCAAGCACCAGAGTACTCAACTTCTCGGCCTTTACGCCAGCAAGGGAACAGTCTGCCTACCCTCCGGATTACGCGAGAAGCCGATGGCCGACTGAGGGCCTCTCCAGCTTTACCCCAGTCTGAGCGAATCTCCAAGTTACGCCAGGCAAAGTCCCTCAGCGTAAAACAAGCTCAGGTTGCGAAAAGACACCCTCCCAGGGGATTATTCCCCACCCAGATGGCCAATCTGTTATACACAGGTGGCAAGGAAAAACCATGGTGCCCAACCTCCGTATGCCCGCTGATGGGAACAGAAGAAACAAGCCTTCGTCTTCTTCTTCGGCAACTCCTCCTGACCTGTGCAAATATCTAATCCAGAAGCGTAAAGAGAGGGGACCTTCCAACATGTCTATTACGCCTCCTAGCGAGCACTATTGTAATAGTCATAAGGTTGTAATTAATTGCTGCTGTTCCAAAGCAAAACGATCGGTTTTCGACCGGTTGAGCTACTCTCTGTCTTTCCAGGAAGAGGAACCCGCGCATGCATCTGTGAACATGGCTTCACACATACGTAGAGGAGGGTCGAGCTGAAGACGTCATCCTTTCAGGCCTTCGAACTGAAGGAGGTTCAGTGAGCTCCTCAGGAACGCTGAAGCCGGGGTATTCCAAAACACTCGTGCGAGGTCACGACAACCAGCTTCGTCCTCTTCTGATTCCGACGCTGGGGGTCACCAAGCCCCCGAATCAGTGGCAGAAAGTGTGGAGTCGACTTCTACAGCGACCTATACTAATCCTTCAATGACACCCAGGGAGATGGGAGTTTACGCCGTTGAAGATGAATGCGAGGAAGCTTCACCGTTAGGGAACGCGGAACAACGCATCACTATTGTCACGCCCCAGTCCCAAAATGCCGAGGGACTGGAGATGCGTGGCAATGGCCAGCAGCATGCACCGATGGATAACCCAATTTAATGGAACCATCAGGGCATACTTAAGCTGTAAATAAGGTCTACTACACAAGTCACACTAATCTCATCCATAAAGATAAAGAAATAAACTGCATACTGAATGGAAATAAGTAGCAACAACAAATCACAGCAAGTCAGTCGGAGGAACAATCCGCCTTAAGTCTGAATAAACTGGCTCTATAGGCCAGGAACAAAAGATATAAACATAAAATAAATAATGAGTACTGGGACAGGCACTCAGGAGAAGTCCTCGGCAGTCACCTCGTCTTCAGTGTTCGGTTCAGCTCCAGCAATAGCTTCAGCTCCGGTCCCGTATATCTCGGGATACTGCTCCTCAGCTAAACCTGGGGACATAATCCATTCCAGGTCCTCAGTGGACATAGCAAGGCACAAGATAAAACAAGCAAACTGAATAAGCAGTGCAATAAATAAATGAACAGCAGGGTAAACTAAGTAACCATCTATGTGATATGCAAATGAGAGCAACACTAGTACTCAGGCTGAGACCGCTACAAGCTCTGTGTCGGGGAGCCGGTAGCAGTAATAACACGTAAAGGGTCTAGCTCTGCTGGAGAGTCTACAACCTCACAATAATAGTAGGTATATATATAGAACAGCCTGTAGCCTGTGTGTCTCTCCCCACCCAATGTAATCACGCAAGCCATGACCATAACGTCTCATGTCCATGTCAGCAGGATTATAACTAATGCAACAAGTCATACTGTCTATAATAAATGTCTCTATCAAGTCCTGTATCCTATACAGAATCACCACGAATATCTCAGGAGAGTTCTGTCCATGATAGTGTCAAGTGTCCTGGGTTGTAGGGTACTTGATAGGTCAAGTACAAAGTAAGGAAATCGTAAATCTATCTCTAAATGACGAACCCAACACCGCGTACGGTGTCGGTACCCGACTATGATCGGACACTAGGTACGTCATACGTTCCCTAGGTTAAGCAGTTTAAATCAGTTTATATGAATTTGCACAAGAAATCCAGCAGAGTATTTTTTACAGAAAATATGAAAATAATGACTGCAAGTTTGGCAAGGTGCACTTGCCTGAGGTTTGGATTCCACTTAGGTCCTGGTTTCGGAAATTTCCAGAGATGTCTCTGAAAGCTAAAATAAACAGTACCATCACGCTCAGAAGATGTCAAACAGCTAGGATCGCCTGTCCTTGGGTCCAATTTGGAGACAAGGGCAAAAACGACAATTTCGGCCCAAAACGGGGTCCACCGGTGGGCCCGCTTTGCACCGAAAAACGTGTCAGGGTCAAAGGTCTCCAAATTCACCAAACTTAGTGTCAACATGTCAGGAACGCTGATACGAACCCAACGGAACTTTCAGATTTGAATTCCGATGAGCCGATCACAAAATCGCCCGTCGAGCGGGGCCTGTGGGGCCCACGACACGCGATTTCGTCAACGTTCTCAGAATCGGACCAAACTTGACCCACAGGACTAGTGTATTGCTACGAGTCCGATGGCACAAGTTTTGTCTCAATCCGACATGTGTACATGAAGTTAGGGTGAAATACAGAAAAGGCGAATACGGGGCGATGTCCGCGGATACGCGTTGATTCCGGTGTGCACGCACACCCGAATCAGCTTCCGCGAAATCCAACACATCCGTATCGACGGGGCGCACGCATCTGTGAAGACCGTACGCGACCAAGTCGTCCCGTTTGGCTGGGCGCACTCAGTTCCGAGGTGAAACAGGGTCTGGTTTTTTCTGTTTTTGGATCGCGGTGTGCGATCACCACAGGACGCGATGCCCCGAGCGGTTTGTCCGGGCACCGAGAGGGTCATACAGGCTTCGCGTAGAAATTTACGGAATCAAAAACAGAGATCCGAGGTGCAAGTTACGAGTACCTGAAGGGGACCCGAGAAATCGAGCTTGAACTGTGTCCGACACGTGAGTTCGTGTCCTGGGTTGTATCAGCCGTGTCCGCTGTGTCCGGCCTAGGGCTGGGCTGTGTCCGCTGTCCGGGGCTGCGCTGGAGGAGCGCTGGACGGTCGAGGCATCGTCGGCCGGCTCGGGCGGCGACGAGGGGGTCGGCCGGCGTCGGGTCCGCCTGGGAGGGTCGGCTCGGCCTGGGAAGGGGGGGTTTTGCTTGCTGGAGGAGGAGGAGAAAGAAGAAGGGTCGCCGGGGTCGGCGCTGGAGCGAGGTCGGGGTGGGTTGGGGAGGGCTCCGGTGAGGGGGTGGCCGGAGTAGGTTGGTTAGGGTTAGGGTTCGGGTTTTGGGGGGGGAAAGGAGGCGGAGACGAGGGGTACTTATAGGGGGGTGGGGCGAGGGTTGGCCGGGCGTCGTGGGAGAGGGGCTCGGAGAGGGAGGCGGTCGTGGCGGCGTCTTTTCCGGCGGGCGGCGGAAAATTCGGGCGGGCACAGGCGACGTGGGGGGGGGAAGGGATGAAGTAGCGGGTCGGGTCGGGCGGCGGGCTCCGGGTGAGCGGACCCGCCCGACCCGTTAAGCCAAGGGGGCTGGGTCAGGCTGCTAACGGGCTCGGCCCACTAGGCCGGGCCGGCCCAATAAAACCGAAAAATATAAACAAATAAATAATAATAATAATAATAATAATAATAATAATAATAATAATAATAATAATAAATAAATAAATAAATAACAGAAATAATTAATTAATTATAAAAAATAGTTTTTAGGCTTTTAAAAATAGGTCTGAGGCCCAATAAAATCCCAAAAAATTACCCTAAGTCCGGTTTTCTATTTTACACCATAAAATCATATTTTCAATTCATTTTAATGTTATTTATTGGTAATTAAAAATTACAAACTCAATACAGGTCCTATGCAAATTCCTGAAAAATGCATTTTAAATCCCAAAATTGATTTAAAAAATCTGAAAATTTTTGGGTGTTTACAATCTACCCCCTTAAGAGGATTGCGTCCTCGCAATCGAAGGGTAAACTATAAAGGCAAGATTTACAGAATTAAAGAATGCTTAGGTTCTACATGATTCTGCAAATAGGTGGGGATAACGCTGCCGCATAACATCTTCTCGCTCCCAGGTTGATTCGCCAGGAGAGTGCTATTTCCAAGCTACTCGAACCAGCCTGATTGTCTGCCCTCGCAGTGTCTTCTCGCTGGTGTCGAGTATACCCACTGGCTGCTCCTCGTATCTCAGGCTAGGTCCCACTGAAATCTCAGAATGATCAACTATGTGGCTTGGGTCCGTCACATATCTCCTCAGTTGTGAGACATGGAATACGTCATGCACTCCCTCTAAGGACGGAGGTAATGCAAGACGGTAAGCCACCTCACCAATGCGTTCCAAGATATCAAATGGCCTAATGTACCTTGGGCTCAACTTGCCTCTGCTGCCAAATCTGATAGTACCTCTAGTGGGCAAGATCCTCAAAAATATATGCTCTCCTTTCTTGAACTCCAGGGGTCGTCGGTGTGCATCGGCCCAGTGCTTCTGTCTATCCTGGGCTGCATGGAGATGGTTCTGAATCTGTTTTACTTTCTCTACTGTCTCTGTTACCAACTCTGGACCCAGTATTTGACGTTCACCAACGTCGCTCCAGCATATTGGCGATCTGCACTTCCTTCCGTACAATGCCTCAAAAGGTGCCATCTGAATGCTTGCCTGATAGCTGTTGTTGTAGGAGAACTCCACTAAGTGCAGATGATCTTCCCAAGATCCTCTAAAGTCCAGTATACAAGATCGCAGCATATCTTCTAGGATCTGAATTGTGCGCTCTGACTGTCCGTCTGTCTGAGGATGATAGGCAGTACTGAACTTGAGCCTGGTGTCGAGACTCTCTTGCATGCTTCGCCAGAAGTGAGACGTAAATCTCGAGTCTCGATCTGATACAATACTAACCGGCACTCCATGTAATTTTACGATCTGACGCATATACATGTCGGCTAGTACTTCCGTGGATTGTCCAACTCTGAACGGCAAGAAGTGAGCCGACTTAGTGAGCCGATCCACGATGACCCATACTGCATCCTTACCACTAGGGCTTCTTGGGAATCCAGTGACGAAGTCCATGGTAATATGCTCCCACTTCCATTCAGGGATGGGAAGTGGCTGCAACATACCTGCAGTCCTTTGGTGCTCGGCCTTCACCTGCTGGCAGACTAAGCATTTTGCCACAAAGCGGGCAATCTCCCTTTTTATTCCATGCCACCAGTAATATTGTCTTAGGTCCCGGTACATCTTGGTTCCTCCTGGATGAACCGAGTAGAGGGAGCTATGGGCTTCTGTCATCAATTCCTGCCTTAATTCTCCATTTGGAACACATAGGCGATTTTCGCACCTTAATGTTCCGTCCTCGTGGATGCGAAGTCCCGTCTGCAGGCCTGCTTCTGTTCTTTCTCTCAACTTTCAGAATCTGGCATCATTAGGCAAAGCTTCCTTGATTTTCTCCACCAGCGATGACTTCACTTCGAGGTTAGCCAGCAAACCATTTTGTCCAGGTAGAACAACCTCTATCTGAAGATCTTGCAAGTCTTGTAATAGTTGAGGCTGCTCCGTTAAGAAATAAGCCGAGGGTTTTCTGCTGAGGGCGTCGGCTACAATATTTGCTTTCCCCGGGTAGTACTGCAGATCGATGTCAAAGTCCACCATCAACTCAAGCCAACGCCTTTGCCTCATGTTGAGCTCCTTCTGTGTATAAACATACTTCAAGCTCTTATGATCAGTGAATATCTCGACCTTCTCTCCATACAGATAATGTCTCCAGATCTTCAATGCAAAAATCACTGCAGCTAGCTCCAGGTCGTGCGTTGGGTAGTTCTTCTCGTGGACCTTCAGCTGCCTTGATGCATAAGCGATAACCTTGCCATATTGCATCAAGACACAACCTAGTCCACTACCGGACGCATCACTATAAACAACAAAACCTCCTGACCCTGAGGGAAGAGTCAAGACTTGTGCTGTTGTTAGACGCCTCTTTAATTCTTCAAAGGTATTCTGGCATTCTTCCGTCCATATGAACTCCTGATCCTTCCGTGTCAGCTTAGTCATCGGCTCTGCGATCCTTGAAAAAAATTTTACGAACCGCCGGTAATACCCAGCAAGTCCAAGAAAACTTCTCACTTCCGCAACAGAGGTAGGGGTAGGCCAAGTTTCTATAGCAGTGACTTTTTCTGGGTCCACAGACAGTCCTTCACCCGAGATAATATGTCCTAAGAATGGCACCTTGTCCATACAGAACTCACATTTGCTAAGCTTGGCATACAGCTTCTCCCTTCTCAAGGTTTCTAGCACAATTCTAAGGTGTTCCTCGTGCTCTTCGTGGTTCTTGGAGTAGACTAGGATATCATCAATGAACACCACCACGAACTTATCCAAGTACTGATGGAAGACCCCGTTCATCAAACTCATAAATACGGCGGGTGCGTTGGTTAAACCAAACGGCATAACTAGGAACTCATAATGTCCATACTTAGTTCTGAAGGCCGTCTTTGGGATATCTTCCTTCTTCACCCTAATCTGGTGATAACCGGATCTAAGGTCAATCTTTGAGAATACCTTAGCACCACTCAATTGGTCAAACAAATCATCAATGCGTGGTAGTGGGTACCGGTTCTTAATAGTTACAGCATTAAGGGCTCTGTAATCAATGCACAGCCGTACAGATCCGTCCTTCTTGGGTATGAAAAGTATAGGTGCTCCCCATGGTGAAACACTGGGCCGGATAAATCCTTCCTCCAGAAGGTCGTCAACTTGTGTTTTCAGCTCCACTAACTCCTTAGGTGCTAGCCGATATACCGATGAAGTAATAGGTTCGGCTCCTGGAGTTAGGTCTATTATGAATTCTATCTCCCGATCAGGTGGTAAACCTGGAAGATCGTCGGGAAACACATCCACAAATTCTGTTATGACTCTTGGGTAACTTGAATCTTCTTCTACAGTCAATACCCTAAGAGTTGACTGGACCCCTTGTTCTACAGCTCCTCGTAGAAATTCAAACTCAGGAAGGCTAGGGGGTCTAAATATCACTTTTCCAAGCCGACAATCCAGTGTCGCATGGTACTGACTTAACCAGTCCATACCAAGTACAGCATCGTAATCAGGCATAGAAAAGATCAGGAATTGGACTCGCATCTCTCGGCCACAGACTACTACTGAACATGATCTACAAGTATCACTAACCGGGATAATTTTACCTCCCGTTAGAATTCTCTTCATCTTCGAGAGAGGTGCGATAGCTATTCTATGTGTGGCTACGAAGCTAGCAGCAATAAATGAATGCGAAGCTCCAGAATCAAATAATGCTACAGCAGGAATTGAAGCTACTAATATGGTACCTGCTATCACTTCGCCTGCAGTAGCTTCCTCAGTGACTGCTAGTGCATATGCCTGACCTCGTCCCTGAGCGGGACCCCTTTGCGACGAGCTTGCTGGAACAATGCTGCCTGAGGTGGTAGAGGTGGCCTGGCTCCTCCAGGCCCTGTCTGTGTTGCTCCCCCAGCTGGAAGAGCTGCAGGTGGAGCTGGTCGATTCGGAACTCCCTCTCGACGTTCCGAGCAGTCCTTTGAGAAGTGTTGTCCAGATCCGCAAACCAGGCAGAGTCCCAGCTTGGGTCGACATTCCTTTTCAATATGTCCTATCTTGCTGCAGTAATGGCAAGTAGGCAGGTTCTTAGTTGCTGCTCTTGGAGGCGGGCTCTTCTGGGGCCGTTTAGCAGATTTCCCTGGTGATGACTTGGACGGTGCTGAGGAGAAGGGACGTTTTAGGCTTGATTCCCTCCGAGTAACGCGCTCCAGCCGACGTGCTGCAGCTAGGACGTCGGTGTAAGAGGTGGGCGCGACCGATCCGATTAACTTCTGAAGCTCAAACCTGAGCCCATCAAAGAACTTTTCCGCCTTCTCCTCTTCGGTAGGAATTAGCGAAGGGGCGAAGCGGCTCAGGCGAATGAATTCGGCGTTATATTCCTCCACCGTCATGTTGCCCTGGATCAGGCGGTTGAATCTGTCTCGGAGTTCTGACCGAGCCACAGCAGGGATGTACATTTCCTGGAAGAGTCTGGAGAACTCCTCCCAGGTAACCTGATCATGTCCGAGCCTTCTTTCTTCGGACAGCCACCAATGATGTGCGTTGTCCGTCAGTTGCATCCTGACGGCAGTCATCCATTTGTCCCTTGGTAGTTCGGCGGCCTCCAACTGATGCTGAATGTTTGTAAGCCATTCATGCACTTCAGTTGGTCCTTCCTTGCCCGAGAAGGTACGGGGCTTGAGTTGACGGAAATCCGTAATAGATCCCATCGCTGGCCGCCTATTTGGTGGGTTTGCATGTTCCAATGCTGCGACTAGGCTGTTCCTTAGGTTCTCGGCCTCTCGGCGTTGGGCCTCCTGTTGGATCTGTTGTTGTGCCTGCATCATGGCGTAGAACATCTGGAATATTTGCTGGCCGTCTATTGCCTGTCCTGGGGGAAAGACAGGCATCGTAGGAGGAAACTGGGGAGGAGGCAGGATGTCATCACGCCTGAACCTGGAACTTGGCTGACCAGTTTGATTGCTCTGAGAGGATTGTCCTCGGGTATCTGGCGTCGTTCCAGCTTCGCAGGTAAACCCTGCTTCAGTCGGTGTACCCAAGGGGGTCTCGTCACCACTTCTGGGATCCATTTCTCTGTATCAAAAGAAAATAATGAGAACGCACAGAGGAATCAAAACAGGATACAGTTCAAGCAATTAAATTGAATTCGACATAGAGTTCAAAAACGATTCAATAAATGGATGAGATCCTATAACCTATCATATCTTGTTGCAGGCCTGTCCGGTCCCTAAGTTGAAACCGAACAATTTTAGTAGGGACCTGCATAGGCCACCATAAAAACCATGTCACGCCCCAGTCCCAAAATGCCGAGGGACTGGAGATGCGTGGCAATGGCCAGCAGCACGCACCGATGGATAACCCAATTTAATGGAACCATCAGGGCGTACTTAAGCTGTAAATAAGGTATACTACACAAGTCACACTAATCTCATCCATAAAGATAAAGAAATAAACTGCATACTGAATGGAAATAAGTAGCAACAACAAATCACAGCAAGTCAGTCGGAGGAACAATCCGCCTTAAGTCTGAATAAACTGGCTCTATAGGCCAGGAACAAAAGATATAAACATGAAATAAATAATGAGTACTGGGACAGGCACTCAGGAGAAGTCCTCGGCAGTCACCTCGTCTTTAGTGTTCGGTTCAGCTCCAGCAATAGCTTCAGCTCCGGTCTCGTATATCTCGGGATACTGCTCCTCAGCTAAACCTGGGGACATAATCCATTCCAGGTCCTCAGTGGACATAGCAAGGCACAAGATAAAACAAGCCAACTGAATAAGCAGTACAATAAATAAATGAACAGCAGGGTAAACTAAGTAACCATCTATGTGATATGCAAATGAGAGCAACACTAGTACTCAGGCTGAGACCGCTACAAGCTCTGTGTCGGGGAGCCGGTAGCAGTAATAACACGTAAAGGGTCTAGCTCTGCTGGAGAGTCTACAACCTCACAATAATAGTAGGTATATATATAGAATAGCCTGTAGCCTGTGTGTCTATCCCCACCCAATGTAATCACGCAAGCCATGACCATAACGTCTCATGTCCATGTCAGCGGGATTATAACTAATGCAACAAGTCATACTGTCTATAATAAATATCTCTATCAAGTACTGTATCCTATACAGAATCACCACGAATATCTCAGGAGAGTTCTGTCTATGATAGTGTCAAGTGTCCTGGGTTGTAGGGTACTTGATAGGTCAAGTACAAAGTAAGGGAATCGTAAATCCATCTCTAAATGACGAACCCAACACCGCGTACGGTGTCGGTACCCGACTATGATCGGACACTAGGTACGTCATACGTTCCCTAGGTTAAGCAGTTTAAATCAGTTTATATGAATTTGCACAAAAAATCCAGCAGAGTATTTTTTACAGAAAATATGAAAATAATGACTGCAAGTTTGGCAAGGTGCACTTGCCTGAGGTTTGGATTCCACTTAGGTCCTGGTTTCGGAAATTTTTAGAGATGTCTTTGAAAGCTGAAATAAATAGTACCATCACGCTCAGAAGATGTCAAACAGCTAGGATCGCCTGTCCTTGGGTCCAATTTGGAGACAAGGGCAAAAACGGCAATTTTGGCCCAAAACGGGGTCCACCGGTGGGCCCGCTTTGCACCGAAAAACGTGTCAGGGTCAAAGGTCTCCAAATTCACCAAACTTAGTGTCAACAGGTCAGGAACGCTGATACGAACCCAACGGAACTTTCAGATTTGAATTCCGATGAGCCGATCACAAAATCGCCCGTCGAACGGGGCTTGTGGGGCCCACGACACGCGATTTCGTCAACGTTCTCAGAATCGGACCAAACTTGACCCACAGGACCATCGTATTGCTACGAGTCCGATGGCGCAAGTTTTGTCTCGATCCGACGTGTGTGCATGAAGTTAGGGTGAAATGCAGAAAAGGCGGATACGGGGCGATGTTCGCGGATACGCGTTGATTCCGGTGTGCACGCACACCCGAATCAGCTTTCGCAAAATCCCACACGTCCGTATCAACGGGGCGCACGCATCTGTGAAGACCGCACGCGACCAAGTCGTCCCGTTTGGCGGGGCGCACTTAGTTCCGGGGTGAAACAGGGTCTGGTTTTTCCTGTTTTTGGATCGCGGTGTGCGATCACCACAGGACGCGATGCCCCGAGCGGTTTATTCGGGCACTGAGAGGGTCATACAGGCTTCGCGTAGAAATTTACGGAATCGAAAACAGAGATCCGAGGTGCAAGTTACGAGTACCTGAAGGGGACCCGAGAAACCGAGCTTGAACTGTGTCCGACACGTGAGTTCGTGTCCTGGGTTGTATCAGCCGTGTCCGCTGTGTCCGGCCTAGGGCTGGGCTGTGTCCGCTGTCCTGGGCTGCGCTGGAGGAGCGCTGGACGGTCGAGGCGTCGTCGGCCGGCTCGGGCGGCGACGAGGGGGTCGGCCGGCGTCGGGTCCGCCTGGGAGGGTCGGCTCGGCCTGGGAAGGGGGGTTTTGCTTGCTGGAGGAGGAGGAGGAGGAAGAAGAAGGGTCGCCGGGGTCGGCGCTGGAGCGAGGTCGGGGTGGCGCTGGGGCGGGCTCCGGTGAGGGGGTGGCCGGAGTAGGGTGGTTAGGGTTAGGGTTCGGGTTTTGGGGGGGAAAGGAGGCGGAGACGAGGGGTACTTATAGGGGGCTGGGGCGAGGGTTGGCCGGGCGTCGTGGGAGAGGGGCTCGGAGAGGGAGGCGGTCGTGGCGGCGTCTTTTCCGGCGGGCGGCAGAAAATTCGGGCGGGCACAGGCGACGTGGGGGGGGAAGGGATGAAGTAGCGGGTCGGGTCGGACGGCGGGCTCCGGGTGAGCGGACCCGCCCGACCCGTTAAGCCAAGGGGGCTGGGTCAGGCTGCTAACGGGCTCGGCCCACTGGGCCGGGCCGGCCCAAGAAAACCGAAAAATATAAACAAATAAATAATAATAATAATAATAAATAAATAACAGAAATAATTAATTAATTATAAAAAATAGTTTTTAGGCTTTTAAAAATAGGTCTGAGACCCAATAAAATCCCAGAAAATTACCCTAAGTCCGGTTTTCTATTTTACACCATAAAATCATATTTTTAATTCATTTTAATGTTAGTTATTGGTAATTAAAAATTACAAACTCAATACAGGTCCTATACAAATTCCTGAAAAATGCATTTTAAATCCCAAAATTGATTTAAAAAATCTAAAAAAATTTGGGTGTTTATAACTATACTGGAGACATCTCTGAAACAAATGCAATCCATGATAGAGAACATGCACCAGATGATGCTAACTCAGCACACAACTGCCATGGCTCAAGCATCGGTCCTGCCAACTCAGATACGTGTGGGGGTGGACTTACCACCATCCAACCTGAGCCAAGAGCCTGCGCTAGATCAAGAGTCAGCAGTTCCTCCGCTTCCTCACTCAGAGAATGCCTTACCTCCCGCTGGAGTTACGATACAACCAACTCCGCACCACTCCGTAGCCCCGCTTCCGACTGAAAATCCGATGCAGGCAGTACGGGAGTTGTCACGACCCGCACCCGGGGTAAGGGTACTAGTCGGAAACAACGCCCAGCCTACGCCGCAGAATCGGCGGTAGAACGCTGTCTAGAAAGTTTATCTAATATAATGAACCACCAAAAGATAGTGTACTCAATCACAGAACTAAGAGAGAATGAACACGAATCAGATAAGAATAGAATAGTCATCAACTCATGAGTTTAAAATAATACATCAATGAGTCTGAAGAGTAACAAAAATAAGCTGGAGACAAATCCAGTACAAAAGAATACTATCATACTACAAGCTACACTCCAGGGTCAACTATCTCAGTTGGGATAAGTCCCTCTTGAGCCAGGGTCTCCGAATCTAAACCCACAACATCCTGGGGTCCATAATAGGTAGGGTACTCCTCAGTGTCATCTGGAAAAATATATCCAGTCAGAAAAGGAGCAGAGTACATCTCTAACAGCAGTTCTAATCCATGATAAAAACTATGTAACAGTAAATAGCTGTGGATAAACAAGATGCACAAAATAGATACAAGGGATATATAGACAATAAGGAAATACTGGAAAGAAATACAATAATGAACAATATGCCAATGAAACAATAATACTAATGACTAAGTGTGTGAGTTCTAGCTTAACATGTGATCGGCTTGGGCAAGATACAATGCGGCCTGGCTAATCATACGTGCGGTGCATGATCAATACTATTCGCTTACCAATACTTTATTCAATAGGGATTTGATCACATATCTATACTAATACTCCCCACCCCCAACTGGTATAATAGATCCAACCACGGTATGCTATGGCACTAGATTCCCCAAGAAGATAGCTAGTCTCCCCGAGAATCGGTGTCTGTACATGTACAAGATAACCAATGAAACAATACTTGCACCATATACACCATATACCAAGGAATAACATCTCATGACGAGATCTGGATATACCAATCCGTGTAACCATAGTGTCGAGAGAAACATGTAAATCTACACTAGATACAACAAACATAGAGGATATCATAAATGAGAAACTATCAGAGAATGTACTCGCCTGAAATCCAAAGAACAGTCTCACAGATGTCTGACTCGGTGCCTCGAAGACCTAGATATGGAATACCACATTAAAACAAGGTCCCGAAAAGAGAACAAGTCAAACTAGTCAACTCCTAGGTCAATAAATAAATTCAAAGTCAAAAGTCAACTATGGTCAACTCTAAAGTCAACTAAAGTCAAACCAAGGTCAACCTCGCAAGAAATCTATATAAATAATATAGAAATAAAATACAACAATTTAGGAATAAAAATTAGATCCCAAATCATACTCACACAAAGTATACTACTAATACAAATAATATATACCCTAAAATAATATATATACAAACCAATATGTATACAAATAACATAATATATTATTACAAATATTATACAAAACACATATATATACACATATATATATATACAATAATAATATATAAAATATAATTTAAAACTGTCAAAGCGTCACTGAAAACAGTGAACAAAACAAGATAAAACAAAAACAGGTTTACTAGTGACAGTCTTGACTGTCACTGAAAATTCGTCGCAGAAACTCCATATACAAAATCGTTGCTGTCACAGTTTGCTGACAGTTTCGAACTGTCACAAAAAAACGTCGCTGAAAGGTTGTCGCTCAAAACTGCCGCAGCATTAATGACAGATCTGTCATTAATGCTGACCACTGTACAGCGGCTGCTGTTCAGACCAAATAATGACAGTTTCACTGTCATAGAAACCACTGTCACCAAAATAAATAAAAATATAAAATATATATATATATATATATATATATATATATATATATATATATATATATATATATATATATATATATATATGCAATAATAATCACAATACATATATATAAATAAATAATTATATACTTATCTATATATGCACATATAAACTTATAATTAAATACTAATAGTTACAACACATGCACATATTAATGTTCATATTTTACATGGCTAGAAGCACACCTAAAATATATACATTAATATACAAATAATTACATAATAATTATAAATAATATAATTACACAATTAAACACATAAATATATTTTATAAAACATTTATGTATAATTTATACTATTAACATAAGTACATATATAATTACATGCAAGAAAGCTACATATTATATTTGTACATCATATTAGCACACACAAAAATATATAGATCTATGCTACAATAATTACTATAATAAATACACAAAATAAATATATAATAGCTATATATATTTACTAATTATAATTGAAGAATTTAAACCATACATAATTAGATCTATTCAAAAATCCACACAATTGGAGAGTATCACACCGTATCCCACTAGATCTAGGATACGCATGTGACACGAGTCCAACACACAACCAATTGCACCCCTAAGGATACAAACAAATCACAAATAATATTTATGAATAAATCAAAGTGTCAAAAGTAGATCTATGTGTCCGTGTCAAAATACGACATGTTCAAAGTCCCGTGTCGGAGGAAAAACCCCCAAAATGACACGTATCACCAAATAGCTGGGATACGAACCACATGTACCAAATTATGGACACGACACTAGCCCCAAACACATAAGCTCATGTCCAATTGATCTATAGGATCAATTGATACACACAACAAAATGTAAATTCGGAATTCCAACAAAATTAACACAAAAAGTACCATAACTTTCTCCATGGGTCTCCTATGAACACAAAACAAAGTCCTATGGGTAGTACATACATATAAGTTGATTTTATATGATTAAATCTCAGATTTAGAAGCTATTTAAATGGGAAAATCTGAATTATACCTATTGGGAGATGGATTCCCAATGAAACCTCCAATTGAGAAGAACTTGCTTCCAAATTGTAGATCCTTGCTCCTCTTTGTAGATCCTTGCTTCCTTCTTCTAGATCCTTGCTTCCTCCTTCTCTAATGGTGAATTGGGAAGAATTTGGAATGAATTTGGTAGGGAATTGGAATGGGAATGGAGGGAATTTGGGAGTGGGAAATTCTAGATCTAGATTTGGAATGAGAATGAGAGGAGAGAGAAATTTCCCCCCTCTTTTAATAGGCCGGCCTTGCCCCTCTCCCAAGTAATTATAAAATGTCCAATGTATCCCTTGGGGCCTCTCATGAAGAAATAATTAAGGAAGGAAGCTTCTAGTCTAATCACTTAATTAATTTAATCCATCTCCTTAACTATGGGCTTTCTAAATGGGCCAAATCTAACTATTTAATTCATGTTGGTCCATGGGTCCAAACTACACTAGTTGGGTCTACTAAAATAAGTCCAAAATAATTAAATAACATCCAACAACAATTAAATAATACAACAAAAATTATTTACCATGCACAATATTTATTTAAATAGGAAATTACTAAAATACCCTTTTTCCTAAAATGTGGTAGTGACAGGAGTTGAAAGCCCAGTTCGACGCCTTGAAGCACAAAGATCAGCTCAAGAAATTAGGAATCAACCAGCCCTACCCAGCTATCTGGGAGGAGGTCCCTTTCCCGCCGAGGTACAAACCTCAGACTATGGCCCTGTTCGAGGAAAAAATATCACCAAGTCAGTACATAAACTATTTCAGTATGATGACGGTGTTGCTACAAGGGAACGATGCCCTCCTCACTCGGGTGTTCAAAGGCTGTCTCTCAGGAGTAGCCTATCAGTGGTACCGTAGCTTGGCGGACAACTGCATTACTTCCTTCGAGGACTTCAGAGCTTTATTCTTCATACGATTCTACGAGGAAGGAATGGTCATGTCTATGTCCTCTCTCATCGAAGTCAAGCAGAAGGAAAAGGAGGACGTTCGCATCTTCATCGAACGTTTTCGTCAGGCCACCTTACAGATGCCTCCAGGAGTTCCAGACTCTGTATTGGTAGACATTTGCAGGAAGAACCTCCTTCCCGTGGTCTCGGTGTTCACAGGACCGTATCAGTTCCATGATTGGCCCTCGTTCATTATCTCGGCAGTAGCCGCCGAAGACAACAGTCGCAAGGCGCGCGACAATGGCATCATGATCTCCGCCTCTGACAGAGGCAAGAGGTCATCTCCTAGCAGCGACCATCCTCATGGTCCCAAAGGGAAAGAAGCCCTGGCAATCAATACGGCCAGACCAAAGATTGCGGCAACCACGCAAACGAGACCCGGGACTTCCAGGCCCGTCGAAGTCTACTCTTTCGACGACGACGATATCCCAAGTATATTCGAGTGTCTCGTCAAAAGTGGCAAGATCACCCTTCCAGAGCTAAGGCGGCCCCAGGAAGTCGGCAATACTAACGACCCCAAATTCTGCATCTTCCACAGATACGTACACCACCCAACAAAGGCGTGTTACATACTGAAAAGGAAGATCCAGGGGTTAATCGATGCTAAGGCCATCACTCTGCACAACACCGAGAAGACGGTCACGGCCAGCATGATCTCTCTACAGTTTGGCAATCTGCCTCCCCAAGAGGTCCCGGATGGTGTTGCACCTATCTTCCGGACAACGATGAACATCGTCAATCTTCCTCCAGCTAGGGATCAAAATCACGACCTGGTACCCCTGACTACCCGGCAAGGCGAGATTATGTGGGTTCATCCAGATTTGGTGTCAGAGTTCGAGGAAGAAACTAAGGCTACTAAGCCTACATCCAAAAAGAGCTCCAAATGCAGGCCATGCCATATGGTCGCGACTTCTTCGGCATCAGACAAAGACGAGGTATTTGCTACAACCCGTTCAGGGAAGGCCTACCTCAACGACTACGGAGCAAGCCAGGAAGGTGCACCGGCGGACGCTCCAGCGGCCAAACCTTCAGAGCAAGGTCCCATCGTACCAGATATCAGTCCTTCGAAACCAACTCCGGCGGAGAAGGGGAAGCAAAAAGAAGTGCGCTTTGATAAACCTGTGAAAAACATTCCAAGCAAAGGTTTAGAGAAGCCATACAACTTCGACATCCTGGCCCAACTAGCCAATACGCCAGCCAGGTTGTCCATCTTCGAGGTACTCAGGCTCTCCCAAGACACTCGTCTAGCCCTGAGTGAAGCGCTGATGCAGGCGGAGGCATACTTGACCCAGCTCAAGTCCCCCGACGAAGAACCAGTGGCGTGTCCTCAATGCCACAGTGTGATGGAGGTGGTCCCGAATATCACTTTCACTCAAAATGACATGCTGTTAAAACATAACAGATATGACAGGCCCCTCTATTACACCGGATACGTCGATTCCATGGAGGTCGACCGGATTCACATAGATTCGAGATCGTCGATCAGCATCATCCCCCACAGTCTGCTCAGACCGCTGAGAATTCCTACCAGCGAATTGGCTTAAACCACCACTACAATCGTGGGTTTCAACGCCGAAAGAAGTAAGCCGTTGGGGAAAATTTGCCTGAGGATCCAGATCGGCAACCTTAGATCGGTGGCCACATGTTACGTCATCGATTCAGGGGTGTCCTACAATATTTTGCTGGGAAGACCGTGGATCCACGACCACAACATCGTTCCTTCAACCCTACATCAATGCCTTAAATATGTAGACACGCAAGGAACAGTACAAACGGAGGTGGCTGACCTAAACCCGTTCAAAGGAATAGAATCCTACTATTCCAATGCCGTGTTGTACTCCCAAGACCACACGGAAGAAGTGTCAGGCGAGGCAGAGAAGGAATCCCACCGGGAGCCAGAAAAACCCTCTGCCACACGACCGCTGTCAATCAGAGTGAAAGGACGAACCACTCGTCCAAAAGCCATAGAGCCTATGGCTATCCACCTGAACAAGACCAGGTCAGAAGAAGGGAGTGATCCTCTAGTGATCACTTTGAACCGGAAGCCTCCACCCTTGGTCATCAACCTTCGGCGCAACAGGTAGCCGACTGATGTAAATACAACCAGAAACGGAGTTTCAGATGATAATAAATATCCTCTTTTCCAGTATATTGACGCTCAAAATCCAAAACAGGAATCCACTCTCCGTGACGAGGTAGAACCCATAGCACAAAAAATCTTGGAAGCTATAAACTCCTACCGTCCGTATGTTTGGGAAGTAGCGTCATCATCCAACGTCATCACAACGTATGGACCACATGAGGATTCTATCTTCATTGTCCCGCCTACCTGCAGCAGTCAGCGTCTAATATTCTTCGGCCGCATGCTCAATCAACCGACTGACCAGGAAGATCCTTTCGATGACGATACTGGGAAAATGCAAGTTCACCGATACAGCCCGCAAGCGCTGAAGATCATGCAAAACATGGGCTACGACTTGAAGCGGAAGCCAGGCCTCAACTACGGAAGAGGCAGACGAACGCCGCTGCGCGGCGACCCCCGCTATCGACAAACTTGCTTCGGGTTAGGGTATGCTACCTCCCTTACGACTTCCAAGTCAGACGAGGACATCTTTCCCTCTTCTCAGAACGGCTCGTCGCCCCCCCGACTCACATGATGCTCTCGAACAAACACTATCAGTAAATATGGTGGTGACAAATCCCTCAGAAGCAGATGAACAGGATTCTAAGCCGTTCGAGAATGACTCTTGGGCTCAACAAATGGATACGCAGTGGGAATTCTGCTTCGAGCAAAGAGAACCTCCCACCAAAGACGAAGTTATCCAAATCGATGTTGGGGGTAAACTTTCGCCAAAGCCGATATTTATCAGTGACAATCTTCCCCCAGCTGAAAGGGAAGAAATTATACAGCTGATAAAGGAATATGTCGACGTCTTTGCGTGGGATTATGAGGACATGCCGGGCCTAGACCCGAAGGTGGCTACTCACAAACTCAATATATTGACCGACTCAAAGCCTGTGAAGCAGCACCAACGCCGGTTCCGCCCGGATATGATGGATGCCATTGAAGCTGAAGTCAAGAAGTTGATAGCCTGTGGTTTTATTCGGGAAGAACAACATCCTGACTGGGTCGCCAACGTTGTCCCAGTCATGAAGAAAAATGGGAAGGTACGTATCTGCATCGATTACCGAGATCTTAATGCGGCCTGCCCCAAAGATGAGTTCCCTCTTCCCATCACGGACATCATGATCGACAACACCTGCGGCTTTGAACGAATATCTTTCATGGACGGGTTCTCAGGATACAATCAGATCAAGATGCATCCTGAAGACGAAAAGCACACTGCCTTCCGGACACCATTGGGGGTATATTGCTATACGGTCATGTCCTTCGGATTGAAGAATGCCGGGGCTACATACCAACAGGCTATGAGTAACATATTCCATGAGCATTTACGCAAAACAGTGGAATGTTACGTGGACGACATAGCCGTCAAGAGTCGCCTCAAAGACGATCATATTCAAGACTTGAGGACAGTATTCGAGTTAATGTGCCAACATCAACTCAAGATGAACCCTACGAAGTCCTTTCTGGGTGTATCCAGTGGCAAGTTCCTGGGATTTGTTATCACCGCCAAAGGCATCCAGGTGGACCCTGACAAAGTCCAGGCAATCGTAGAAATACGACGGTCCCGTAATCTGAGGGAACTCCGAGGATTTCAAGGCCGTCTGGCTTATATCCGGCGATTCATATCCAACCTCTCGGGGAGATGTCAGCCCTTTTCTCATCTCATGAAGAAAGGTGTATCCTTCGTATGGGACAAAACCTGTCAGCAAGCGTTCGGAGATATCAAGCGCTACCTCACCAGTCCGCCAGTTCTGGTGCCTCCCGTCATGGGAAGACCATTCTTGCTGTACGTTCGAGCGATGGATCATTCGCTAGGAGCTTTTCTCACACAGAAGAATGACATGGGTCATGAACAGGCTATCTACTACCTCAGCAGGATGATGGTCGGAGCCGAACACCGGTACAACCCAGTGGAGAAAGAATGCTTGGCTCTGATGTTCGCTATCCAGAAGACGCGGCACTATGTCGCCGGCCAGACTATTCATATCATCTCCAGGATCAACCCTCTTCGAGTACTGATGAGCAAGCCCAGTGTTCTTAATTCCCGACTCGCGACTTGGGCGATGTTATTAACACTATATGACATGGTATATGTACCGCAGAAGTCCATCAAGGGCCAAGCGCTGGCTGACTTCCTAGCTGCTCATCCGATCCCGGAGGCCTCCAAATTATACGAGGATATTCCCGACGAAGTTATAGAATGTAATTCCCCAATGGAAAGTGACGCATGGCAACTCTTCTTCGATGGTGCCTCCAGAAACGGTCCTAGGGGAAACGTTATTTCAGGAGTAGGAGTCGTCCTGGTCACTCCTGATCAGCTCGTCATCTACCGAGCATATTCTCTTAGCGAGCCCTACTCCAACAATGTGGCAGAGTACAACGCTCTGCTAATCGGGCTCCAAGTCGCCAAAGAGCTGGGGGTCGAGTCCCTGGAAGCTTTTGGTGATTCTCTGCTTATCGTCAATCAAGTCAGAGGGATATATGAAGTCCGGAATCCAGACCTCATCCCCTATCACCAAGCGACGGTCGAGATAGCCATGACATTCAAAGGGTTCTTCCTAGAGCATGTACCTTGATCTCATAATCTGGAAGCTGATGCCCTAGCCAGTCTAGCTGCAGATTTAGCCACTCCTATAAGAAGGCAGGATTCGGTAATCCTTCTTAACAGAGATTTATTATGTGTGAAGAACAACTTTTACATAGAACGCAGCTACGCTGTGAACACAGATCCCCCTAGAAGAGACTGGAGAAGTCCCTTCATAGATTTCGTCGCATACGGAATCTTGCCGGAGGACCCCAAAGAAGCAGTATCCGTCAAAAGACGATCATTACGCTTCTACTACGATGCATCTTCACAATGCCTATATCGCCGGACCTACGACGGACTGCTATTGAGATGTCTATCTGAAGACGAAGCACAGCAGATTATCCGAGAAGCTCACGATGGCGTATGCGGAGCACATCAACCCGGTCCTAAGCTACAGGATCGCATCAGGAGAATGGGCTATTACTGGCCTACTATGATCGCAGATGCAATACGGTATGCAAGACAATGCAGAGCCTGTCAGGTTCATGCAGACTTCATACATCAACCGTCTGAACATCTACATCCTACGATCGCATCCTGGCCTTTCGAAGCATGGGGTATAGATATTATCGGTCCTATTCACCCGTCTTCTTCCAGGGGTCACCGGTTCATACTGGCCATCACGGATTACTTCTCCAAATGGGCAGAGGCGATCCCTCTTGCTGAGGTGAAGGCGTCTAATGTGATCAGCTTCATCAAGCATCACGTCATTTAACGCTTCGGGGTACCCCGGAGGATAATTCACGACAATGGGCCTCAGTTCATCAGCCAAGCGTTTTATCGATTTTGCGATAAAAATTGGGTACACAATATCGCCTCTACCCCATATTATCCAGCTGCTAATGGTTTGGCAGAAGCTTTCAACAAAACTATTATTAAATTCTTGAAGAAATTCGTCTCTTCAAACAAGAGAGATTGGAATGAGAAGCTGGGCGAATGTCTCTGGGCATACCGCACAACGGTACGAACACCGACAGGTTGCACCCCATTCTCGCTGGTCTACGAGAGCGAAGCAGTTCTCCCTATTGAAATCCAGATCCTGTCACTCAGGATAGCCGTGACTAATGAGCTACCTCGAGAAAAGAATAACCTGTTAAGTCTCCAAGAGCTAGAAGGATTAGACGAGAAATACCTCCAAGCTCAACAGCGTATCGCGCTCTACCAAGCATGCATTTCCAAAGCTTTCAATCATAAAGTAAAGGAAAGAGTGTTCAAAGTCGGCGAGCTAGTTCTAGCCGTAAGAAGGCCGATGATTCTTACTCACAGAAGTAAAGGCAAATTCCAGCCCAAGTGGAAAGGCCCTTATGTGATCGAGACAACGTTCTCAAACGGCGCCTACAGGATAGCCCAGCCTAATAGAGACCTGTTAATGGCTCCTATCAACGGCAAATTCCTGAAAAGGTACTATGCTTAATCTCCCCTGCTCGAGTGGAATATAGCGAGGATCTCAATTCTGACAAAATAACCCCCAAGACGAAACTAGTTGGATCATATCCTATCATGTCTGTATGACCTCTGAATAGATATATCCTGCTAAAAAGTTTGTCGAGAGTCTATCATGTCCATACTACCTCTGATATCACTCTCGCCTAAAAAACAAAAAAAACTGTCATTTACATTCCGAAATGATGGGTCCACAAAAGTCAGAAAAGAGTCACTTTTATTTATTCCCGATAAGAGCAGAATTACATCGGGGAAGCAAAAAGAAGAAGGGATACATCATTGCGGGGGAGCGGTCAGATCGCGAATCAGCCGCGCCAGTGTAGCTATCCTCTCATCCCTGAAAACCAAGGCATCGGCGCGAGCCCGCTCCAGCCGTGCCTCGGGATTGTTCGTAAGGGTCAGCTCAACCCTTGCCCGAAGAAAGCCTGCACGGGCAGCTTCTGCACGCTCCAAATCCTGTCGCGCTGCGCTCAGTCGACCAGTCGCTACATTTAGACCTGCCAACGACTGAGAAGCCCACTCCTCTGCCAGAGCGAGTTTTTCCTTCAGCTTGCGAGCCCTCGCTGCGTTCCCTTCGTGCTCGGATCGGAGCTTCATCTCAAGAGCGAGAGCCTCTTCCACGATAGCTTTTCTTTTATCCATCTCCAACATATGTGTTTTGATGGAGTTGTCCAGGCTTTCCAGCTGTGTAGAAAGCTGCGCAGTCATGAGGTCGTATCTGGCCTGGACCTCAGCATCAAAGCTACCCCGAGTCAGCTGCAAGTATTCGTTAATGGGTTGCTCTAAACCATTAACCACCGCCTCCAGGGCGTCAGCTACCCCAGGATCGCCGAACTCCATGACAGCCCCGATTGAAAACTGAGAAGGCTTCTTCAGGCGCTCAAAGTCTAGACTCTTCGCCAACACTATTGATATCATCGTTTTCAAACCGGTGTAAAAGAGGCTGGTATGTTGCTCGGTCAGCGCAACTAGATCCGATTGAACGCCAGGAGTGGCCGCGATATCAGCGAGTCCTCCGCCAGGAATGACTGCAGACGAGGTGGCCACAGCCGTCGCCTCGACGGGTGGTGCGACAAAAGAAGGTACAACGACGACGGTCGAAGTCATCAGCATACTCGCGAGAGGCAAAGTCACGATGACGGGTTCGTCCTCCTCTCGAGATGACAAAATCACTCCAGGCGAACTGGCCCCCGAAGGTATTTCCTCCTCAAAGTCAAAAGCCTCCGTATCATCGCCAGGAGCCGGAGCAGAGCCAGAAGGTGCTTCAACGCTGTACTCCCCGTGGACGCCATCCCCTGAGAAAAGGACCAGAAAGTTGATATCAATATGATGGTAATATTTCTAAAGGGAGACATAAAGACGACATTTACCCGGAGCCAACGGTATATATGGTGCATCTGCAGCCGATGTAGCTAAACCACGCCTTAAAGACGCAATGCGAACTATCATACCTGGAGAAGGAGGTGGGCCGACCGACATCGCCCGGAGTTCTGCCAAGCCTTCACCAAGACGCAGTCAAGGTTCGTCAACTGGAATCTCGCTAGGCGTGCTCGCTGACACAGCGGGAGTTTTATCCGTTGCGGATCTAGGGAAAGATTCTCCCATCTGCCGCGGCCACACAGGCAATCTCGTTCCACTACCTGGAGCAGTAGCAACGACAGCGACCTCTAGCGAAGATTCTCCGGCGCCGTCGGCCGGAACTGTAGAAGGTCCCTCTCTAAAAGGCGAGGAACCTCCAGCCAAAGAATCATCCCTGATATGGGGAGATGCAGGCTCACTCCCAGGAGCCTCAATACCAAGAATGCGGAGAGGACGAGCAACCATCTCCTTCCTCCTCTTACGAAGAGAAGCTTCCTTCGGAGCAGAAGCCCGTCGCTTCCCAGAAGAGACTACCAAATCCCCCGCAGGCGGAGGCACTTCACACCTCGGCACCGACACCAGAGGCTCATCCGGAGTGCCAGACTCCTCACCCTCGTCAGAAGAAACAGAGGGGACTTCAACTCTTCCCCCAGGCTTGGGAGAAGGCACCCTAAAGCTTCCACGCATGTCAAAATCGCGATGGAAGGTGTTAATCGCCACATAGAACTGGGCGTAAGAATGGAGAATGCGGAGCTCCGTGGAGGTTGTAACGACCGGCACAATAAAGATTGCTCCCGTGCAACCCATGATAAAATATTGCCACCCTCTGGCTCCATCAATGAGTCCGCCCCTGGACCTAAAGCTGGTGACGGCATTGCCTATGTACAATTGATCGTACCCAAACTGCCTGGCGAACCGACTAGGCAAGTAGGGCTCGAAGAAGCAATGGTCTTCGCTCCTGTACAGCAGATGGGAGGGTCTAATACAGACCAACCAATTGAAAGCTTTCAGAGAAAGATCGGTCTTCTCTCCACCTGAATCCTCAAGCCTCATCCCTGATTGATTGCGATGTACAGGAGGGGGAGTACAGAGGAGCTTCCAGCCGTGACTGAGGTTCAACACCAGCCGACAGTCCAAAGTTGTGTTCACATTCCAGGGAGAGTCCTTGTAGTTCAGCAAGAAGTTACCCCCCGAGCTGCTACCAGAGCCGGGAGACATCACCCGGGGATTATGGAGAATTAACCATCCCATCAAGTACAGGTATGGTAATTCCACCCGGGGAAAACTCTCACGCCGAGCTTTATCGACGAGCAACCCATCAGTCATGGCTCTCAGGCCAGCCTGTATACGGCACACCATGGCAGGAAGCAAGCCCAGTCTGGCCCCGAATACCAGAGGCACTGCCGGCCACAGGATGTTCCGGTGAATGCGGTCCGCAGACGCAGTACCGGGCACTACTACTCGACGCAGCCATATCGAGAGGAAACCGGCCAGCTGGGCTTCCTTAGACAGAGGCCTGCGGCAGCACCTCAAGTAACTGTAGGCCTTAGTGCCTTCGGGATACTTTCCTACCCCCTCAACGAGAATTTGATCTGGAGCCTTAGCACCTTCCATGAGATCCTTGACGACTTGGGCACTGAGCACGCCCAAACAGTTCACGGGCTCATTCTTGCCCCCCGAGACTTTCTTCGACTTGGCGGCCCTGGCTCGGTGGAAGAAGAGGTAGGACATCCACTTGGTGGTGTGATCCAAATTAGAAGGCTCGTTATAAAAAGCGGTGCACGTGAAGTATTGACACATTAGCTCCTGATACACTTTCGCCACCCGAGGGTCCAAGTCCCCCAACTCCCGGTTGGTGGGAACATACTCTTCGTATGGGATATCCCCCATCGGCAGTCTCGAGATCATTGCCATCTCATGGAGGGCCAATCCCAACTCCCCCAGTGGAGTGCAAAAGTCCCGATGAGCGAAATGTATCGCTCCATCAGTGCCAAGAACAAGTTAGGGTTGGGAGGCAACCCAACACTAGTCGCACTCACAGCGGCATACAGTCCAATGCCCTCCAGTTCTCTCCGAAAGTGCTTCAAAGCCCAATCAACTAGGCAAGTCCATCGGAGGTTTGTTGGGGTGATCCACCCATTGCACCGAGGATTCTCCTTGGGGTATACCCCACCTCATCCCATGAAGTCGTTGCAAAAGGTCGACAATTGGACCGGCTGGATCACTGAGCTGTCTTCACTCGGGACACTGCCCGGACACAGTCCCCTGAACAGCGTCACAACGCCGGAAGGGCGGCTTACAAACGACCCCTGGTCAGCCCCTTTCAGATGAAAGATCTTCCCCAGCTTGCCGTGAAGATCGGAGTCAACGTCCACGACATCCTCCTGGGATGCGTCGCATGGAAGAAAGCCGAGATGGGATAATCCCTCGGCATCGTTGGCAGATACAAAACCAAATTCCCGGCAGGGAAAACCCAGGGTTCCCTCTTGGGCTTCGTCTGGGACTGTTTATCAATCATGTCCCCAAAGAGGAAAGTCGACTTTATGTACTGCTCCCCGTCTACGTATGTCAGGGGCTCCCCGTTGATCATGTTCAGCAGCGTCCGCTCGCCCTAAGCCGATATCAAAAACTCCCTTCCCTCAGGATACTGGGGTCCAGAGATAGGAAATGCCACGTGGGACAGATCCTCCAGATAGTTCGAGTGCAGCATCCCGGCAGCGGAACCCATCACCTCGGCCAGTGGAGACTCACCCAAATCAACTGCAAAAGTGCAAGAAAAATATGTTATTACAAATCTTGCACAAACATACAGACCAAAGAAACGACAGTCAGTGCTCTATGCCAAGATTGTACAAATTTGGTCATTTTACACCGGAAGTCTCCTCCACAAGCATAAAACTCAAATTTTACGATATACGCCAATTTTCGATAGCCAGAGCTTTTACGCTCGGAACTACGAAAATATGGAGTTTTTACGCTGGCATATTAGAAATGTGGGCGTAAAAGATGAAAACGCCTCCGTGCATCATCTTCCTCAAAGAGGCTATCAGCACAGAAGACGACCTAGCGCGGTCACGTTCAACGTGTGCGAAGGATTTTTCATCGTTTTTGTCACCCCAAAGGCTCTACCTCTAAGACCGGGTGCGCTGCTCGTCGGCGGGATACTTCGCTCAGAAGAAAGTTTACCTTGCCCGACCGAAGACTCTCTCGCTGGGGCAGGAGAAGGAGAAGAAGAACCTATGCTCTTTTCCTTAGTGGAGGTGGTTTGTTTCGGCGCCATTTCTGAAGACTCGAAGTGCTCGAAGAAGGAACGAAAAAAAACTCGAACAGTCGAAAGCTCTCTTTCGCAGAAGACAGATAAAAAGTTTTTCTCTCAAAGGCTTGGGATATATATAGAGTTCGAGTCGACTCCTCGAATCCTCGGACGGACTCCTCGAGACCCTAACCAAATCTCGCAATTAATAGGTGGTTATGATTGGATGCTACGTCAGCCCCCTACTCTCAAAAGACGGACAGTCAGCAAAATTCGAAAAGTTCTTTATGCAAGACGGTTCAGCAGTTTCTACGCTAAAGGAGCTTTCTACGCTCGACGGCAACAGATCTACGATTTTATGCTCGCAAGCTATAAGTCTATGATTTTTCGCCCGGATGCCTTTGTGCTCGGTAGCTTTTACGCTCGAGAGGCAACAAACCTACGACTTTACGCTCAGCAGATATCAAATCGATGATCTCACGCTCGGTGGCGCTCAGTTTACGCTCAGAAGCAACAGATCCGCAAACTTCACGCTCGAAGAAATTTTTTTTCAGGAGCTACAGATCTACAGTTCTACGCTAAAGGAGCTTTTTACGCTCGACAGCTACGAATCTACGGCTCTACGTTCGACAGCTATAAGTCTATGGTTTTATGCCCGGATGCCTTTGTGCTCGGTAGCTTTTATGCTCGAGAGGCTACAAACCTACGACTTCACGCTCAGGAACCACAAGTCTATGATTTCACGCTCGATGGTGTTCTACTCTCACAGGCTACAGATCTACAGTTCTACGCTAAAGGAGATTTCTACGCTCGACAGCTACGAATCTACGGCTCTACGTTCGACAGCTATAAGTCTATGGTTTTACGCCCGGATGCCTTTGTGCTAGGTAGCTTTTATGCTCGAGAGGCTACAAACCTACGACTTCACGCTCAGGAACCACAAGTCTACGATTTTATGCTCGATGGTATTTTACGCCCAGACGCTACAGACTGATGATTTCATGCTCTACGACTTTCCGCATATCCGAACAGTCCCCAAAGCGGTCAATTGCAAAGAGTTCACACAGAGGATACTCGTTCTTGACCCCAAAGTACCCGAAACATACAGAGTTTAAACATTGAGAAATTACTCTTCTCGGGTCCAAAATTGGAGGTTCATCCAGACTCCAGTCTGAACATCTTGTCTATCAAGATGGCAAACTCAGTTTGACAGACAAATCCTCGACCCTGTTCCAAGGGAGTTTCGAGAGGTCGTTCTTGAAGACGAAGTCTGAACAAAAGTTCTGTTCATCAGAAGCAACAGTTCAGAGCTCTATGCGGTCCCTCAGTCCTAGCAACAGGACAGTTCTAAATGTTCAAAATGCTTAAACAGTGTTCTATGGACTATTCGCTACGCGTAAAGGACAGGGCCTAATACTCTTCTTATCAGAGTTGGCGTAAAGAATCAGACGTGTCGAAGCTACATATATTCAGACTTCACAGCAACGTATGGCAAGATAATCATATGAAGAAGACAATTTTATTAAAAATCAAAATCATGATTACATATGTGGGAAATCCAATCTATAAGGGTTTTTCTCTATTTTTCATGATTACATCTGAGGGAAACTCCGTCTACAAAGGAGATACCCCCTCGTCATCTGAAGGCCGCCCTCAGAATCTGTTCTGACAGGTTCTCGCATTGGTGATCTTTCTCTTCTTCCAAGAAGATGATCAGTGGCAGGAGGATACAAAACTGGGCATATGACCCATCCTCCAACAGAAGGAAAGCAGGGTAATTCTGCTTTCCTGCAAACCACCGCCACTCTAGCCGGTCTGTCTGCCTCTCGTCACCAGAGGTAACTGGAGAAGGCGCCACTTGCAAGCAACATGGTGAAATACGATTCTTCGTCTCTCCCGAAGAACTACCATATAAAGTTGCTGATTATCCCGAGCAAGGGAGGCTAAGATATCCTTCCATGATCCATCGTTGCAGTGGACATTTGCTCGAAGATGCCGTCTTTTTTGGCTCCCTACATGCTGGAAGAACATGATCTCCTTCTTCCTCAGGTCGACCCGACGAACTCCGGCGATCATCTCTGCATGATGATGGAAATGTGGGGAGAACAGGTTAACCCCCCCAGCCTTTTTATAGGCGAAAGAGATCATAGCGGTCCCCAATAAATCCGCCATAAAGTCTGCATCGACCGTTTCAACGCTCCATTCAGAAACGTTTTGAGTTACGAGGGGCCGTTCATGCTTCATTCAAAGCGTTTCAAATTCCGAAGAATTTAAAAGCTTTGAAGGGGGTCTTGTAGAAGCATGAAAAATACGCTGGGAGGAGCTACGCAGCATATTGATACAGAGCAGCGTAAACAGAGGCCTTCAGAGCCATCAAGCGTACAAGCAGAGCTTTCTCCGCTAAACACAACGTGAAGTACAAGCTCAAAGGACCATCCGCGTAAGTGCAGTACATCCAGGCCGCTCCAGCGTAAACAGGGTTCTTCATCACCTCCATGGCGTAAAACTCAGCCGATCTCAAAGCAGCGTTAAAGCGTACGAGGAACGCTTAGTCTTCCCCGAAATGAACCTGTCAAGTCACGCAGTGAACCTGACCTCTGACTCCTGACAAAAAGTGCTGCACGGCTACCCAGACGACGGCTGAAAACGATGACAGACCCCTCGGGACGTGCGCCACAGTATGATGGCGGATCTCTGCATTTAATACAGAGAATTTGGTTAAAATATCACCGAACCGTCGTTTACTGACGTCCCCTCAGCATAAACTGCTCTTTCGTGTACCAGGGGATATGCTGCCTTGTTTTACACAGGCAAACATGAGCTGTTTTACGCTCCGCAGTAGACAAACCGCCTGCCATGTCAAAAGCTGCACTTCATACGGGGCTCGAGGCACGTCTCTACGTCTAATTGCACAGAGCGGTGACAGTTTCTCTCAAGGCACGTCTCTGCGACGGATGCACAGAAGGGCTGCAGACCTTCAAAATACGCTTCCGCATTTAATGCACAAGATGGTGGCAAATCTCTGCAAGAGATTTGATTATATCTTCAAAAGTCATAATTCCAGCTAAGACGTCCATATCAGCACTCTGGCACGGTACGCAGCGGCTTCTACGCCCATTCAAGATCTGTGTTCATTCAGCTTCTACGCCCATTCGGCTTCAAACGCCCACTCAGTCTCTACGACCATTCGGCTTCAAACGCCCACTCAGTCTCTATGACCATTCGGCTTCTACGCCTACTCGGCTTCTATGCCCATTCGGCTTCTACGCCTACTCGGCTTCTATGCCTATTTGGCTTCTACGCCAGGGTGACAGTCATTTGGCTTCTACGCCAACCTCTTCTACACAAGGGATACCTACCTACGTGGCTTCTACGCCGTGATCTTCGTAGCAGATATACGCGTTTTGTCCCCTTAGTTGGACACGCGTCACATGCTCACTCAAAAGGTCATCTATACGCAGACATTGGTTATTTTAACCGTTGTATAAAAGGGTACTGTACTTTCCACTGCTTGGTTTTTACACCGACGGAGTGGTCACTGTCACCAAAACTCTATAAATAGAGACCCCTATTAATGGGGAAAAAGGTCGAAAAACTTCAAACTTGAAGACCGAACAAGGTCGAAACTTTGAAAGAAGGATCGAACAAGGTCGAACTTCCAAGAAAGATCGAACCGGAGGTCAAGAGAGAGAGAGAGTCCGAAGCTCTGGCAAAGAGTAGGGATCGACGACTTTGGCATCGTGCATCCACCCTCCTTTGCAACCTTCGAAGCTGCTACCTGTCTTCCATGGCACTTCTTCAACATCGTGTGGTCCAAGGGCTAAAGTGATCGACTGCAGATCAGACATCTATAGCAATTTATACCCAGATTAAATAAATTATACTCCCACATTCTCGTATAGGATTAAATTGTACAAGTTTGTTTGTAAACCAAATGGCACGGGTTTCGTATAAACCCCGTCATTGAAATACACTTTCTTTCTTTCGTTTAATACCACAAACACCTAGGACTGGGGACATCATTATCTAGTCAGCCGATGCCCTAGTCATTATCCTTCATCTATTATTTCAGTATTTTATTTTGTCATAGTAGTGGGTTTGTCCCCACCAGACATTCTTGGTTGTACTATGATATTGGAGACTGGCATTTATCTTCCAGCAGTTATTTATTAGTACATTCTTGCTGTTTACTTTTATGGATGAGATTATATTACCTGTTGTTGATGTATATGGGACATGTTAGTATTTAGGATAGCGTAGCACTCTTCGTTGGATCCATTAAATTAGGATATTCGTGGAGAAGTAACAGCTGGCTATTGCCACGTGACCTAGTTCTATATATTTTGGGACTGAGGCGTGACATGGTTTTAGTGGTGGCCCATGCAGGTCGACTTATTCGCTTGTGGTATGGTAACATGCCCAGCGAGCCTGCAATAGAATAGAAATTACTAGGTCTCATCCACATTGATTACGTTTTTGAACTTCCTTCGTATTGCTTCTAAATATATGCATCATGTTTGCTTGATTCCGTACTATTTTTGATGAAGTCCTATCTCTTGCAGCAAGATGAATTTATGTAGTGGACGAGGAGCACCCAGTGCCGCGGTGCCAGATAACACCACCCAAAGAAAGAAGGTACCCCAAGGGCAAACCCCGCTACAGACTCCGAACGAGACTTCTCAAGGCGATCCTACACCACAGCACGAGGGACAGACTTCCAGACGATCCCCACGCAGCATTGTGAGGGCCAGACTTCAGGAGCTACACCGATGCCACAGACTAAGAGGCCGACATCTGAGGAGATGCCTACTGTACAGCCAGAGGTTCCATTACCACCACCTCCACCCTATACACCCCAGATGCCACAGCTAGACGGACAGCCACAGATGCTACAGTTTCTTCAGACTATGATGCAAGCACAGTGGCATCAAATGGAGACGTTGAGACAAAGTTTGATGGCAGTACTAGAGAGGATACATGTCCCAGCACCCGTACCAGCACCTCCACCAGCCCAGACAGGTGGCACTGTTAGATGGTTCCGACAAATGGGACCAGATACTTTCTCAGGCAATGAGACTGCAGAACAGATCTCCGATTGGATCACCAATACGGAAATGCTACTAGAGGCATCACAACTGCACCCAGACCTTTGGATGACTGCAGAGAGGGCCCAACTAAAAGGCAACGCCCATCACTGGTAGGATTCTATTGAGCTCAGTATAGGCAAGAACCAGACCTGGGAACAGTTCTTAGAATACTTCAATACGAAGTATTTTCCAGCCACAATTAGGAATGTCCTGTACTCCCAGTTTCTACATCTAGAACAAGTGAATATGACTATGGACGCATATAACGCGGAGTTCAGCCGTCTTAGCAGATTTGGTGCCGTCCTGATACCCAATGATCTAGAGAAAGCTCAGAGATTCCATCACGGTCTCAATTTTGATCTACAGAGGTATACCACCACACAGGCGAGGATTTCTTACGAGGAGGTTCTTGCAGAAGCGAGGATCCATGAGGCCATTGCCAGAGGAGCTAGACGTCCCAGTACGACCACACCAGTCAGAGCCCAGCCCGGAGCAGGAGGACCGATCCATCGTTCCGGAGTGCAGACACAGCAGAGGATAACACCATACCAGCAAAATGAGCTTCTGTCTTGCAACTACTGCAGTAAGAGAGGACATTACCAAAAGTACTGCCGAAAGAGACTAGGAATATACATGATTTGTGGAGCGAGCCAGCACTATGCCCGGGAATGCCCACAGCGCAGAGATATAGCACCGCAGACAGGAAAGAGGCTAGCAGCACCAGTTCCGAGGATACTATCCCCGCCAGGATGATAGCGTCCACCAGCACCTGGAGGATTTCAGAGGGGACCACCCTTGGCCCCACAGCAGGCACAGTTCGATCGAGCCCGACAGCAGACCGGAGGACAGAGACAGGGACAGGCCTTTGCATTAGCAGCTACTGAGGAGAAAAAAGAAGGAGAAGCAATTACAGGTACCATTTTAGTTGCATTATTACCTGCAAGTGCCTTGTTTGATTCTGGAGCTACATTATCATTTATATCTAGTAGATTCGTAGCAATGAATAGAGTAGCTACTTCCCCCTTACCTAAGAGTTGAAAGATTCTTACCGGAGGAGGTATCGTGTCGGTTACCAGCACCATCAGAATATGCTCGGTAATTGTATATGGTAGAGAGATAAGAGCATGATTCTTGGTGTTATCCATGTCGTACTTTGATGTTGTGCTAGGCATGGACTGGTTAAGCCAGTATAATATCGTACTGAACTGCTGGAAGGGTAGTATCACTTTTAGACTGCCAGACCAACCGAAGTTCGAGTACATGCAAGGGACCGTCGAACAAGTAGTAGGACAGATAGCTGGAACTTGCATGGCTATAGAGATTGCACCCCCACCAATAGTTACAGAATTTGAGGATGTGTTTCCAGAAGAATTGCCAGGCTTACCGCCAGATAGGGACGTGGAGTTCACCATTGAGATAGTACCCGGAGCAGCACCGGTATCTTCTAATGTATACCGATTGGCGAAGAAGGAGTTAGATGAGCTGAAGCTACAATTAGAGGAGTTACAGAGCAAGGGATTTATCTATCCTAGTACATCACCCTGGGGAGCACCAGTATTGTTTGTACCTAAGAAGGATGGAACAGTATGTATGTGCATTGATTACAGAGCCCTTAATGCTTTAACTATCAAGAACAAGTATCCCCTGCTAAGGATTGAAGATTTATTCGACCAGCTGACAGGAGCAGGGGTGTTCACCAAGATCGACTTGAGATCGGGTTATCATCAGGTAAAGGTGCGAAGAGAAGACATTCAAAAGATAGCATTCAGGACTCGTTATGGTCACTACGAGTTCTTAGTGATGCCTTTTGGACTAACGAATGCACCTATTGTATTTATAAACTTGATGAACAGAGTATTCCACCAATACTTGGACCAGTTCATGGTAGTCTTTATCGACAATATTTTGGTGTATTCGAAGAGCCATGAGGAGCACGAGAAGCACTTGAGACTAGTGTTAGAGACCCTAAGGAGAGAGAGGCTTTATGCCAAGCTGAGCAAGTGTGAGTTTCTTTTGGATCGTGTCGCTTTCCTTGGACATGTTATCTCAGGAGAGAGCATCTCAGTAGACCCGGCGAAAATTTCATCGGTAGAGACATGGCTAACCCCTACCAATGTCTCAGAAGTAAGGAGCTTTATAGGACTTGCCGGATATTACCGGAGGTTTGTGGAGAACTTCGTAAAGATCACAGAGCCGCTGACCCATTTGACTCGTAAGGAGCAGGAGTTCACTTGGACATAGGAGTGCCAGACAGCGTTCGATAAGCTGAAGAAGCATTTGACTACGACACCCATCTTGACCATACCATCTGGACCCGGAGGATTCGTGATCTACAACGATGCATCCGGAAAAGGATTAGGATGCGTCTTGATGCAGCATATAAAGGTTGTAACTTATGCTTCTAGTTAGTTGAGGACACATGAGAAGAACTATCCCACTCATGACTTGGAGCTTGCAGTAGTGATCTTTGCCTTAAAGCTTTGGAGGCACTACTTATATGGAGAGAGAGTGGAAATATTCACTGATCATAAAAGCCTAAAGTATGTCTACACCCAGAAGGACCTTAATCAGAGGAAGAGACGTTGGCTCGAGGTGATGACAGACTTTGACATCGAGCAACAGTACCACCCGGGAAAGGCCAACGTAGTAGCTGACGCTTTGAGCAGAAGACCCATGGCATTCTTCTTGACTACGCAACAACACCTATTGAGAGATCTAGAGCAGATGGGTATAGAGGTTGTTATGCCCGGAATAGACGGACAGTTGTCGAGTTTCCAGTTGCAATCAACATTGGTGGAGAGAATCAAGGCTGCTTTGCCGACAGATGCCAGATTTTAGAGGCTTAGACAGAGGACAGAGGCTGGATTACAGACATGACTACGTATACATGAAGACAGAACCTTGAGATGTGGAGATCGTCTCTATGTTCCAAATAGAGAACTTTGGCAGCAGTTGATGACAGAGGCACACAGTTCGACCTACTCTATTCATCCAGGAGGCACGAAGATGTACAGAGACTTGAGGTAGTACTACTGGTGGCACAGAATAAAGAGAGAGATAGCACGCTTTATGGCGAAGTGCCTGGTGTGTCAGCAAGTCAAAGCTGAACATCAGAGATTTGCAGGATTACTTCAACCGCTTCCTATACCAGAATAGAAATGGGAGCACATCACTATAGACTTTGTTACGGGCTTTCCGAGGAGTCCTAGTGGTCGCAACGCAGTATGGGTAATCATGGATAGACTCACCAAGTTCGCATACTTTTTACCCTTCAGGGTTGGACAATCGACAGAGGTCTTAGCAGATATGTACATGAGGGAGATTGTGCGACTGCATGGAGTGCCAGTTAGCATCGTGTCTTACAGGGATACGAGGTTTACATCTTACTTTTGGTGGAGTATGCAAGAGAGTCTCGGTACCCGCCTGAAGTTTAGCATAGCGTATCACCCACAAACAGATGGCCAATCGGAGCGCACCATTCAGACGTTGGAGGACATGTTAAGAGCGTGCATGCTTGATTTCGGAGGATCATGGAAGGACCATTTGTACTTGGTCGAATTTTTTTACAATAACAGCTATCAGGCGAGCATCCAGATGGCTCCCTATGAAGCGTTGTATGGAAGAAAATGTTGTTCCCCCATATGTTGGAGCGATATAGGCGAGAGACAGATTCTCGGACCAGAGTTGGTTGTTCGTACAGTAGAGAAGGTGAAGAAGATCCAAGGGCATCTACGAGCGGCACATGACAGGCAGAAGCATTGGACGAATGCACATCAACGACCCCTAGAGTTCCAGGTTGGAGATTACGTGTTTCTAAAGATCTCGCCCACTAGAGGGACTATCAGATTCGGAGGCAGAGGAAAGCTGAGTCCGAGGTACATCGGACCATTCGATGTGTTAGAACACGTCGGAGAGGTTGCTTATAGATTAGCCTTGCCGCAGACCTTGGAAGGAGTCCATGACGTCTTCCATGTATCTCAGCTGAGGAGGTACATACCGGATCCGAATCATGTACTTGACCATTCAGAGACCACAGTCGGCCCGAGTTTATCATACCAAGAGGAACCTGTTGAGATTCTGGATAGGAGCGAGAAGGTACTGCAAGGTCAGACTATTCTCCTAGTTCGTGTTCCATAGAGGCATCATACACCAGGCGAGTCGACCTGGGAACGTGAGGAGGATATTAGACAGCGATATCCCCATCTCTTCGAAGGACTAGGTACGTATAGCTTTTTTTTTAAATTCAGTCAAAAATTCTTGGCATACGTATGTTTTAATTTCGAGGACGAAATGCTCTAAGGAGGGTAGATTATAAACCCCCACAACCAATTTAGGGTTTAATTAAATTAAATCCGGAGACTAGGATTTATTTGGCATTTAATTATAATTATGTGAGACAATTATAGGTACCCTCTGACCATGGCATAACATTAGCTACGCAATATTCATAAATTTTTGCCTGGCGCAGTTAACCATTAATCTAGTTAATTTTTGGAGGCGAATCTCACCTTAAGCAGAACCGAACCAAGCCCATGAATAACCTACACCCTTCCAGGTAGACAAGCTTTCCACCTCAAAGAGCCCAGCCAGGCCCAAATCTCAAGAATAGCCCACGAGAGCCAGCACCTATAAATATACATTTTTTCCCACATTAAAAATCCTAAGAAAATCATAAACCCCCTTAACCCTAGCCGAACCCTTCTCTCTCTAACCGAGCATCTCCCCTTCCTTTCCCCCGACTTTCCAACACCCCAGCCGTAAGCCGCCACCATCCCCGCCTCAGCCCTCACCTGACCACCACCTCCACCACCCTAACATCACCGGCACCGACTGCTAGCCCCATCCCCACCAACCGCAAACCCGAGCAATCAAATCGACGTCGAATCCCGACTGCCCAGCCATCTCCAGCACCGCCAACCACCCTGTCCGGATGACCCCGACCTTCCCCCACGTTCGGACCCAACCAACATCACCCCAGACCGCCTGCTGCCATTGCCAGGCTACTGCTGCCGTCGCTGCACCTGCAGTTGCTGCTGCAAGCCGCTGCCGCCGCTGTCTGGATCGCCTGCCGATGCCGGAGCACCGCCTCCACCGGAGGACGACCAGGCTGCGAGGAGACCTTCGTCCAGCCAACTAGGTAAACACCTATATACTCCTCTCTCTCGTATCGTGTTCATTATGATCGTTGTGTCGTCGTGTCAAGACTTGTAGTGTTGGACACAAACTCAGTTAACCCTTACCAGGTATATGATGGTATATTGATTAACAAGATTTAGAAATTGGGTTAATAATTAACCACTCCTTAATCATAAGACCTGTTGTTAGAAACATGTAATTCATCAATAAAACTTAGACGTTGTCAAGTATGCTGAATATGGCAATTTAAGGGCCAACATTTGTACTAGACATAATGAAGCTTCGTAAAACCCTGGACGTAGTATTATTGTCTCAAGACACACGCTGACAAGGACAGAACACATGTACATCCTAGCTACGTGCACCCGTGAAGCCGTCTTCGATCAGCCGTGAACTTGTGACAGTTCCTAAGAGCAACGTAGAGTCTGCTTATTTTCTTAGTGTCTGATGTGAGATTGCTATATTATATTGTGTGTTTAGGACCATTGGATCAGACAGGAGACACCGCAGGAGCAGGCTTTTTGCATTCACAGCTTGAGGACTCAGGCAAGATACCTTGCCATATTTACTGTTTAAATTTAATGCTGCATATATTGTATGTTATCTTGCTGTTCTATTTTATATGACTGTGCGCGTCTGAGATTGACTCGATTGCAGTCGACGAATGCGTCGATGGTTAGTATACTTAACCTAGTCATTAGCAGACTCACCCCATGGGAGGATACCCTGATATCTTTTGAGACCTGACACTCTTACACGTTTTACTGTGATATTCATATTGGCATACGGGTTCACGTATTCGACTAGCTATCGGTGCGTGTGACATGCATCACGGTTACTACGTAACTCAAGGCTACTTTTATTCATAGAGTCTGGCATATAGATACGTGGTATGCACGTCGAGTATTCGATGTGTGTATCTACATTGGGCGGGGAGGACCACTAGTAGGCGTATGGGATACACCTATTGAAATCCGTAGTATCCGGAGGAGCCACGGATCCAATGACTCCCTTTATGCAGATTTCCCATTCTTCAGAGCGGTATGGACATTATATATACTTGCAGATTCCCCGTTCTTCGGAGTGGTATGGACGTTATACTATTCAGATTCTCCATTCTTCGGAGCGGTATGGATGTATATATATACTTGCAGATTTCCCGTTCTTTGGAGCGGTATGGACGTTATGCCTATACCTACTCATACGTACCAAAGTTGTCCTCACATTGCATTCACTTAGATGGTTAGCACACCCTTTATTGCATTTATTTTAATCAGTATTTATATATGGCATGTTTCTATGTATCTTGTTACGTCCCTCTGAGGACCTGGTACCTTTCTAGATTTAGACGAGGCTTATTATCCCACAGTATATGGGCCAGGACAGGAGACGAGGTACACTACAGCTGAGGAGCTAGAGGTGCTACCGTCAGAGTTTCCGTGATCAGTTGTTAGGCCTTCTGCCTAGGACTTGGGGCATCATTATCTAGTCAGCCAATGCCCTAGTCATTATCCTTCATCTATCATTTCAGTATTTTATTTCGTCATAGTAGTGGGTTTGTCCCCACCAGACATTCTTGGTTGTACTATGATATTGGAGACTGGCGTTTATCTTCCAGCAGTTATTTATTATTACATTATTGTTGTTTACTTTTGTGGATGAGATTAGATTACCTGTTGTTAATGTATATGGAACATGTTAGTATTTAGGACAGCGTAGCACTCTTCGTTGGATCCATTAAATTAGAATATTTGCGGAGAAGTGACAGCTGGCTATTGTCACGTGACCTAGTTCCATATATTTTGGGACTGGGGCATGACAAAATTATTTTAAGTTGAGTAGATTGTAAACCCCCTCACCCAAAATTAGGCCTACTTGGCTTAGATAGAGAGACTAGGGCTAGTTTGAATCCAATTAGAAATAGAACATGTCATTTTATTTAATTATACAATATTTATATCACTTAGTGCACCTTACCGTTGCTTCGATAATTGGAGCACTACACTAGCCATTGCCTTCCTATAAATTTCACATCCTTGTCCTAGACATGCCAGTATTCTATTCTGACCTTGGTGTAACTTATAATTATGCTCTCTTGTGCTATATTTTAGTCGCACAACATTCGTCGCAGACGTTTATATTTAATTCTAAATAATTCTAACTTTGTATCCTTGTGCGTTCTAATCAAAATTGGAGACACAATCTTGACCCATTTTGAGCAACCTAATTTATGATAATATTCCATTCCGAGTCCTCTATGTCCATGATACTTGTGTCCCACCTAATTTTAGCCCCATGTACTTCTAATTAATTCAAAAATACCATTTGCATTAATTTTAATTAATTTAATCTAATTTTCATCTTTGTGCAATTTTCTAATTATTGGATAATTTTATGTAAAAATGCATTAAGGTGTCCACACCATTGGATATAACACATGAAGAAACCAATTTTTCTTTATTATTTGGTCATGTGAATTTTTCCATAATTTTGGAGTGTGTAGCACTCAACATCACTCCCTCATCTAACCCTAGCCTTGTATTTAAATAATATAAATCATAGCCCTCCAATACCTACACGTCAAGCCAAGGCCCAATTCCAAGGGTGTTGACCAAGCCCAAATTTTTAGGTCAAACACCCAACCCTCCTTCACATGTATAGATATCCTTTTTTCTAATTTTTTTAACTAAAACCTAAACTCTAACCCAGCCGTCGTCTCCCTCCCCAACCTCCTATTCATCTTCTCCATGACTGAGTCGCCAAAGCCCGACAAGCCGACCTCCCTCACCCGTCGTTTCTACCTCGACACCATAGCCTGAACCGCCGCTGCTCCTCCCATCACCACCTTCGTCTCCCTTCTCTTCTCCATCCTGTCCCGCCGGAGCCAACCTCGACTTGCCTGCGTCGAGCCGCTGCCAACCTGACCGTGCACCCCAGCCCGCGCCGGAGCCGACCCGCCTGTACGCTATTTTCCCTCGCCTGAACGCCGCCAGCACCACGACCTCACCCCACTGCACCACCACCTGGTCGACCCCGATCTCATAAATCACCACCACCATCGTCTCTGTCCCCTCGCCTGGACGACTAAACAGCCGAGCACGATCACCCGACCCCGGTCTTCTCCACCCCGATCTCCTTCTCCTCTGCCTGCACAGCCGTTCACACCCCAGCCTCCATTAAAGTCGAGCAGTCTCGACCCCGAGCACCAGCCATATCGCCTGAGTTCTCCCCTCGACTCATCCTCTATGCCTGAACTTCTTCGTAGGACCTCTACAACTCGACCACAGCCACCCAAGCTCCTCCCATTTTCGACTGAACCCCTCCTCCACGGCCCCTGAGCCTGGTCGAAGCAGCACCCGACCTCCTCTCCTTCTTCCTCCCGAGCACCACCACCTCTCTACCCTGTCCTTCTTCCTCTCCCTGAACTCCTTCTCCTCCTCCTTCACCTGAATCAACCACCACACTCCTCCTCCTCCTCGACCATAGCCCCCTCGTCGACCATCGTCTACCTCCTCTCCACTCTCCTCCTCCTTGGCCCGCCTGAGCCACCTAGCCGGAGCATCCTCACCCCCTTCATTATCATCATCCATATTATCACTATCATCCCTATCTTCATCCACATCATCACCATCATCCCTATCATCATCACCATCATCATCTCATTATCTCATCATCATCATCTCATCATCATCATCTCATCATCTCATCATCATCATCATCTCATCATTATCATCTCATCATCATCATCATCTCATTATCTCATCATCACCATCTCATTAACCTAATCATATATGTGAATCATCATCACCTTAACCATCATCATCACCAATCACCATCCTCATCATCATCAGCATTAACCCAATCATTATTACCCTCGTCATCATTGTCATCATGGACCCGTCACCCTCGCCAAAGATAACCTGCAGCAATCACCCCGATTCCCGTGCCTGTGCACGCTAACCCCGAGGTTCGAACCTGTCCCTCTTCTCATTTTTATGTGTGCTTGTGTGTATGCTATTAGGACATTAGTATTGCTTTATGACAGTTAGTTGAAATCAGACCCTGAGTCGGTGAACCTAACTCGTATACGTACGCATATGCATATATTGTTCAATTTGGTATATATATATATATATATATATATATTGTATAATTAAGTAAATGCTAAATAATAATTATGACTATATATGTGTTTACTTGTTGTACGACCCTAGGACACCGTAGTTTTTGCCCGCATATTTACCTTGACTTTGTGACCTGAATATTAGGGAATTGTCTGCCTTGTGTACACCGACGTACTGGCTAGACAAGTGCTACTTGACTGTATGATTGTGCACAACATTTGAAGATATAACACCCGCGTAATTAGACGTGCATTTGACCCTGTTAGTCGACCAGTGTCGCCCCTAGCGTACCCTTTGAGTCTAGTGTATTATGGTTGTGTATGTGCTAGTGTAATGGTTGATGTTGTATTATGTTATATTATATGTATATAGGACTATTGGATTATTCTGTGCGACTTCTGGAACAGATTATTGGTACTACACAGCTTTCTTGCCAGGCAAGTATACCTTGTCATTGTACTGTAATTTATATTCCATATGATGTATGCATCTTATTTCTGTCATTTAGTTCATATATTTTAACTACTATATAAACTGCACGTCCAAGGAAACTTGGGTGCAACGATGGTGACGTCGTATTCTATTTTTATTATGTATATGCATGTGACCTAGTTTATGAGACCACCCCATTATTATGAGGCATTCTTAGGTTTTATTGGCTGTGATACAGTTGTTACACGAGTGTGAGTCTCATATAGATCATGGACTTGTGTGCCGGGTTTGGCCTCCTGTACGTATGGGACGTACATTAGGGATAACTGTTGTTAGAAATTGCATGCTAGGAGACTTGACAGTTATTAGAGATATTATCGTGTCATGGATATGACATGCTTAGAGCATGGGGTGGGAAGAACAACAAGTAAGGCATTTGGACTCCTTTGCACTTTTTTTTTATGTAACCCGCACGCTCCACCGGAGATGCGTAGTCGTGATGACCCCTATATTACCTTGCGGCCTCTGCCGTTCAAAAGACGACATACTTTTTAGGCCCCTGAATCTCTAAGAGAATCATGCCAATCCCATTTTGGCCAGATAGCCTACGTGTTAGAAAGTTGTTCTCAAACTGCATTCACTTAGACGGTTAGGCGACCCATTGGATATTTATTTCAGTATTTTATTGGCATGCTTCTATGTATCTTGTTATGTTCCTCTTAGGACCTAGTTTCTTTCCAAGTGTAGATGTTCATGAGTATTCGTAGGAGCGCTGATCCGGACTTGCTACATATAATTTCGAGGAGGTCTTATCTTCGAGCCTCATGATTATTAGTTGATGTATTGTTATTATGGTTACTTTTATATTCTAGTTTGGCAGTGGATTTGTTTGCACCCGACTATCATCCTTTGATACTTCATATTGAGATTTAGTTACATAGCTATGGGTTATTTATCTATTTATGATTTCTGTGGATGAGATTTAGCTATACCCTGTGACTTGTGAAATATTTACCACTTATGGATTTGATATTCATAATACAGCGTACGTATGTGTTATGATTTCCATATATTGGAGTTGTCATATACATACGGCTGGCATGCTTACGTGTTCCTAGTCCTACGTATTTTGGGACTGGAGCATGACACATTTTATTTTCCCCTATTCTCAATCTCAATCTCTCTCTCTCTCTCTCTCTCTCTCTTCGACGACCTTCCCCCCCCCGCCCTGACCCCCTCCCCCGCTCCTGCGACCTCCCCTCTCCGGCAGCCCCTCCCCCTAACTCGCCCTCTCGAGACCCGACCCCTCACTCGCCCTCTCCTCGTCGTCGTCCTCCTCCTCCTCCCGAACCCCGACCCCCCGATCCCCTCTCCTCCTCCTCCTCCTCCTCCTCCACCGACCCCCGATCCCTAACCCCCTCTCCTCTTCCTCCTCCGACGTCCGACCCCCAAGCCCTCCTCCTCCACCCCGACCCCCTCCGCCTCCGTCAGATCGCCTTATCCTCCGGCTAAGGTAACCCTAACCCTTATTTTGATTTGGTTAATTATTATATTTGGATTGTGGGGGTCTGAACACACGTACAAACACGATATGCTAGACACAGACAAAAAAAATATTTTGGTATTTTTGATACGCTGGACACGGACACGATATGCTGGATATGAACATGTACAAACACGCTGATACGCTGGACACAGACACCGAATTTAAATTTTGTTAGTTATAATTAGAAGTTTTCCATACTAAAAAAGAGTCAGGATTAAAAAGATGTGAGATAATACATTCTGATATATGGAAACACAATATATCTATAGCATATTCTGACACGGACACAGACGCAGACATGACACCCGACATAGACAAATTATAGCCCTAGTTATATAAAAATATTAGATTTAAGGATTTGGAGTGTGTCAGTAAATTATTGTGCGCTTGAATACAAGAATAGGTTTCGGATATGTTGTCCTAAATATATGACCAATAAAATAAACTAAGCAAATATGGACTTGCAAAAAATAGAAAAAAGATTTCGAACAATTATGAGGTGACATAGGTGAGCGAAGTTCGACTCACTACGCTCGCCAGTGAGTAAAAGCGAACGCTAAGGCAAATCTTAGGTTATAATGTGATATATATGACATGACTGTTAGCATAATGATCTAACTATATTTTTGAATATGGTTAATCTATTCTATTTAACGTTATGAGATCACTAATATTCATGTTATCACTACTTTGAATACTTAAACTTAGCATAGTCCAAATATGCATTAAATGTTATCATACTTGCTACTATGTATATTGCTTTGTTTGCCTAACTTGTATTTGCAGAAAAGCAATAAGCAAGATCAAACATGGACATATGCAATGAAGAAATTATGATGGGCCAAAGACGACGTCATCATACATGATTTCACAATCTGGGTATCTCAGGACAACTATCGTCAAGGAAAAAAGCCATCATCTATCAAGAGAAGAAGCCAAGCTATGCCATCATTATTTTTAGACTCTGAAGAAGACTGCACCTACCATAGTCTGTCTAGAGTCTGTAATAAGTTTTAGGAATTATTGTAAACACAAGTAATCGATCTTCTGGCCTTACGCCCATTTTGCTGCAAGTTCCTAGATGATAATTTATTATCTATTGATATTGTTGCTGCGTAGAGTGTTCCATACTATAAGTCCATAAATATTCTCAAATATATGCACAAAAGTTTTTTGGATTTGATTTATTGCTTGAGAGTTGTGATTTAGTGCTTCTTGATTTTCTAGAGTTTTTGATTGAGGATGGTGAGAGATGAGGACTATCGCTGCTCTGGATATCGAAAGTTTTTCCTTGATTTTCGAGGACGAAACTTTTTTTGGTGGGTAAGTATGTAGTTCTCCGCTCCGCGTTGGCACTATATACAAGAGATATCGGTTTGCTGACTCAAAAAAAACCTTCTTGAAGAACTCATTGTTGAACCGGAAGATAACTGATCTATGTGAGTGGGCATAATTTTATTCTCTGATTCTTGCACGCGTTAATAATAAATCTGAGTTTTTAAAATTCTTGTTTGCTTAAATAGATAATGTTCACATGAGAATGATAGAACGAGAAAAAGCATGCTTAATAGAGAACTTGTATGCTTATCATTGAAAAGAACCTAGCCATGCTAAGTTAAATAATATAATATTGCATGCTTAGAGCACGGACACCGCTATCTATCAAACCCTTGCCATGCTAATAAGAAGAGTAAAAGATGGTTGAACATGTTCCTTCATAATGCTAAAGAAAGAGTAGAACTGCATGCTTAGCTAAAAGAGATAGAGAACTACTTCCATGCTTGCTTAAATAGAGAATGTTACATGTTTCCCTTATATCATGTTGTAAAGAAAGAATTGTTTGAAATGCTTGAACGGTATCAGAGAGATGGCGGCCAGTCCGCATAGAGATAGAGATGGCGGCTTGTCCGTACATAGATGAGAAGAGAAGAAATTAATAATATGCTTTTTTATTGAACTGATGCATCCATATAGAGTTTATCTAATAGAGTTGCATTCATGCATTGGTCTTTAGATAACTTGTGCACAAGGATAATCCCACGACCGGTTCCTGGGGCACTGGGGACCATTCGCCATGGGGGGATTAGAGAGAATACCCTGAGGCAAAGAAGTCCTCGCGATCAGGGGGGTATTCATGTCTATTAGATAGCTGGTTCACGCGTCAAAGCAGCTAGTATATGAGATAGTATATTAGTGCAGTGTTGAGCCGTGATAACACCGCTTATAATCTTGAGGAAACGGACTCATGGGCCATCATATAGTTAGGTCATATGTTAGGATTAAGCCTTCATGCTTACCTAACTGTTTGATGCAGAGACGGACAGAGAATAGAACATATGTGCTTATGTATATTGTTGCTAACTTGTATGTCTGCTGCAGGAATAACCATTCGGCGAAGGGTAAGAATCATTGAATAAGTGATATACATGTTATCAAACGTATTCTCTTGTATAAATGCTTTCATAGAGAAGTCTTGTTTACTTATATGCTTCTATCCCGTTCACACGATAAGATGATAATCGTTGATGAGAGAGAGAAGAGAGAGAGAGAGAGAGAGAGAGAGAGAGAGAGAGATGATAAGAAAAAAGTCCATAAGATGCATGCTAGAGTCTTTAAAGAAATGGATATGCTTCACGAGACTCACTGCGTACCAGAGATAGTAATTGAACTTGCTTATCGTGCATGAACTGCTTGTCTTGCCTGCTTGAATGAATATTAGATTATGAAAACTGGCTTTCAAAGATATTTCCAAAAGAAGTAATATGACTCTGCTCCTGTACTGCATGTAACGAACCTAGGTAAAACTAAAAAAATTACTAGTAATATAATATTTTATAACATAATTACTTAGTGTTGGTTTTAGTGAATGTTGCTTCTGTTCGTTGATTTTATAATCACCGGTACTTTCTCTAAAGTGCTGACCCACCAACAGTTTGTTTGTTCGCAGGTGCTGGATCGTCCGAGGAAGCGATAGTCGTGTCTCATCCCTAGGACCCAGAAATCTGGTGTCGATGCCTTGAGCTGTATCGAGATATTTTGAGCTACTTTTGTATAGAGGGACATAATGTATGAAACGATACCATTGTATTCAGAGAACCTCGTGCCTAAAGCTTCTCTTCGCATACTCTGATAAGACCCTTATTTGTAACATTGTCCCTCCGCTGCGTACTCGATCAGTTTGATGATAGGCACAACTTTAACGATGTTGCCTTGTGCGAGCGCAACTCCAGGCTCGCACAACATCATGCCTCGATGGCAAGTGATATACGTCCCGCGGGAGCGTCGGCGCGGTAATTCGCGTCCGGCAGCGGCAATCGGGACCTTCGGGATCGGGACGTGACATATTGGTATCAGAGCAACTCCTTAGCAGGTGTGGGCCTTGCGGGTTCAGTGCTTTCGTGTGTAAGCCTCCCAAGCTATTGTGTGTAAGCCTCCCCTCCATACGAAATTGGCACAAAACTTCTCTATCTTTTGGACAGTACTCATTGGAATAATGATCACCTACAACTAATATGCCGTGATCGCCAAAATGGTGGATCTAACAAGTTTTATTCGTCCTCCAAACAATAAGAGTTGGAATTGCCATCCCTCGAGTCTTTGCTGCACATATTGGATAAGACTCTTGCAGTCTGTGTCCCTCGCATAAGTAATCGACATAGGCATCCCAATATAACGAATCGGTAGAATCCCATATTCGATACCTAGCAAGTTCGACCAGTGGTCTTGAGCTGGACATGTGTTATTAAAAAATACCTGCAATTCCTCTTTATTCAACTTCAATCCAGAGAGCTTGCCAAATTCCTCGGGCAACTGATTCAGAGCCGTCACACCCCTCGTTGAAGGCTCCATGAAGACTAATAGATCATCTGCATAAATGAGGTGAGACACAACAGGTGATACTCTTTTGAAAAGTGGGTTGATCTGTTTCCTGTGAACGGACAAATCCATCATACATGGATAGTATTCCATTACCAAGGTGAACAGGTACGGGGAGAGCAGATCCCCCTGACGCAGGCCTCGATTGCTCCCGAAGTACCCATGAGGTTGCCCATTTATTAGAATCGAGAATGTTGGAGTAGATATGTACTCCTCTACTTGATCCACCCACCAGCTGTCAAATTCCATATTTCGCATGACTTCGCAAACGAATTTTCTGTTCACCATACCATAGGCCTTCCGTAGATCAAGTTTAATGCATCCCTTCCGTCCTCCTGGCTTGTTAAATTTTTTAACCAGCCCATGAACAAGCAGGCAAATATCCACGATATATATATATATATATATATATATATATATATATATATATATAATTTCATAAACTTTTGTTTTTTTTTCGTTTGTTTTCAAAATTTGCGGTTGAGGAAGCATATCTGGCTGTTGGCCATTGGTACTGCTGATATGAGCAATTATTGCTCTTGTTGAGAACCTCTTGGCATGCGTCTTATCGATAGGCTTGGCGGCCCAGCATTCGGGTGTGTGAGGCCCATTGCCATGATTCCTGGACTTGATGAGGATCCTTGCAATTAAACCGAACAAACTTTATTAAATATATAAAACGTGAAAGTCGTGTAATAATTTAATTTTTCCAATTAGGGCCATAAGGCTAGGCTTGCCGCTTCCTTGACACCGTACTGGTTTATTGGTGAGTGATGGCAGCTTTTGAAGAATACTAACCAAACAAAACAAAACATGTGTAGGGCAACTATTTTTTATTTTTATTTTGGGTAGGAACTCATTTGGTAACATATTTAATTCGAAATTTTTTCCTCAAAACATGGAAATTTTTATAAATTCTACGGAAAGTATACAAGTTTTCCAAATTACGAAAAAAAAAAAAAAAACATAAAAAAGTCAATCCGAAAGACGTTTTATATTAAAAACTTAAAAACAACGCTATTCAGAACAACGTTTTTAACTTTAAAATTAACTGTCGTTATTCTCTCTCTCTCTCCTGCTTTTCGTTAACAGACTGCAAAATAAAAAAAAATAAAAAAATTACCATTGGATTCCAAAGGACATTTTTTTTATTTTTTTCCACTCTCTCTATGTTACTCTTCCTCTCTCTCTCCCTGGCACTCTCTAACGTGGCCCCTCCCTCTCTCGTCTCTCTATCTCACCTACCCCTCTCTCTCTCTCTCTCCTCTCCTCCTGTGGCAGAGAAAATAGTGTACGAGAGCTCTTGTCGTATGGACAAAACCTCTGAGTTTTTCACCTCATTCTGCTCGTGATAGTAGATGCAGTTGTCCCTAAAACCTTGGCAGCCCATGAAGCTCTCGTCCTCCGTAGTAGAGAAGCACTCGGAGCTGCTCCTGCTGAGGAGCAGCGTCCGAGCACCTAAGCTCTCGACCACCTGTTGGTCCGCTCGTCGTCCAGTCTGAGCACACGAAAGCAGTGAACCCACAAGGCCCACACCGAGCAAAAAGTATAGTAGAAACCGAGAAAGCACATGGCTTAACAGTGCCTTTCAACTGAAAGAAGAGAACTCTTTCCTTTCGACTGAATTGACTAGCCCCCCAAAATTCCAACAAGTTACGGGGTCTAAAAGTAAAAACTCCCACACAGTATATATATAGGTATACTGGTTGGGTGGAGGCTGATCATTTTTCTATGCAGTTCAAATCTGAAGTGATCCATATTCGATGGTCAAGATTTCTCCTTGCTTAAGACTGGTTTTGGAATCCTTTATAAGTACTATTTTTTGTTTGGCTTGAAGTTTAATGAGACTTTGTAAGAGAAAATCTTAGAGGTCATTAAGGAACTCTAGAGAGATGTTGAAGGAGAACTCCTTGAATATCTCTTAAGGACAGTGTTTCGTATTACGGTTTGTGTGTGTAATCCTTACAAGATTTTTTATTATTATTGATTCAATAACTTCCCTTCTAAAAGGAGTAGGTATAACCTGACGGAACTGGATTAAATATCGTGTGTTTCCGTATTTGTTCTTAATTGCTATTGTTCGATTAATTGTTTCTTGCTATCTATTCGTCGTCGCTAAGGCTAAGGCTAAGGCTATCGATTGTATCAGTTTCGCAAGTGGACAAAATAGCAAAGTCAAAGGTTCAATTCAAAACGTTGCTTACAATAGCAAAGTCAAAATATTCATTCAAAACATAGCAACGTGGGGAGAGAGAGAGAGAGAGAGAGAGAGAGAGAGGGGTTCGTAGAATATTTTGATGATGTAGTTATGTGATAAATTTCGTTGACTTTTGTTCAGAATTAACCATTATAGACAGTAATTTGCAAATCAAAGTTGTTACCAGTCATTCATAATATCTCAATCTAATTGGACTTGCTCCATTTTCACCTGTATATCAAGAAAGTAGTCGTCATCACTGACCTCTACATCTCCTTTGCCCTTTACATGAGCATCGCTGATCTCTACATCTATAATGAGAAAGCATATGGGTATCAGTATCACCCGGAAGTTTGTCTCGATCCATATGGGTATCATCAGTATCACCCTGCAGTTTTCTGTTCTGATTCTCGTGCACTATGTTTCTTCCTGTCACAGCATTTCAACCTCCTCGCCACCGGCGGCATCAAACGCCACGGATCGCCAGGCTCTGTTATCATTCAAAGCTCAAATCTACGGCGATCCGCTCGGAGCACTGTCCTCGTGGAACGAATCCAACGCCACCCTCCATTTCTGTGACTGGATGGGTGTGACATGCGGCGCCCCCCTCCGGCATCCAGAGAGGGTGACAGCCTTAGAATTGCTCTCTCTGAACCTGACCGGCACTCTTTCACCGTGGCTCGCTAACGTCACCTTCCTCCGGACCCTCAACCTCTCGAGCAATAATCTTGGTGGCCTCATTCCTTCCGGCTTTGGCCGCCTCTCCCGCCTCGAATATCTTGACCTCAGGCACAACTTGCTCCAGGGAGAGATACCACCTTCTGTCGCACAATGCGCCAGACTGCGTGGCATTTTTCTAGAAGCCAACAGTCTCGCCGGACAAATCCCTGCCAACCTCAGCCACTGTGTCGATCTTGACCTCGTCAATCTCAACTACAACCAGCTGACCGGAGCCATCCCGCCATCCCTTGGATCGCTTTCGAAGCTCAGAAAGCTCGCGCTCTACCACAACCAGCTTATCGGGGGCATCCCTCCCTCTTTCTGTAACCTTTCCTCCCTCCTGTATCTCGATCTTTCCTACAATGACTTCAGAGGAAGCATACCCGACTCCCTCGGCAGGCTCACAAGTTTGGGTTTTCTGGACTTGGTTGAGAACCAATTATCGGGCAAGATCCCTCCCTCTCTTTTTAACATCTCAAGCATCACCTCTTTGCAACTGGGAGGCAACCACCTCTCTGGAACGCTTCCGGCCGACCTGGGAAACACTCTTCCTCGCCTTGTACGCATTTCGGTCTTCTATAACCAGCTTGAAGGCAAGGTCCCTGCTTCACTGACCAATGCTTCTGGACTTCAATTCATTGCATTCCACGGGAACAGGTTCGTCGGAATCGTTCCTCCGAACTTGGGTTCCCTGCCATACCTAAAGGCAGTCGATTTCGGGCTGAACAGTATACAAGCTAGAGATGCAGGGGACTGGGACTTCATCACTTCCTTGTCCGGTTGCGGTAACTTACGGATTCTCGATTTATCGAACAATGATCTCCAAGGCGTCATGCCCAGCTCTCTAGCGAACCTTTCCACGCAGCTGACATGGTTGTCGATGGACGTAAATAGTATATCCGGGACCATTCCTACGGATATCGGACGATACATCAACCTGACTGTATTTAAGATGGACCAGAACCTTCTCACCGGCAGCATCCCTTCGTCGATTGGAGCTCTTCAGAACTTGCACAAATTGGGCTTGTCGGGGAACATGTTCCATGGGGAACTCCCGTCGTCCCTCGGCAATCTTACGCAGCTGAACGCACTTCTTCTTCAGGACAACGGATTGCAAGGAAGCATACCTACGAGCTTCGGGGCCTTGTCGAACCTGGGCGCTCTGAATCTTTCGTGGAACGTGCTTACCGGTGCCGTACCTGGAGAAGTCCTTGGCCTCTCGTCGCTCTCGCAGTCCCTCGACTTGTCGCACAACTCGTTAGATGGACCCTTGCCGTCTCAAGTTGGCAAGCTGGTGAATCTCGACGTGCTCGACGTTTCACACAATAGACTGACAGGGGAGATTCCTGGATCGCTCGGGGGTTGTCAGCTGCTAGGGAGGTTATACATGCAAGGTAACATGTTCCGAGGAGCTATTCCACAGGCTCTCACTACTTTGAAAGGAATCGAGGAATTTGATCTCTCGTGTAACAATTTATCAGGTTTAATTCCTGAGTTCTTCGAAAACCTTCAGCTTTTGCACTACCTGAACTTGTCCTTCAACGATTTCCAAGGGGAAGTACCAAAGGGAGGAGTGTTTGGAAATGCAAGTGCCATCTCAGTCCTAGGAAACAGTAAGCTGTGCGGTGGTAACCGAGGCTTGCACCTGAGACCATGTCCTCCCGTTCAAGAAACGACTGGTTCTGGACCGAATTTGGCAATCAAAATCATCATCTCAGCCGCCGCCGCCGCCGTCTCGTCTGTAACTATTCTCGCATTATGTACAGGTTATTATTGCCATGTTCGGCGACGGAGACGGGGGGTCACTGCTCCCGGACCCATCCTGACTGAACCATTCGTGCATCTCTCCTACAGTGAGATACACAAAGCGACCAACGGGTTCTCCTCGGCGAACCTCATCGGCGCAGGCAGCTTCGGTTCGGTTTATAAGGGAATTATCGTCGACGACTCCGGTTCAGATCGTCCGGTTGCTGTTAAGGTGTTCAACCTCGAACGGAGGGGATCTCACAAGAGTTTTACGACCGAATGCGACTCCTTGAGGAGCATTCGGCATCGGAATCTTGTCAACATTCTCACCGTTTGCTCAAGTGTGGATCACAAGGGTGGCGACTTTAAAGCATTGGTATTTGCTTATATGCCCAATGGCAGTCTCGAAGACTGGCTGCACCCAAGAGTTGATGAAAATAGTGCAGAGAGGAGGATGAGCCTGAGCCTGAGCCTAGTTCAGCGGTGGAACTCAGTCATGGATGTGGCTTGCGCACTAGATTACCTTCATCGTCAATGTGATGTGCCGATTGTCCATGCTGACCTGAAACCTAGCAATGTTCTTCTTGACGACGACATGACAGCACGAGTATGCGATTTTGGTTTGTCAAGGACTATTCATGAGCTTTTCAGCGTGGCATCTCAAGATCCAAGTAGCTCACTCAATATATTAGGAACGATCGGATATATAGCACCAGGTATATTATCTTTAAACTCAAGCTAATCTTGTTTTACCATGCTTAGCATAAAGCTCTCCTTTATTTGATTTTGACATATATTGTGTTGTGTACTTTGTTTTGAAAAAAAAAACATAGTTCGCTTTCTCTTTAATCCCATATTGGAAAATGGAAATCACTCTCTTGTCCATATAATACTTTCTTATCCTTGCTCATTTATGAGTTGCTGTAGACTAATCCTGTTGGCCACACGCGTGTGCTGGGACGCCCGGTTTTAACAAAGGATACGGGTATGAGCCCACATGTTCGGACACCATATGATGCACACATAACGGGTTCGGATACGAATTCACATCTGCGGTCGATTTCTTTTTCTGGGTCCGGTTGTGAGACCCAAAAAAAGAAAAAAAAAATTATTTTCTCTTTAATTTGTTGACTCATGCAAGTCTTTAAGCGACTATCCATTGCACACTTATTTGACGCCGGTCCAAATTGTTATTCCCAATGGCTAACACTGAATTTCAGCCCGTTAGCCATCGTAATTCCGTCACAAGTCACCTTTAATCCATGGGTTATGGGCTACTCTCTATATATACATCACAGTTTTGTTGAGGGTTGGGAACTACCGAGCAATACAGCAGCCAAATTATGTCTCTCCTACTCTCTTTCATCATTCTCCTACTATTTGTTCTAAATTTCTGAACAAGCTAAGTTCGGATCATTATCTCGGAGCTGTGCAGTGAAATTTTTACCTCTAAGAGAATTCGAGAAGAAGTCTGACCTCGAAAAATCTCTTAGAACAGTGCTTCAATACAAAACTTTTCCGTGGACCGGTAACACTAAATTTTTATTTTTATTTTTATTTCTATTGCAAGAAGTAAAGGAAGTATAAACAACCTACTGCAACCCACATTATTCTTCTTCATGTTAGAAACGTTAATTGCAGAATACGGCATGGGAGGCGCCTTCACCACGAAAGGAGATGTCTACAGCTTTGGAATGCTTGTGCTCGAAACCTTCACCGGGAAGCGACCTACTGATGATTCGTTCCAGAATGGTCTGAATCTTCATAAATATGTCGACGGAGCATACCTGGATCGTGTCATGGACATCACAGATCCATCCTTGCTCCTGCTGCACGTGGAAGAGGATAATGAATCTAAAATCACGGAAGAGAGGATGCATAATTTTATGGTTTTGATTTTTAAATTGGGTCTTTCATGTTCCAAGGAATCACCTACAGAAAGGAAGGATATTGCCGATATCCTTAAGGATTTATTTTACGCTAAGACGATGTTGGTTGTATAGATGAAAACAACTTCAGTACTCAAATCGATCAATAATTTCTTTATAAATCTTACAGAAATAATTTATTGATATGTGAATTGTTATGTTGCACCCTGGTATATGAAAATCATTGCAACATGCAACTTTTTATGTTAGTTCTTGGTGTATGACTAATATTGCAACACACCTCTCTATGAAACTAGGAAATATAGTAAGTTACATGATCGTAAACTTCTTTGCCATGCAACACATGGTTCTCTTTTCAGTATATTTCAGTGGTAGTTGTAGCTATTTTTTTCTTCTTCTTTAGTTTAATGTTCAAGACCGAAGCTTACTATTGAACTAAATTGGAAATAATAATAGTTAAAAATGTTTATCGCAATTTTATATATATAGGAAATATGAGAAAAACTAGTTGGTCCTTTTGTGATCCCAGAAACCGGATACTCCATTTAGGAAGGGGTACCTGTATTGGGTACTTACCGTGTACTTATACCCCTTTGTTTAACTCCCTATATTTAAGGGAGCAATTGGCTACTTAGCTATGCATTTAATGCAAAAGCTAAATCAAGTAAGGATGAGATCAGACCAATAGATTTTTTTGATTACATGGGGAAACTCTCTTATCTAATATTATCATCCCTCCTACCTTATAACAATTTGGCAGAAATTATGTTACAATTATAACAATCTCCTGACATTACTCCTTCCCTCATTACTCATGTAACTCCTTCCTCCTTCACTTCAAAGGTAGCATTCTTCAAACTTTCTTTTGTTTATTCTTCAAAACTTACATGTATTGAGTTTGTCGGGGAACATGTTCCATGGTCCATCACCCCTCGGAAATCTTACACAACTGAACAAACTTTTTCTTCAAGGCAACATATTACAAGGAAACATACCTACGAGCACCCGGAGTCTTGCCAAACTTGGGTGCTCTGAATCTTTCATGGAACATAGTTACTATTGGGTTTGAGAACGCCCTAGAGTGTGACGAACGTCATCCATGTGTCGGAGAAGCTCGGACAGTTGAAGGCGGCATACGACACATTTTGGAGTCACTATTAGAGATTTTTTGAAGAATATGAGTGGTCTACTGTCGTATACCAACAATATGCCATAGAGTGCAAAATATGTCCAACAACTTTTGGTGAATTTTTCGTTCGTATCAAGCATATCGCCAGTATTATCCCGATGCACTTAGAGGCTCGTTCCAAATAGAGTGGTATCAGAGGCAAGGTTGGATGGTGTCGGATATATGACAGATTGGCCGAGTACGAAAGATAGAAAATTAAACTAGTTCGCATGGTTAACCTGAGCGACATAAATTATCATTATAGGTGGAGGAAAATAAAGGATCTACTTTTCTCAAGTTACATCTATCGATGTTTGCTTCCGAGAAGGCCAGCGATAAATCAGAAAAATAATGGTCGTTCTAGAATAAATAGGTCTGCGATTATGTCAGACAATTTGTAGTTGAAAATGATTACAATTACATTGTAAACATTAATCTTGTCAAGACATTATGGGAAAAGTTTGAGTCTATATACGCTAAGAAGACGGGCATATCAACTAAGTTATTTTTGACCTGATAAAGGATAGGTTGGAGGTAGAAGGCCGGTACACCAATTACGAATCATGTAAATAAGTTCCAGGGTGTGGTTTATCAACTGTTAGCAATGGTGGTGAAATTCGAGGACGAGATTCATGAGTTTTGTTTGCCAGGTACTTTGCCAAACTCGTGGAAAATCGTACAGAGTGTTATGATAATTTTTGCTCTCTGACGTATCCTGACCCTTAAGGGTTCGCCAAGAGTAGGGTATTTAATGAGGAGATGTGGAGAAAATCTTTGGGTACGTTTTCTTTATCATAGTCCGAGGTGTTAGCGTCAAAGAGCCTGGGAAAGAGAAGTAGTAGAGAACCACGCGGCAGAACAAGAGCAAAGGAAAGTCTAAGGATCGATCAAAGAATTTGGATGCTTTCATTGTGGTAAAAGAACCACATTAAAAGGAATTACTTTGTTTTGATGGAAGAAGGCTCGGATGATGATGATCGTGTTAATCAAAACCCCTTCAAGTCTGCTCTGCAACGCAGGCTTGAGGATGGACATCGATGCTGAACAGATGGTGATGTCGTACAAATGAACATACTTCGAAAAAATATTTTCTATCGAAGGGATTTTCAAACTTCAGCTTGTAACTCCTACAAACAATATTAATGCAGTCTCTTCTTCTGGTTACTCTCTTGAGTTATGGCATAATAGACTAGGACATGTTCACTGTAAAAGAATAAACAAGATGTCTAGTTTATGGCTTATCTCCAAATGTGGAGGTAAGGAGGTGGAGAAGTGTGAGGTCTGTGTGCAGACAAAGATCACAAGAAAAACGTTCAAACGGGTTAACCGAAGCACAGATCTTCTGGAGTTTGTGCACTCAGATATCTGTAACTTCAAACAGTTCTCCACAAAGGCCAGGATGAAGTATTTTATTGCATTCATCGACGACTACTCGAAGTATGCGTTCGTCTAACTGTTCAAGTCAAAAGACGAAGCGTTCGAGAAGTTCAAGGAGTTCAGGGCTGAGGTTGAACGTCAAACAGGACAACAACTCAAGAGACTCATAAGTGATCGAGGCAGAGAGTATAGGCCTATTGAATTAGTATCGTTCTGCAAAGAACATGGAATTTTCAATGAGACAACTGCTCTATATTCTCCTCAATCAAATAGAGTAGCTGAAAGAAAGAATAGGACATTGACAGAGATAATGAACTCAATGATGTTAACTGCATGTCTTCCAAACTGCTTCTGGGAAGAAGTTGTGCTTACGGCTACTTTTATTCTGAACAGAGTGTCGTACGCAACTTTCGATGTCACTCCTCATGAACTATGGTTCAAAGTCTGACCCAACTTGAATATCATTCGAGTGTGGGGGTGCCTGGCGTATGTGAAGCTTCCGGACTTGAAGATTCAAAACCTGGGTACGAGGACTACCAAGACCATAATACTGAAATATGCTGAAAAGAGTGATGCTCGGAGGTTTCTTGATATTGAGTCAAATCATATCATCGAATCTCGCAACGCAGAATTCTTTGAAGATAAGTTTGTAAGGAAAAAAAACATTGTTATCGCAGACATTCCTGAGAATAGTGTCAGTGCACAGGAGGGCAACACTTCCAATAAATATGTAATCCAAGAAAAAGTTGTCGTTCCAGAGACAGCGTTCGAACCAGAACTCGCAGAGCCGATGTCTAAGCAAGTAAGGTGACACAAGGACTTCGAAGATAATTTTGTCACCTATCATGTGGAGCAGATCCGCTTACCTATGATAAGACGATGAAGACCAGTGATATTATCTTCTGGAAGGAGGCTATCAATGATGAGTATGATTCAATAACCTCCAACAATACTTGGGTGTTGGTCGATCTACCTGAAGAAGCAAAACCAATCGGATGCAATTGGATTTTCAAGAAGAATATGAAGGCCGATGAAACCATTGACAAGTTCAAGGCAAGACTGGTAGCCAAGGGATTTTTTCAGAAGCAAGGGATCGACTACTTCGATACATATGCTCCAGTAGCGCGGATGATGACTACCAGGAAGTTGATTGCTCTAAGTGCAATTCACAAGCTAGTCATTCATCAGATGGATGTTAAGACAACATTCCTAAATGGAGAATTGACCGAAGAGATTTACATGCAACAGCCAAAAGAATTTGTCATCAAAGGGGTTGAAGACAAAGTCTACAAGTTGGTAAAATTATTATATGGTCTGAAGCAAGCTCCCAAGATATGGCACGAGAAGTTTGATAAAGTCATAAGATCAAACGGCTACAGGGTCAGTGAAACGGACAAGTACGTTTATACTAAGTTCGCTGACGGGAGAGGAGTCATCGTTTGTCTATACGTGGACGACATGCTAATCCTGGGTACGGATCTAACACAGGTCACTGAGACAAAGAAGTTCCTCTCATTTAATTACGAATCATGTAAATAAGTTCCAGGGTATGGTTTATCAACTGTTAGCAATGGTGGTGAAATTCGAGGAAGAGATTCATGAGTCTTGTTTGCCAGGTACTTTGCCAAACTCGTGGAAAACCGTACAGAGTGTTATGATAACTTTTCTCTCTGACGTATCCTGACTCTAAGTGTTCGCTAAGAGTAGGGTATTCAATAAGGAGATGTGGAGAAAATCTTTGGGTACGTTTTCTTTATCATAGTCTGAGGTGTTAGCGTCAAAGAGCCTGGGAAAGAGAAATAGTACAGAACCACGTGGCAGAACAAGAACAAAAGAAAGTCTAAGGATCGATCAAAGAATTTGGATGTTATCATTGTGGTAAAAGAGCCACATTAAAAGGAATTATTTTGTTCTAATGGAAGAAGGCTCGGATGATGATGATCAATGTTAATCAAAACCCCTTCAAGAATCGGTGAAATTATAGCTAGCTAGGGAACCATCCTAAGGTACCTTCCAACCAAAAGTACTAATGAGAGGCAATCCCTTGTAAATGCGGAACCTTCTCTTCCAAGGAGCTATATCGAACAAAAGCAAATGTTCAACACTTCACAATCATGCAATATGAACCCTACTACATTTCCCTCAAATAAAAAAAACTTATCATTCACCATCTTTATCTATAGAGGTGTACAATGTTGGTGTCGTGGAGTGAGAGGTTCTACTTTCAAATTTTGGATGTCCTTCTGCACGACATATTTAGAAGTTTATCCTTGATGATTCTCTATTAAGAAATCAAACTTGAAAATGAATGTTCCATGTTATGATTTCAAATGCTTAATTCGAGAATCCTTATAACCGTGTGCAATATCAATCCACAGAACTTCATGGTTATCTCTACTATACAATAACTGATGGCTAAAATACCAAACTTCTACCTTTGTGGTATTTGTTGATTTGGTGTGGATGTGAATTATTCCTTGTAGTAACCGTGATAAACCCAATTTGTATGCTAACTCTGATTTTTAAAAGAATATGGATAATTGTTACCCGACCATTTTAAATACGGGTAGACAAATACAACTTTTACTTTAGTGTCTAAACTATCATAACAATATCCAAATCAAGGTTTCCCAAAACTGATACCATTGATACCATTGAACCTACTGAAATCGATTGATTCAAAACGATGAAGATGTTGGTGTTGGGTGGGGTTCCTAACCTATATGGAGAGTATCTCGAGTGTGACGAGTGCCTTCCGTGTGTTGGAGAAGCTCAGTGTGTCGGAGCGAAGTTCAGAGCACAGCAAAATAGTTTAAGATTCTACCCAGGAGGACTCTGTTCGGTCCGAACTCGCTTCCTTTTTTAACATAACTTATCTGACTTGGGAAAAGTGAATTCAGTATGAATTCAATTTTGTCGAGATTGTGCGTGTTTTATACACTGTTGGATCAAATCTAATATTTTAGATTTGTTATGGGGATGAGAGGACTATGTATGGGTATTTTTCTAGCCCTAATGCAGGCAAGTTGATGCTTTACAACTTTTGGAGAGGGAGAAATAAATTGACAGCCATATTGAAGGAAAGACGGTATCGAATAATTCTTATCGTCATATTTGTTCTTCGTAAGTCTGTAATCGGTTTTCTATGTCCAAGTAGTTGTGACGAATCATTTTGGATTGGTGTGGAAGTTTGTAGAGCTTGTAATACTCTATTCATTAGTGGAGGCTTTTTAGGGTTGAACTCCGATCGTCTCGTAGTTTTTCAGTCTTGGTTTTCTACGTAAAAAATATTATGTCTGTGTTTGGCTTTGTGTTCTTTGCGATTTGGTTTCTACGTTTTTCTTACTCGGTTCTACGTGCTCGATGTTTCACATAATAGATTGACAAGGGAGATTCATGGCTTGCTCGGGGATTGTCAGCTGCTAGGGAGGTTATAAATGCAAGCTAACATCTAACAATGGAGCGTAAGGTCTCCATGCTACAGTGGGTGACACCACCAAGAGATTTTTCGGTAAGGGTAATGCCTCGGCTTCGCGAGCCATGTCACAGCGGCGTAGCACCTCACATAGGCAGGTAGCCTAATGTTGTAGAATGAAGAGTGTAGGAAGCACTACAAAGAGGCCGGTGTCCTCATGTTACAGTGGTGTGACACCACAAAGGTAAAAAATTTAAATCCTCGGCTATGCGAGCCATGTCACAGCGGGGTAACATACTACAAAAAATTGCGAGATTAGCGACGTCAAAGTAAAACGTCGCTAATATTAAAGATATAAGCGACTCCAAAGAATAACGTCGCTATAAGTCACTGTTTGGCGACATATAGCGACGTTTAGCGACTGTAATTCAGTTTTTTAAAAGAAAAGTCGCTATAAGTTTATTTAAGGTCGCTAAACGTCGTTGAGTTATATGATTTAGCGACGTTTAGCGACGTATTTAGCGACGTTAATCTTTTAGATATTTAGCGACGTATTTAGCAACGTCTATAACGTCGCTAAATATTTCTATTAGCGACGTCATAAGTTAGCGTCGCTAATTTCTTTTATTTAGGGTTGACGAATTTCTCTTCCCCCCATTTCCTTCGATTCTCCCAAAATTTTTAAAAATAAACCCTCCGTCAGCTCCTCGGTTCCCCCTCCTCCCTCCGGCGTCCCCTCCTCCCTTCCAGCGCCCCAACTCGGTGACCCCCCTCCGGCCGCGTCCTCCCCCCTCCCTCCGGCGTCCCGCTCCTCCCTCCGTCAGCTCCTCCTTCCTCCGGCTCCCCTCCTCCCTCCGGCGTCCTCCTCCCTACGATGGCTCCTCCTCCCTCCGGCGTTCTCCTCTCTCCAGCTCCCTTCCTCCTCACTCGGTGAGCTCCTCTCTCTGTCTCATTTCTCTGTCTCTCTCTCTCTCTCTAACATGACACAACACGACATGACACGACATGACATGACACACACTAACCCTAACCCTAACTCGAACACACACACGCACGCGGACACACTAACACATGCGGACACTAATCTTAATACTGACACGGACACACACAAACATAGACAAGACATGACATAGACATGACATGGGATACGACACATACACTGACATGACACGAAATATGACACAGACACTAACCCTATCTCTCTTCTAGTTAGCTGTCTGAGTTTAGACGCAACCTTGCGTATCTGCATCGTATATAATACGATGCAGATCTCGACTCAAGAAGAGTCGTATACACGGACACGTGAATGACTCTTCAAAGCCGAGACACGATACTGTATTGGCTTCTTCTAGAACTCGTATCCAACTTGGGCTGATGCTTCTTGCTGCACGAGCTGTTGCATTGGCTACTGCAGACTACTAAACCAGCAGTTGAAGGCTCTGCAGTGCACTGGCTCTGGTGCTACTTACTGAGTTTACTTGCTGTTGTGCATCCTTTCTGTTGTACACTGCAGTGTTGCTATACAATAATTCCTCACTGCTGCACTGTACAGTACAGCTAGCTGCTACTGCTATAAACTGTTGTATGCTTCCCTTTGTACTGTGGTAGCACAGAGATGCACACTTCTCAGTTGTGCTCCACCTTGTTGTGCTAGCACAGAGCTGGCACACTGCTCTCCCTTCGGTTGTTCACTGCCAAATATTGCACACTAAAAACTATGAACTGCTCTCCCTAGTGACCCGAGCTCACTCAATCACTCAAACAACTATATGCACACACACACACACATACATAGGGCATTGTGTATCAAGTTAGAGCAATTCTTACCTTCCTCCAGAGAATTACACTATATTTAACGATTTATAGGACATATACTGTCATTTTTGCAGAAGTATTTAGAAATACAATGCAGAATTTATTCGCCTGAGCCGGCACTCCTTCTTAATGTGTCCTACCTTGAGAACTGCATTCTGACTGGACACGCCGGCACTCCTTCTCAATGTGTCCTACCTTGCCGCAGTGGTGACAAGTAGGAAGGGGTCTGTCTCTCTGTGCTGCTCTATCTGGCATACCCCTCTGGGTTCGCTTCGCTGAATCCCCATGTGCTGGCCTGGATGGTGCTGATGTGATAGGCCTCTTCAGATTAGATTCCCTCCTGGTGACGCGCTCCAAGCGTCGGGCTGCTGCAAGGACATCGGTATAAGAGGTAGGTGCTACCGTTCCAATCACTTTCTGAAGCTCGAACTTCAAGCCGTCAAAGAACTTCTCTGCTTTTTCTTCCTCCGTTGAAATCAGTGTTGGGGCAAAGCGGCTCAGGCGAATAAATTCTGCATTGTATTCCTCTACTGACCTGCATGGGCCACCAATTGTAAACACCCTAAATTTCAGAAATAAGATTTATAAAATTTTCCCTATTTTTGGTATTTTTCTGGAATTTATCACTGAGGTTTGTGGGTTAAATAATTTTAAGTGTGACTAAATGGAGTTAAAATGTTCTGGAAGTAAAAATTTATGGTGTATAATGGAGAACCGGACGCATGGCATTTTTCGGTGAATTTATCGGACACCGGAGCAACGTATCGAGGACCTTTAGCCACTTGGATTGGGAACCAACCCAAACCAAACCAACCCCGGGCTAGACCAAACCACCCAGCGTTCGGGTCGGGTTGGATCCAAGCCGAACCCGACCCGGATCCAAACCGTGTGGAAACCCTAGGATTTCCTCCGCCGAAGGCTCCTGTAGCAGCCTATATAGGGCTCCCTCGGCGTCCGTGCCTCGCCATCACCTGAACCCTAAGCTTCCGCCACCATCAATTTCGCCGTCAACCACCCAGCTGCCCCGCCCAGTAGCTGGCCCGCGACGCCGCCGCTTCCCGTCACCTAAAACCCCTCCGCCGTGCTCCTTCGAAACCGACGGCTACCCGGAGGCCCTAACGCCGTTAGCCTCGCCGACCCCTCGGACGTCGCCCTCCACCGACGCCGACCAACCCACCTCCGCATAGCCGAGTCGACCCCGCCTCCGTCGTCGACCGAACCCGTAGCAGCCGCCCCTGTTCAGTTCCCATCTCCGCCCAGCGACCCCGAGCGCGGCCTCACCCCTCCGCCGAGTTCGCACAGCGACCCCGGGCCTGACTCCTCCGCCTCACAGCGACTCCGCTGACTTCTGATCTGAACCCTAGCCCAGACTCGCGAGGACACGATCAGGACGCAGACCGGACACGCGGACTTCAGATCCACGGAGCCCTGTACAGGTACTGATTTCTCTCACCTCGCAACTCCGATTTCGATTCCGTCAATTGCTATGCGAAGACTGTATAACCCTCTCGGTGCCCGTGCAACTCGCTCGGTGCATCGCGTCCTGTAGTGATCGTACACCGCGATCCAAAACAGGAAAAAAACAACGCCCTATTTCACCCCGGAACTGAGTCCGCCCCGCCAATCGGGACGACTTGGTCGCACGCGGTCTTTACCAAACTGTGCGCGACATTGATACGGTCGTGTGGGTTTTCGCAGAAGTCGATTCGGAGGTGCGTGCACCCCGGAATCAATGCGTATCCGCCGACGACACCCCGTATCCGTTGATCCTGGAACACGCTGTAACTTCGTGTACACACGTCGGATCGAGACGAAACTTACGCCAACGGATCCGTAGTAATACGCTGGTCCTGTGAGCCAAGTTTGGTTCGATTCTGAGGACGTTGACAAAATCACGTATCATGGGCCCCACAGGCTCCACTTGACGGGTGATTTTGTGATCGGCTCATCGGAATCCAATTCTGGAAGTTCCGTTGGGTTCGTATCATCGTTCCTGACTTGTAGACACTGAGTTTGCGGAATTTGGAGACCTTTGACCCTGACGCGCTTTTCGGTGCAAAGTGGCCCACATATGGAACCCGCTTTGGCCCGAAAATGACCTTTTTGCCCCTGTGTCCAAATTGGACGTAAGGACAGGCATTTCCAGCTATTTGACATCTTCTGAGACTGTTGGTGATATTTATTACAGCTTTTGGAGTAGTTCCCACCGGATCCACAGATACCAGGACAGTTGTTGAAATTCGGACATCAGGCAAGTGTACCTTGCCAAACTCTGCAGTTTAGTTATCTATTTTCCTTGTTTTATATATATTGCTGTGCATGCTCAACCTAGGACCGTGTGACGTACTTAGCGTCCGATTATCAGTCGGGTGCCGACACTGTACGCAGTGTTGGGTACGGTCATCTAGAGATGGACATCCGTGACACTTTATATTCTCGTACTTGTCTTATCAAGTACCATATGACCCAGGACACTTGACACTATTCATGAGACAGGATTTTCCCGAGATATTCGTGGTGATTCTGTATAGGATACAGGACATGGACATTATATTATTAGATACTTATGACTGGTTGCATTTAGCTATGATCGCGCTTGACATGGGCATGAGACGTTGTGGTCATGATATGCGTGGTTACATGGGGTGGGGAGAGACACACAGGCTACAGGCTGTATTTATGTATATCTTCTATTATTGAGAGGTCGCAGGTTCTCGTAGCAGAGCCTGACCCACTACCGGTTATTACCGCTACCCGGCTCCCCGACACAGAGCTTGTAGTGGCTCAGCCTGAGACTAGTGATGCTCTCACTTGCATTTACACTTAGATGGTTACATATTTACCCATTGTTCATTTAGTTATTTATTTGCTGCACTGCTTATCTGTATTTATTGGCATGAGCTTTCTTGTACCTTGCTATGTCCCCTGAGGACCTGGATCCGGATTTTGTTCCCCAGATTTTACAGACGTGGTTTATCCCGAGATCTACGGGACTGGAGCAGGAGCTGATCCAGGAGTTGTACCACCATCTGAGGACGAGGTCTTAGCTGAAGACTTCTTTTGAGCATCCATGTTCATGCTCAGCTTTCATTTCTTTATTTCAGTCTTTTACTTTCTGGTCAGATGAACCATTGTACTAGATATTTATCGGGTTGTTCCCCGAAGTACTTTGTGAGACTTGTTGATGATTTACACTCATTATTATTCTGTGGATCATATTTTATATCTTGTGTGGATGAGATTAGTTGTACCTTGATTGTCGTAGACTTGTTTTACAGCTTAAGTATGCCCTGATGGATCCTTTATAGTGAGTTGGTCCATCGGTGCGTACTGCTGGCCGTTGCCACGCGTCTGGTCCCACGGTATTTTGGGACTGGGGCGTGACATGGTTTTTGTGGTGGCCCATGCAGGTCTACGACTAAATAGTTCGGTTTCAACTTAGGGACCGGACCAGCCTGCCCTAAGGATAGTATGAACTATAGGATCTCATCCATCATTAACCCATCTGTTGAACTCTATATCGAACTCAAAATTGTTACTTGAACTGCATCCTGTATTGATTCCTCTGAGCGTTCTCATAGTTTATCTTTTGATTGCAGAGCAATGGATTCCGGGAACAGAGATGATATCCCTTTGGAGACACCACACGACGCTGTGGTTACTTATGGAGACGAAGTGACACCAGGGGATGGTGGACAAGCATCGCAGAGTGATCAAACCGGGCAGCCTAATCCAAGGTTCCGGAGAGATGATATCCCACCTCCACCACAGTTCACTCCCCAGGTGCCAGTATTCCCGCCAGGACAAGCCATGGACGGGCAACAGATGTTCCAGATGATGTATGCTATGATGCAAGCACAGCAGCAAGTTCAGCAAGAGGCCCATCGGCAGGAGGCCGAGTATCTGAGGACCAGCCTGGTATCCGCATTGGAGCAGGCAAATCCGCCAGCAAGGCGGACATCGACGGGATCTATCACCGATTTCCGTCATCTCAAGCCTCGCACATTTTCTGGTAAAGAAGGGCCAACGGAAGTTCATGAGTGGCTCACCAACATTCAGCATCAGTTGGAAGCCGCTGAACTTCCAAGAGAGAAGTGGATGACTGCAGTCAGAATGCAGTTGACTGATAATGCGCATCACTGGTGGTTAGCAGAGGAAAGGAGGCTTGGACAGGACCGAGTCACATGGGAAGAGTTCTCCAGACTCTTCCAAGAGATGTACATTCCAGCCATTGCGCGGTCAGAGCTCAGAGACAGGTTCAACCGCCTTATCCAAGGCAGCATGTCAGTAGAGGAATACAATGCAGAATTTATTCGCCTGAGCCGCTTTGCCCCAACACTGATTTCAACGGAGGAAGAAAAAGCAGAGAAGTTCTTTGACGGCTTGAAGTTCGAGCTTCAGAAAGTGATTGGAACGGTAGCACCTACCTCTTATACCGATGTCCTTACAGCAGCCCGACGCTTGGAGCGCGTCACCAGGAGGGAATCTAATCTGAAGAGGCCTATCACATCAGCACCATCCAGGCCAGCACATGGGGATTCAGCGAAGCGAACCCAGAGGGGTATGCCAGATAGAGCAGCACAGAGAGACAGACCCCTTCCTACTTGTCACCACTGCGGCAAGGTAGGACACATTGAGAAGGAGTGCCGGCGTAAATTGGGACTATGTTTGAGCTGCGGATCCAACCAGCACTTTTCCAGGGACTGTACTGAACGCCGGGACGGAGCACCAAGACTAGCATTACCTGCACCACGACCAGCTTATCCAGCAGCAGGAGGCCAGCAAACAGGAGTTGGTGGGGTCAGACCACCAGCCCCAGGAGGGAATCAGCAGAGACCACCACTGGCACCACAGGCAGCCCTATTCCAGCAGCAGCAGCAGCAGCAGAGAGGTCCAGCTCAGGGACGAGGACAGGCTTTCCCATTAGCTGTTGAGGAGGAGGCTACAGCAGGCGAGGTCATCGCAGGTACTATTATAGTAGCTTCATTACCTGCAGTAGCTTTATTTGATTCTGGAGCATCGCATTCATTTATAGCAGCTAGCTTTGTAGCCACCCATAGAGTAGCTACCGCACCCCTTCCGAGGATGAAGAGGATTCTTACGGGAGGCGGTATTATTCCGGTTAGTGACGTCTGTAGATCTTGTTCTGTAGTAGTTTGTGGCAGAGAAATGCGAGCTCAATTTCTAATCTTTTCCATGCCGGATTATGATGTCGTACTTGGTATGGACTGGTTAAGTCAGTACCATGCGACTCTTGATTGCCGACTTGGGCGGGTTATATTTAGACCGCCAGGACATCCAGAATTTGAGTTTCTCCGAGGAGCAGTAGAGCAAGGAGTTCAGCCTACTCTTAGGGTATTATCTGTAGAAGAGGAGACAGGATACCCAAGAGTCATATCAGAATTTGTGGATGTATTTCCTGATGATCTTCCAGGTTTACCGCCTGATCGGGAAATAGAATTCACAATAGACTTAACTCCAGGAGCAGAGCCAATCACTTCATCAGTATATCGGCTAGCACCGAAGGAGTTAGTGGAATTGAAGGAACAGGTTGATGATCTTTTGGAGAAGGGTTTCATTCGCCCCAGTGTTTCACCTTGGGGAGCACCCATCTTATTTGTGCCGAAGAAGGATGGAACAGTACGGTTGTGCATTGATTACAGGGCACTGAATGCCGTGACCATCAAGAACAGGTATCCCTTACCACGCATTGATGACCTATTCGATCAATTGAGTGGTGCAAGGGTATTCTCGAAGATTGACCTTAGATCCGGCTATCATCAGATCAAGGTGAGGAAGGAAGACATCCCGAAGACAGCTTTCAGGACGAAGTATGGGCATTATGAGTTCTTGGTGATGCCGTTTGGTTTAACCAACGCACCAGCAGTGTTTATGAGCTTAATGAACAGGGTCTTTCATCAATTCTTGGATAAATTCGTAGTGGTATTCATTGATGACATTCTCATATATTCCAAGAGCCCTGAAGAGCACGAGGAGCATCTTAGAATCGTGTTAGAGACCTTGAGGCAAGAGAAGTTATATGCCAAGCTCAGTAAGTGTGAGTTCTGTATGGACAAAGTGCCTTTCTTGGGACACATCATATCAGGAGAAGGACTTTCAGTGGATCCAGAGAAAGTTGCGGCGATAGAGACTTGGCCTACACCTACATCAGTTGCAGAGGTAAGAAGTTTTCTAGGACTTGCGGGATATTACCGAAGGTTCGTAGAAAATTTCTCAAGGATTGCAGAACCAATGACAAAGCTAACACGAAAGGATCAGGAGTTTGTATGGACAGAAGACTGCCAGAAGGCTTTTGAAGAACTGAAGAGAAGATTAACAACAGCACCTGTCTTGACTCTTCCTTCAGGGTCAGGAGGTTTTGTTGTTTACAGTGATGCATCAGGCAGTGGACTAGGATGTGTTTTGATGCAACATGGCAAAGTCATTGCTTATGCGTCGAGACAGTTGAAGGACCACGAGAAGAACTACCCCACGCATGATCTGGAGCTAGCAGCAGTGATATTTGCATTGAAGATATGGAGGCACTACCTTTATGGAGAGAGGGTAGAAATCTTTACTGACCACAAGAGCCTGAAGTATGTGTATACTCAGAAGGAGCTTAACATGAGACAGAGACGTTGGCTGGAACTGATGGTAGATTTTGACATCGATCTGCAGTATCATCCGGGAAAGGCGAATGTTGTTGCAGATGCACTCAGCAGGAAGCCTACGGCTTATTTCTTGACAATGCAGCCCGAGTTATTGAAGGATATACAAGAGCTACAGATAGAGGTTATCGTACCGGGACAGAATGGACTGATGGCTAACCTTGAGATTCAGTCATCACTCGTGGAGAAGATTAAAGAAGCATTGCCCACCGATGCTAGATTCCGAAGACTCAAAGAAAGGACAAAAGCAGGTATTCAGACAGGACTTCGCATTCACGAAGACGGGACATTGAGATTTGGAAACCGCTTGTATGTTCCAAATGGAGAATTGAGACAAGAGTTAATGACTGAAGCGCATAGCTCTATGTACTCTGTTCACCCAGGAGGAACTAAGATGTACAGAGACTTGAGACAGTATTACTGGTGGCATGGAATGAAGAGAGAGATCGCCAGATTTGTGGCCAAATGCTTAGTCTGCCAGCAAGTAAAGGCCGAGCATCAGAGGACTGCAGGTATGTTACAACCGCTCCCGATACCGGAATGGAAGTGGGAGCATAACACGATGGACTTTGTCACAGGATTTCCGAAGAGCCCCAGCGGAAGAGACGCAGTATGGGTGATCGTGGATCGACTCACTAAATCGGCACACTTCTTGCCATTTAGAGTTGGACAGTCCACAGAGGTACTAGCTGACATGTATATGCGACAAATCGTCAAATTACATGGAGTACCTGTTAGTATTGTATCGGATCGAGATTCGAGATTTACATCTCATTTCTGGAGAAGCATGCAAGAGAGTCTGGGCACCAGACTCAAGTTCAGCACGGCGTACCACCCGCAGACAGATGGCCAATCGGAGCGCACCATTCAGATATTGGAGGACATGTTGAGATCATGTATGCTAGACTTTGGAGGATCTTGGGAAGATCATTTGCACTTAGTAGAGTTCTCCTACAATAACAGTTATCAGGCCAGCATTCAGATGGCGCCATTTGAAGCTTTATACGGAAGGAAGTGCAGATCACCTGTGTGTTGGAGTGACGTTGGTGAACGTCAAATACTGGGTCCAGAATTGGTCACCCAGACAGTGGAGAAGGTAAAGCAGATACAGGATCATCTACGAGCAGCTCAGGACAGACAGAAACATTGGGCAGATACACACAGACGTCCCCTAGAGTTCAAAGAAGGGGATCACGTATTCTTGAGGATTTTGCCCACTCGGGGTACTATCAGATTCGGGAGCAGAGGCAAGCTGAGCCCAAGGTATATTGGGCCATTTGACATCCTCGAGCGCGTTGGTGAGGTGGCTTATCGGCTTGCATTACCTCCATCCTTAGAGGGAGTGCATGACGTATTCCACGTCTCCCAGTTGCGAAGGTACGTGACCGACCCAAGTCACGTAGTCGATCATTCAGAGATCGCAGTAGGCCGAGCTTGAGGTATGAGGAACAACCAGTTGGCATCCTCGACGTCAGTGAGAAGACACTACGGGGACAGACGATCAGACTGGTTCGTGTAGCATGGAAACATCATTCACCAGGCGAATCGACTTGGGAACGGGAAGATAGTATGCGCCAGCGTTACCCCCACTTGTTCGAGGAGGCAGTTGTAAACTAGGCCACCTTGTATTTCCATAACTCTTTCTTTAGTAGCTTATTCTTTGATTGCGAGGACGCAATCCTTTTAAGGAGGGAAGATTGTAAACACCCTAAATTTCAGAAATAAGATTTATAAAATTTTCCCTATTTTTGGTATTTTTCTGGAATTTATCACTGAGGTTTGTGGGTTAAATAATTTTAAGTGTGACTAAATGGAGTTAAAATGTTCTGGAAGTAAAAATTTATGGTGTATAATGGAGAACCGGACGCATGGCATTTTTCGGTGAATTTATCGGACACCGGAGCAACGTATCGAGGACCTTTAGCCACTTGGATTGGGAACCAACCCAAACCAAACCAACCCCGGGCTAGACCAAACCACCCAGCGTTCGGGTCGGGTTGGATCCAAGCCGAACCTGACCCGGATCCAAACCGTGTGGAAACCCTAGGATTTCCTCCGCCGAAGGCTCCTGTAGCAGCCTATATAGGGCTCCCTCGGCGTCCGTGCCTCGCCATCACCTGAACCCTAAGCTTCCGCCACCATCAATTTCGCCGTCAACCACCCAGCTGCCCCGCCCAGTAGCTGGCCCGCGACGCCGCCGCTTCCCGTCACCTAAAACCCCTCCGCCGTGCTCCTTCGAAACCGACGGCTACCCGGAGGCCCTAACGCCGTTAGCCTCGCCGACCCCTCGGACGTCGCCCTCCACCGACGCCGACCAACCCACCTCCGCATAGCCGAGTCGACCCCGCCTCCGTCGTCGACCGAACCCGTAGCAGCCGCCCCTGTTCAGTTCCCATCTCCGCCCAGCGACCCCGAGCGCGGCCTCACCCCTCCGCCGAGTTCGCACAGCGACCCCGGGCCTGACTCCTCCGCCTCACAGCGACTCCGCTGACTTCTGATCTGAACCCTAGCCCAGACTCGCGAGGACACGATCAGGACGCAGACCGGACACGCGGACTTCAGATCCACGGAGCCCTGTACAGGTACTGATTTCTCTCACCTCGCAACTCCGATTTCGATTCCGTCAATTGCTATGCGTAGAATGTATAACCCTCTCGGTGCCCGTGCAACTCGCTCGGTGCATCGCGTCCTGTAGTGATCGTACACCGCGATCCAAAATAGGAAAAAAACAACGCCCTGTTTCACCCCGGAACTGAGTCCGCCCCGCCAATCGGGACGACTTGGTCGCACGCGGTCTTTACCAAACTGTGCGCGACATTGATACGGTCGTGTGGGTTTTCGCAGAAGTCGATTCGGAGGTGCGTGCACCCCGGAATCAATGCGTATCCGCCGACGACACCCCGTATCCGTTGATCCTGGAACACGCTGTAACTTCGTGTACACACGTCGGATCGAGACGAAACTTGCGCCAACGGATCCGTAGTAATACGCTGGTCCTGTGAGCCAAGTTTGGTTCGATTCTGAGGACGTTGACAAAATCACGTATCGTGGGCCCCACAGGCTCCACTTGACGGGTGATTTTGTGATCGGCTCATCGGAATCCAATTCTGGAAGTTCCGTTGGGTTCGTATCATCGTTCCTGACTTGTAGACACTGAGTTTGCGGAATTTGGAGACCTTTGACCCTGACGCGCTTTTCGGTGCAAAGTGGCCCACATATGGAACCCGCTTTGGCCCGAAAATGACCTTTTTGCCCCTGTGTCCAAATTGGACGTAAGGACAGGCATTTCCAGCTATTTGACATCTTCTGAGACTGTTGGTGATATTTATTACAGCTTTTGGAGTAGTTCCCACCGGATCCACAGATACCAGGACAGTTGTTGAAATTCGGACATCAGGCAAGTGTACCTTGCCAAACTCTGCAGTTTAGTTATCTATTTTCCTTGTTTTATATATATTGCTGTGCATGCTCAACCTAGGACCGTGTGACGTACTTAGCGTCCGATTATCAGTCGGGTGCCGATACTGTACGCAGTGTTGGGTACGGTCATCTAGAGATGGACATCCGTGACACTTTATATTCTCGTACTTGTCTTATCAAGTACCATATGACCCAGGACACTTGACACTATTCATGAGACAGGATTTTCCCGAGATATTCGTGGTGATTCTGTATAGGATACAGGACATGGACATTATATTATTAGATACTTATGACTGGTTGCATTTAGCTATGATCGCGCTTGACATGGGCATGAGACGTTGTGGTCATGATATGCGTGGTTACATGGGGTGGGGAGAGACACACAGGCTACAGGCTGTATTTATGTATATCTTCTATTATTGAGAGGTCGCAGGTTCTCGTAGCAGAGCCTGACCCACTACCGGTTATTACCGCTACCCGGCTCCCCGACACAGAGCTTGTAGTGGCTCAGCCTGAGACTAGTGATGCTCTCACTTGCATTTATACTTAGATGGTTACATATTTACCCATTGTTCATTTAGTTATTTATTTGCTGCACTGCTTATCTGTATTTATTGGCATGAGCTTTCTTGTACCTTGCTATGTCCCCTGAGGACCTGGATCCGGATTTTGTTCCCCAGATTTTACAGACGTGGTTTATCCCGAGATCTACGGGACTGGAGCAGGAGCTGATCCAGGAGTTGTACCACCATCTGAGGACGAGGTCTTAGCTGAAGACTTCTTTTGAGCATCCATGTTCATGCTCAGCTTTCATTTCTTTATTTCAGTCTTTTACTTTCTGGTCAGATGAACCATTGTACTAGATATTTATCGGGTTGTTCCCCGAAGTACTTTGTGAGACTTGTTGATGATTTACACTCATTATTATTCTGTGGATCATATTTTATATCTTGTGTGGATGAGATTAGTTGTACCTTGATTGTCGTAGACTTGTTTTACAGCTTAAGTATGCCCTGATGGATCCTTTATAGTGAGTTGGTCCATCGGTGCGTACTGCTGGCCGTTGCCACGCGTCTGGTCCCACGGTATTTTGGGACTGGGGCGTGACACACACTGCTCTCCCTTCGGTTGTTCACTGCCAAATATTGCACACTAAAAACTATGAACTGCTCTCCCTAGTGACCCGAGCTCACTCAATCACTCAAACAACTATATGCACACACACACACACATACATAGGGCATTGTGTATCAAGTTAGAGCAATTCTTACCTTCCTCCAGAGAATTACACTATATTTAACGATTTATAGGACATATACTGTCATTTTTGCAGAAGTATTTAGAAATTGATATGAATTACTATCTGTGTCATCGTTCGTGGATGTACAATCATTATCCTGATGACATGTGCGGCGTGCAGGATGAATTCATTGAGGGTGTAAAGCAGTTCCTGTAGTTCGCCAAGGCGTTCCCTCAGTACATGGACGGTACCAAAATTAAGTGTCCGTGTTTGAGATGTCGCAACTTGAAATATCATCTAGAAGTGGAAGTCATATATCATTTATACTCGAAGGGTTTTACGTCGAATTACTATCAGTGGACCGCGCACGGAGAACTTGTGTCTTTAGCATCGGAGTCAGAGCCTTATGTGGAGCCGTATATGGATGTCCACGACCACGCTGCTTACGACGACGGGTGGGTGAACATGATTTTTGATGCGACGGGGCCTAGTTTTAATCCGGACAATCATGATGCAGCTGAGGAGGCACCGAATGCCGATGCTGCAAAGTTGATGGAATTGCTGGAGAATGCAAGGACTCCATTATATCCTGGTTGTGAGAATCATTCACCGTTGGAGGTGGTTACAAGATTGTTGAGCATCAAGTCCAATTTTAACATGTCGCAAGAATGCTATAACCGACTTATGGATTTGATTATAGAGATCTTGCCCGAGGGTGCAAAGTTGCCTAAAGACTTCTACGGATCTAAAAGGATGGTGAGATCGCTTTGGATGGGATACGAGAAAATTGATGCATGTCACAACGGGTGCATGTTGTACTACAAAGACGACAAGGATGAAGATGCGTGTAGATTTTGTGGTGTTGATCACTACAAGGCCACTGGTAGAGGAAAGTCTGTCGGTGTAAGGAAGCCTACCGATTCGATGCACTATGTCGCGGTTGCAGAGGTTGTTTATGGTTAAGGAGACCGCAGAAAACATGAGTTGGCACAGGCGGAAACAGATCGAAGGAGTATTGGATCATCCATCCGATGGAGAAGCATGAAAGCACTTTGATCGAGAGTATCCATATTTTGCTTCAGATCCGCATAATGTCATATTGGGGTTCTCCTCTGACGGTTTTACCCCATTCGGACTTTCGGGCTCCTAGTATTCATGTTGGCCTGTGATCGTCACTCCGTACAATCTACCGCCTTGGATGTGCATGAAGACTCCATATATGTTCCTAACCGTTATTATCCCGGGTTCGAACAATCCGAAGAGGAACATCGATGTGTATTTACTGTCACGCCCCAGTCCCAAAATACATAGGACTAGGACACGTAAGCATGCCAGCCGCATGGATATGGCAACTCCAATATATGGAAACCATAACCCATACGTACACTGTAATATGAATATCAAATCCACAAGTGGTATAAAATGTATCACAAGTCACAGGGTACAATCTAAATCACATCCACAGAAAATCAATAGATAAATAACCAATATCTACGAAACTAGATCTCAATACAAAGTATGTAAGGATGATAGTTGGATGGAAACAAATCTACTACCAACTCGAATATAAAAGTAAATACAATATAAGTACAACACAACAAGCTCAATATAAGAACATCAACTAAAGACCACGAGGCTCGAAGAGAAGACATCCTCGAAACATATGTAACCATCCGAATATGTACTCCTGCGAATACTCAAGAACAGATACACCTGGAAGGGCCAGGTCCTCAAAGGGATGTAACAAGATACATAGAAGCAAGCCAATTTGAATACAGTAAACATACATAATATTTGAAAATATGTAAGTACGTTGTACAAGACAATCTATATGAATACAAATGAGGACAACTTTTCGACGTATGGACAAGGGTAGGCTACTCGATCTAATCCTCACACTCACACACCCGTCTAGAACATCATCAGCCGACATACCTCGGGGGTAGCGACCCTCGTGACTCCATCAATCGACATACCTCGGGGGTAGCGACCATCGGACACGACCACCATAGTGCGTTCTAGTTACTACGGTTTACCAGAGTGGTTAAAGCCCATACGCCTACTGATTGTCCTCTCATGATACTAAGTGCCATATGTGTGTCAACATATCTAATATATAGTAATGACTAAAAGAAACTACACATGTAATGAATAAACAAAAATACAATAAATATACATAAATATACTAAGCATGCAAAATACTATAAACAATTTGGTAAGGTATCTTGCCTAGTAAGAAAGCTGCAAAATGTAACGTCCAGAAGTCCAACACACATGATCAGAAGCTATGGACTAAGAACAAATATCTCCGGATGCTGAAATAGACATCACCAACATTCCCAGAATAAGCAAAATATCTAGAAAGCACTTTCCTTTCGTCCAATTTGGACACAGGAACAAAACGGTAATTTCGGATCAAAATGGGATCCACCTATGGCCCACTTTGCACCGAACAGCGTGCCAAGGGTGAAGGACTCTAAATAGGACAAATTATAGGTCAAACAAACTCTAAATGTCAGTACGAACTCAACGGTATGTCCAAATGTGAATTTCGATGAGCCGGACACAATTTCGCCCAAAAAGTCAATCGTGGGGCCCGCCGATTGGCGACTTAGTCAACTGTCTCAGAATTGTGTGAAAATTAGGTCACAGGACCAGCGCGTTACCACGAGTCCAGTGGTGCAAGTTTCGTCATATTCTGACGAGCGTGCACAAAATGCGCAGGGCTTTCGCAAAAATTGCGACAAGGGGATTGTTCGCGGATACGGGTTGATTTCGACGTGCACACGCGTCTGAATCAGTTTTCGCGAACTCTCACACGTCCGGGTATACTACGTGCACATTTTCGTACACTTGATACATGGCGGGGCGGTCCCTTTGGCGGGGCGCGCTCCGTTTCGCAATTTTTGAAATTCTGGAAAAAGTAGGTTTTCGGGATTTTCTAATGAATTTAATTCTACATACAGCAGTTAATAATTTAATATAATTAACAGAAATTAAACTAGGTCAAGTGGTCTCTGCATACCAAAAAAAAAAATCGAATTCGGATCTCTGTGGTGGGTGATACGAATCCGGGAACATAGGTAGTCACCGTAGTTTTCTGCGATACCCAAAAGTGATCTTTTTCTGTCAACTTGGACGTTATTTTTGCCTAGGGTTTCGCATTGTTCGAGGTCTACTATCTTATTTATATTGGAGAGGGTTAAGTGGTGAACGTACCGGTGAAGACGGGGTCGAGTTTGGTTCAACGAGGTGACGGAAAACAGGACTAGAACACAGGTACTTCGCTGATTGAAACTGCAACGCGTGGGGTTGCGCGGGGTCACGGTCGTCGTGCGGCGGTTCTGACGGTCTAGAGGCGGCCGGCTGGGCGATCGGCCGGCGGTCATGTGGGGTTTAGATGGGAAGATGGAGAAGAAATAATTAGGGTTAGGGTTTTGTGAAAGAGGATGTATATATAGGTAAGAGATCGTGAGTTGTGACTTAAACGCGGGGGAAAGAGAAGTTGCAGCGGCTTAGTAAGGGCTGCTGTTGCTGCTATATTTCCAAAGGGGTCATGGGCTCATGGGAGTAGCGGGTTCAAGTGGTTTGGATCCGTTAGGGGGAAAATCCATTAAGGAATTATTCTTTTTTTTCCTTTTCCATTTTTTTTTCTTTTTTTTAAATATATATGTATATGTATATATATATATATATATATATATATATATATATATATATATATATATATATATATATATATATACACACACATAGAAAAAATCTAGAATTTGTATTAATGCATACTATTAAGCTAGCAACTGTCCCAAAGGGTCTCCTACATGAAATAAATTAGAAAATTTTATACTGGCTCCATAAATTTCCTAAGTTCACAAACACCTAAAATAAAAATAAAATAAAATCTATTTCTCCTAATTAGCTCATAATTACTACAATTCAATTAATAATTAATTAAAAAGATAAATATGATTTTTAGGATTAGGGGTTTTACATTTACAGCCTTTGATAGATGAGTTAAATCAGTTGTGGGAAGTAGGTGTCAACACGTACGATATTTCTAGAAAGCAGAATTTTCATATGAGGGCAGCACTTATGTGGACCATCAACGACTTTCCGGCCTATGGAATGTTATCGGGATGGAGCACTCATGGTCGTCTCTCATGTCCGTATTGCATGGACCGTACTAAGGCTTTCTGTTTGAAACACGGAGGCAAACCGTGCTTCTCCGATTGTCATCGAAAATTTCTGTCGAAGGATCATCCGTACCAGAGGAACATGAATGCTTTTCGTGCGAACGTTGTGGAGAAGGTCAATCCACCACCAAGGTGGCCCGGATACACGATATGGAAAGAGGTAAAAGATTTACCAAGTGTTATCGAAGAGCATGCTAAGGGGTACAAGTGTGGCGGATTTGGTCGTACGCATAACTGGACGAAGATGAGTATATTCTAGGATCTGCCATATTGGAGCACCAATCTGATCAGACATAACCTTGATGTCATACATATCGAGAAGAATGTGTTTGATAATATAATTAATATTGTAATGGAGGTAAAGGGGAAGACGAAAGACAATTCGAAGGCCAGGTTGGACTTAGAAAAAATATGTAGACGTCATGCGTTGCATTTCATAGAGGAGGGGAATGGAAAGTTAAAGCAGCCTAAGTCAAGTTTTCTCACTGGAGAAAGAGGATAAAATGAGACTTTGTAGGTGGATTCAGGGTCTAAAGTTTCCAGACGGGTACGTGTCAAACTTGAGAAGATGCGTCGACCTCAAGGAGAACAAACTGGCGGGTATGAAGAGCCACGATTGTCACGTATTCATGGAGAGGTTAATTTTGATTGCATTTTGGGAATTCTTACCGCAGGTCATTTGGGATCCATTGACAGAGCTCAGCATATTCTTCAGAGATCTTTGTTCTACTAAGTTGCTCGTCGATCATCTAGAAAAGCAAGAGAAGGACATTACGGTAACACTATGTAAGCTCAAAAAGGTGTTTCCTCCTGGATTCTTCAACTCTATGGAGTATTTGCCAATTCATCTTTCCTATGAGGCACGTGTTGGTGGTCCTGTCGGTTATCGATGGATGTACCCCTTCAAGAGGCATCTGAATCACCTAAAGAGAAAGGTAAAAAATAAGGTACGGGTTGAGGGCTCTATTTGTGAAGCTTATGTTCTCGAGGAGATTACAAAATTTTGCTCGACGTATTTCAAACCTCATGTTGCTACTAATAAAATGAGAGCTCCGAGAAATGACGACGAAAATCAGGAATCTAATGATGCAATACTCAAAGTATTCAATGCGTCCGGAAAGCCTTCGGAGAAAATGAAGAAGAGATATTTGAATGACGACGAGCTAAGGGCTGCTCAGTTGTATATATTACTCAATTGCGATGAGGATGAAGTGGAGAAGCTAAAGGGATAAGTAATTAATAAGTCCACGTTTACATTATCTCAATATAATAGTATAAACTACTATTATGCTACTAATCAGCGGTTGCTTCGTTGTTTTTCAGCACATATAATGATGAGTTAATGTCGGTTAGACCCTACATAACAGACGAAGAAGTAGAACAAGAAATGAGATATCATTTTCCTTCTTGGTTGAGCGCATATGTAAGGAGCTTGGTAACTACTTTTTCTTTCTGTACTTGCACAATAAATAACTTACTATCGCTACTTTGGTATTTAGGTCGATCATCTAATAACATCCGAGACCGAATCTGTCACGACCCGCACCCGGTATAGGGACACGAGTGCGTGGGTACGTCCAGCCTACGCCGCAGCATCGACGGTAGAACGCTGTCTAGGTCTCTATAATACTAAACATAACTCATAACCTGTCAATGATATCAACTCCAATAAGGAGGACAATGAAATAACATCTCACAATAGCTCATAATGTAAACTCAATCACAACAACTATAAAGGCACGATAAAAGATAAGAAGAATGACATAGTTAAACACCATGTCTCAAATAAGGATAAACCACAGTCTAGCTGTCCAATATAAAAGTCCCCACAAGTCTCAAATTAAACTTAACATAAGTCTAAACATAAACTGAAATAAACCTCAAATAAGTCTCAGTGCATAAGATAAATACTGTCTAGATAACTGCAGGTAATGTCTCCTCTAAAATCTCTGGTGTGTAGTCTGCATCTATACCCGATCCATAGTGTGTAGTACAGAAATTCTCAAGATCCTCTGGAAAAATATTCAGTCAGAATTGGAATGAAGTACAAGCACTAACAGCAGTTCCACATATATTGACAAAATCTATAACACAGTGTAAACAAATACAAGATAGATATGAATACTGGCTATAAAAAATACTGGAATAAAGAAGTACTGGAATAAAGGAATACTGGAGCATATCATCATCAATGTACATCTAGCAATAAATAGAAATACAGTGCATGCTAGAATAATGAATAGAGTATAAATGAGTACTAGAACAATAACTAGAACATGTAGAGATACTAGATCAATATACTAGAGATACATGTCAAGAACATCTAGCTAAGTGTGTGAAACGTTAATATATCATGTGATCGGCTTGGGACTGATCAGGCTTGCTATGTATGACTAGCTATGATTCATGTAAGGTCAGGCTAACCATCCAGATAGCTATGATGCAAGCAATAGTCATGCTAATCATACATAACAGGCTATGAGACATGTAATGGTCAGGCTGCACCGACGTGAGGTGTGGGTGAGCCATGATGCAAGTAGAGTTGGGTATGATCACATAAGCTACTAATATTTCCCCGTTTCCCCAGCTTGTACGATAGATCCCAATCACGACTCCTCGTGACTAGTCTCGATGATGGCAACTCATATAAACAATAGTGTCAGAATTATGTACGCTATACAACTAGAATTATAGAGATAATCAACATAATAGAAACTGTCAGAGAATGTACTCTCCTGTGGTCCTTAGCTGGCAATACCAATGTCCTGGTTTCAAAGTATCGTCTGAGTGATCCAACAGTCCTATAGACATATCATATAATACAATATTGCATCAGACATTACACTAACACACACAACCAAAATACAATGATCTCAGAGACTATGCTAGGGGTGTCACGTATGTAGTTGTTGTGCATAACAAACAGTCAATGATACAGTCTTGCCAGTACGTCGGTGTACATATGACAGTCTGCTAACATATTACATGTTCACAGGTCAAGTGACTACGGGTATCCGTGGTTACACTCGGGTCATCTAGTACATAGACATATTATACATATTATTAACTAACATATACATTAATACTCATTAATTACATATATAATAGATATATGTATATACACTTAATAGAGTTTATACTATGTATATATATATTAAACATGTACTAGGGATACATATATAATACATATACATGTATATATACTAATTGAGAGATATACTATATACATATATATGTATATATATATACCAATATACATTTAAACATATACTAATACGTACATACATACACACCAATTATATATCCATATACCACCAATACGCGTATGCTATCATAGATTAAATATACGTGTCATCACCCTGATTTTTCAGAATATTTTTAAAACATTTTCTCATAATTTTTTGCAATTTTCTGGAATTAAAAATTAAGATATTTTGTGATTAAAGGATTTTTAAATGATGGTAATTAATACTAAAATATTATAGAAATAATATTTTATGGTGTAAAATGGAAAATCGGACATAAGATAATTTTCTGCGAGTTTATTGGACTTCGAAAACATTTTTAAAACCCTAAAAACCAATGTAGATTTAAACCTAAATAAAACCCTGACTGAAACCGGTTCAATTGAACCAAACCAACCCAGACCCGGTTCAACTGAACCGAACCCAACCGTATCGGGTCGGGTCGGATCTAAACCCGATCCGAAACCTGCAGACCCAAACCCGCACTTAAACACTAGCAGGTCGGGCCGGATTCATGTTGAACCCGACCCGCGGACCCAAACCCGAAACCCTAACTGAAACCCTAATCCTAAACCCATCGAATTACTGTTCCGGCTATTTATTTGCCTCGAAAACCATGCGCCGCCCTCGACAACCCGCTCTCCCTCTCTCCGCCGTGCAGCGCCCGCTCCGACCAGCGCCTCGATCACCCGCCGCCCTAGTCCAGCCCCTCGCCGCCCTGACTCGACCAAGGTCGCCTGAACCCTAGACTCCCCAGCCATCATCTGCCACCACCGGCACCACCACAACTCCGTCGCTCCCCCGACCTCCGCCTCGCCGACCCCTCCCGATCATCACCACTGCTCCGCCGCTCGCCTCCATCTCTTCCTCCTTCCCCGACGACATCCCGACGTCCTCCACCCGTCCCAGATCTCTCCGCCGACCTCGAACCTCCACCACCCAGCAGTCAGCCACGCTCGACCTCGCCGCCTCTCCCCTCGACGATCCTCCGCCTCGACCCTCCACCGTCAGCCCTCTCCCCATCCCGCAGCAGCCCCCTCGACAGCCCTCGACGACCCGCTGCCGACCTTGCCTCTCCCCAGCACCCGAGCGCCGGCCGCAGACGAGCCTCCGCCTGAGCCGCCGTCCTCCGGCGAATCCCCCAGTCCCAGCCGCGGTGATCGAAACCCTAAACCTAGACGGACACAGCAACCGGACACAGTTTCCCCGTGTCGCATCTCCTCGCGGACACGAAGAACCCAGTTCCATGAAGCCCTGTTCAGGTACCATTTTCTCTCTCCTCGTTGCCCCGTTTTTAATTCCGTCAGTTGTGACGCATAGACTGTGTGACCCCCTCGATGCCCGTGCAATCCGCTCGGTGCGTCGCGTCCTGTGGTGATCGCAAACCGCGATCCTAAAACAGGAAAATTAACGCCCTATTTCACCCTGGAACTGAGTGCGCCCCGCCAAACGGGACGACTTGGTCGCACACGGTCTTTACCAAAACGTGAGAGCCGTTGATACGGACGTGCGAGATTTCGCAGAAGTTGATTTGGATGTGCGTGCACACCGGAATCAACGCGTATCCGCCGACAACGTCCCGTATTCGCCTATTCTGAAACACGTTGTAACTTTGTGTGCACACGTCGGATCGAGACGAAACTTACGCCATCGGACTCGTAGCAATACGCTGGTCCTGTGACCCAAGTTTGGTTCGATTATGAGAACGTTGACAAAATCGCGTATCGTGGGCCCTACGGCCCCACTTGACGGGCAATTTTGTGATCGGCTCATCGGAATCCAATTCTGGAAGTTCCGTTGGGTTCGTATCATTGTTCCGAACTTGTTGACACTAAGTTTGACGAATTTGGAGGCCTTTGACCCTGACACGTTTTTCGGAGCAAAGCGGCCCACAGGTGGACCCCGCTTTGACCAGAAACTGTCATTTTCGCCCCTGTGTCCAAATTGGACTTAAGGACGGGCGTTTTTAGCTATTTGATATTTTCTGAATCTAATGGTGATGTTTATTTCAGCAATAGGAGTAGTACCTGCAAATCACACTGAGATCAGAGCTACAATTGGAGCCAGAACCCCAGGCAAGTGTACCTTGCCAAAACTTGCAGTTCTTGTTACTTATTTCCTTGGCTTATATATATATATATATATATATATATATATATATATATATATATATATTGTGGTGCATGTTTGACCTAGGACCGTGTGACTTACTTAGCGTCCGATTAATAGTCGGGTGCCAACACCGTACGCGGAGTTGTGTAACGTCACCTAGACATGGATCTCGATACCCTTTTTCATTCTCGTACTTGTCTTACCAAGTACATAGACCCAGGATACTTGACACTATTCATGAGACAGAATCTTCCTGAGATATTCGTGGTGATTCTGTATAGGATACAGGTTGTATGACATAGACATTATATTCATAGACATTATATGACTTGCTGCATTAGTTTTGATCCTGCGTGTCATGGACATGAGACGTATGATTATATTGGGTGGGAAGAGTATTACCATATCAAAGGCTGATTATATTATATATATATATATATATATATATATATATATATATATATATATATATATATATATATATATATATATATATATTGTCATCTGGAGGTGTCTTAGTTTCTGATATAGAGCTTTGGCACAAGTTCTGGCCCTTCGAGAAAATACTGCTATGGGTTTCCCCGACACAGAGCCTATAGTAGTCTCAGCCCGAGTATGACTAAAACTCTCACTTGCATATCACTTAGATGGTTATATAGTTTACCCTATTTATTTTATTTACTATTACACTGCATTTTGGCTTGTATCTTTTGTACCTTGTTATGTCCCCTGAGGACCTGGATACCGGACTATGTCCCCAGGACTAGCAGACGAGATCGACCTCGAGTTACACGGGACAGGAGCATTAGCAGGAGCAGAAGCAGGAGCAGGCACTGGAGCAGTACCAGATCCAGTAGACGAGTGATCACCGAGGGTATCTTCTGGGTATAGGCTTTACCCATGCTCAGTATTTGTTGTGGTTATCTTTATTCTTGTATCTTGACAGATGTATCAGACTCATTATCGGGTTATTTCCTCGAGTTTATATTATATTGAGATTGATCTTGCTTTATGATTCTGATATTGTTGTATTCATTTCTGTGGATGAGATTAGTATATTTAGACCATTATTGTTGTATTACAGCTTAAGTACGTCCCGATGGATCCATTAAATTGGGTTTGTCCATCGGTGTGTGCTGCTTGCCATTGCGACGTGTCTAGTCCCTCGATATTTTGGAACTGGGGCATGACAATACGTATGCATACAATGATAAAATACGCGTATGCGGGTACGTGTACATGTACGTAAGAGGGGACTCGAACCTGGGTACGTAGGACGAGACGTGCGTGTCGAGGTCGTCGCGAAGTGCTCGGTTCAGTCAAGCGGGTTGGCAGCATCTCCAGTCGAGGTCCGGTCGAGTGCAGTGCAGTCGGTGGCAGCGTCTTTGGCTTCAGGCAACGGTTTAGTTCGTCGAGGCGAGTTCAGGTGGGTCGTGCTCCGGCGTTCAGGCGCTGTGCAGGCGAGTTCGACGACGAGTGCAGCGGGTCGGGGTCGTCGTGTGGAGGCGGGTTGTTCATTTCAGCATTCCGGCATGTTGAGGGGAGATGAAGGCGGCTCGGGACTGGTCGGTTTCTGGCGTCCAGAGGGATGACCGCGGCTCTAGTGCAGCATCGTGCAGGCGGGGATGGGAGCGGGTTGAAGTATGCGGGGATAGTGAAGATGGATGGTGGTGACGAGGTCGTTCGGCGCGGTCGTGGATGACTCCGGTGGGAAGAATCGGTCGAGGATGAGGAGAACAGCGGCGGTCGACTACTGTCAGCGGAAGTGATGGCTGGAAAGAGGAGGTGAACAGGGAGGGGATTGGGGAAGTCGGCTGTATAGGTTTATGTGTTAGGTTGAAAAAAGAAAAGAAAAGTAAGGTAGAATAATACTATTTATAGGTAGTAGAATTTGGGTTGACCTAGAATTAGGCTTGGTCAAAAACCCTCTTTCTTTGGTCATTGATTGTTTAGAAAGCCATGTCTGCGAGAAAGGGGCCCCTGGTTCAAGAAAAGCAGGATCGAGCGCCCCGGGGATTCTTTTCTTTTGGGTACAGGTTTAGGTAACCGGGTACGGGTTGAGAAAGCGTAATAGCTCACTGGTCTAGCTCCATGGCACCGAAAATGCCCCAGCAGAGAGAACAGTAAGGATAACGAGCGCTCCGCCCGCCAAGCGGGCGGCAGGAGCTGCGGGCAAGTGCTTGGTAGGCCAACAGCCCAGGACAGGAAACATTAATTAACAAGGCGAGCGAAGTTCGACTCACTACGCTCGCCAGTGAGTGAAAGCGATTGGGCCTTGTCATGGATATTTTCAAGGGCTAGGATTCAAATGGATTCAATAAAATTGCTAGAATTTCATTGGTTCGAGGTTTTGAAGGCCATGGTTCAAGGAGGTTGATGTTGCATTGCATACTCTCGAAAATTATGGAAAAATATACATGAAGGAGAAATGGGTTTATTCACGTGTCGTGTCCAACGGGGTGGATACCTCAATGCACTTTTGCACAAAAGTGCCCAATAATTAAAAAATTGTACAAAGTGAGGTTTATGCTTTTAATTAATTAAAATAAATGCAAATGGTGTTCTAGAATTAATTAGAAGTACAAGGGACTGAAATTAAGTGGGACACAAGTGTCATGAATGAAGTAGACTCATAATAGAATATTATCCTAATTTGGGTTGCTCAAAATGGGTCAATATTGTGTCTCCAATTTCGATTGGAACACACAAGGATACAAAGTTGGATTTATATAGAATTAAACAATATTCGTTTGCGACGAATATTGTGCGACTAAAATGAAGCACAACAAGGCATAGTTATGAGTCACACAAGGATCAAAATAACAGTCTGGCATATCTAGGACAAGGGTGTAAAATCTGTTGGAAGACAATGGCTAGTGTAGTGCTCTAATTATTGAAACAACAGTAAAGTACAACAATCACATAAATTATAGCAATTTAAATATAATTAATTATCATGCAATCATTAACACATTAAATTACGAAAAGATGAAAATACCCATAATCTGAAATATGGTAGTGACAAGTCTACCCCCCTTAAAAGAATTTCATCCTCGAAATTAAAAATAAACTTAGCACAAGAAAAAATAATCAAACAATGAATTATACCTCAAGTCTCGAAGAGATACGGATACTGCTCGCGTATTTCGTCCTCTCTTTCCTAGGTTGACTCGCCTGGAGAGTGATGTCTCCATGCAACACGAACCAAGGGGATAGTCTGGTTCCGTAATACCTTCTCTCTACGATCCAAGATCTCAAAGGGTTGTTCAGGATAGCTGAGCGTCGGTCCAACCTCGATCGTCGAGTGATCTAGTACGTGACTAGAGTCTGCCATGTACCGTCTCAGCTGCAACACGTGGAATACGTCATGCACTCCATCTAGAGCAGTCGACAAGTCCAGTTTATAGGCCACTGCACCGACCCTTACAAGAATACTGAAAGGCCCGATGTATCGTGGACTAAGCTTTCCGTCTCTACCAAAATGAATCGTGCCTCGTATCGAAGAAATCAGTAGGAAAACCAAATCGCCAACCTAGAACAAACAATCTTAACACGCAATCTAAAACAAAACAATAACAACCAAAAAATCAAAACTTGTACCTGAAACTCTAGGGGTCTACGGTGTCTGTCGGCCCAATGCCGCTGTCTGTCCTGTGCCACTCGCAGTCTGTCTCTGATAAGTTTCACCTTTTCTGCTGTATCCACGACCATTTCTGGTCCTAACAAAGCTCTCTCTCCAACACCATCCCAAGATAACAGTGTACGACACCTTCGTCCATATAAAGCCTCGAATGGTGATATCTCAATGCTGGCCTGGTAGCTGTTGTTGTAAGCAAACTCTACTAGGTGTAGATGATCCTCCCAAGAACCTCTGAGATCCAAAACGCAAGTGCGTAGCATATCTTCAAGAGTCTGAATAGTCCTTTCAGACTGCCCGTCTGTTTGGGGGTGATACGCGGTACTGAACTTGAGCTGAGTGTCCAAGCTAGCCTGCAGACTCCTCCAGAAATGGGAAGTGAAACGACTATCCCGATCTGAGACAATACTCGCAAGAACTCCATGTAATCTGACAATCTGCCGTACGTACATCTCTGCTAACTTCTCTGTCGATGTACCCACTTTGAATGGTAAGAAGTGGGCTGATTTGGTCAACCTATCTACGATAACCCAAATCGCGTTATTTCCTCCTGGAGAACGTGGAAGTCCTGAAACAAAGTCCATAGTCACGTGCTCCCACTTCCATTCTGGAATAGGTAAAGGTTGAAGCAATCCTCCTTGCCTCTGTCGATCTGCTTTTACCTGCTGGCACACTAAACATCTGGATACAAAGTGTGCTACCTCGCGCTTCATACCATACCACCATGCGTGCTCCCTCAAATCTTGATACATCTTGTTGGCTCTGGGATGCATCGAGTACTGAGAGAGATGTGCCTCATGCAGAACCTCTTCGCGCAGCTCTTCACTTGGCACACACATCCTCGTGCCATGTCGCAAGGATCCATCATCCGCAATAGTAAATTCATCTGTCAATCATGTCCGAACTTGTGCCCTGATACTCCTCAGAGTCTCATCATCATACTGTGCAGCTTTAATTCTGTCCATCAGCTTTGATTGTATCTGCAATCCCCACATCTGAATCTCAACACCTGGAACTAGTACTTCAATTCCCAAGCTCTCAAGATCAGCTAATAATTGTCTATCTGTTGTCAAGTACATAGCCATCGGATACCTGCTCAAGACATCGGCGACTACATTGGCCTTGCCTGGATGGTATTGTAATAAGATGTTAAAGTCTTTCATCAGCTATAACCACCTTCTCTGCCTCATGTTCAGCTCCTTCTGTGTAAATACATACTTCAAGCTCTTGTGGTCTGTGAAGATCTCTACACGCTCTCTGTACATATAGTGTTTTCACGGCTTTAGAGCGAAGATAACTGCTGCTAACTCCAAATCGTGAGTAGGATAGTTCTTTTGATGAGGACATAATTATCTTGAAGCATAGGCAATTACTTTCCCGTGTTGTTGAAGAACACATCCCAAACCTTTTCCTGAAGCATCACTGTAGATAGTGAAACCACCTGTCCCTGATGGCAATGTCAAAACTGGCACTGTCGTCAATCTCTTTTTTAGCTCATCAAATGCGGCTTGACATTCCTCTGTCCAGACGAAATCTACATCTTTCTTGGTCAGCCTAGTCATCGGCTCTGCAATCTTGGAGAAGTCTTGTACAAATCTTCTGTAGTATCCTGCTAGTCCGAGAAAACTTATGATTTCAGCTACCGAACTGGGGGTAGCCCTTGATTCCACTGCTTCGATCTTCTTTGGGTTAACTGAAATTCCGTCACCCGTTACCATATGTCCAAGAAATTCAACCTTGTCAAGGAAGAACTCACACTTTGAAAGCTTTCCGTACAACTCTTCCTTCCTAAGAGTCTCCAAGACTATCCTCAGGTGCTCTTCGTGCTCCTCTGGGGTCTTCGAATACTCAAGAATGTCGTCAATGAACACCACTATGAACTTGTCAAGGTACTGATGGAATACCTTGTTCATCAAGTTCATGAATACTGTTGGTGCATTGGTTAAACCAAACGGCATTACCGTGAATTCAAACTGGCCATATCTGGTCCGAAAAGCTGTCTTCGGTATGTCTTCGCTCTTCACCTTCACCTAGTGATAGCTTGACCTCAAGTCTATCTTTGAAAATACCTTCCTCCGCTCAACTGATCGAAAAGATCATCTATCCTCGGCAGTGGGTATTTGTTCTTGATAGTGAGGTTGTTCAGAGCTCTATAATCGATACACATGCGTACCGTGCCATCCTTCTTCGGTACGAATAATATTGGATCTCCCCATGGCGATGAACTGGATCTAATAAAACTTTTGTCCTGCAGCTCCTCAACTTGCTTCTTCAGTTATACCAACTCGTATTTGTTAACTCTATAGACATGTTGTGAAATAGGCTCCGCTCCTGGTATCAAGTCTATAGAGAATTCAACATCTCTGTCTGGCGGCAAACCTGGCAACTCTTCTGGAAATACATCCAGGAACTCCGCTATTAGTGGATGTGGTAACTCCTCTTCTTCCATCCTGGATCCGCAAAAAGTGCCTCTGTTCTGCTTTGCTGCTCCTCTAGCGACCTCAAACTCTGGTTCTCCTGGTGGTCAAAATACCACTCTGCCTCAGTGACAATCTATAGAAGCATGGTGTCTACTCAACCAGTCTATTCCGAGTATAATATCGTATCCCGGAAGTGGCATGACGAGTAAACTCACGCTCAACTCTCGGCCTTCCAATAACACTCTTCGATCCTTGCAATGATCACGGACTAGGATAATGCCTCCTCCTGTCGTGATCTTGCAAGTCCTATCTAATGGTTCCGTTTCTAAATGATGCTTAAGGGCATAAGATACAAATACGAAACTATAGGAAGCGCCAGAATCAAATAATGCAAGTGCTGGAATAGAATCGAGAGAAACTGAACCTGAAATCACGTCTCCAGCTGGCTCAGCCTCCTCGATCGTCATGGCATAAGCTCATCCCTGTGGTGCTCCTCTCAGCTGCTGCTGGTGCTGGGCAAACCTCTGCTGCTGTGGTGGAAGTGGAGGTCCTCTCTACTGGCCTCCTGGTACAGTAGGTACTCTAGTTGGTCCCCTCTGAGCGGCTGCTCCACCCTGACGAGCCTGAATAGATGGGCAGTCCCTAAGCTGATGTGCTGATGATCCACAGGACAAGCAAGTACCCAATCTCTTCCTGCAGATGTCTCTAGTATGTCCCATCTTTCCGTAATACGCACACTGGGCAACGGACTGATTCTGTCTCTGCGGTTGCTGATGTTGGATGTGTCCTCGAACTGGTGCTTGTTGCTGCTGATGCTGCTGATGGTACGGCCTCTGTTGTTTTTGAAAGTATGGGCGCTTGGTCGGTCCCGTGTTACCACATGTTCCTCCAGAAGTATCGCGTCCTCTCTTGGGCCTGAGGTCCAAGTCATCTTCTGCAATCTGGGCATCCATCAGAATACCCTCAAATGTAGCAGTGCGTCGTCCCGAAGTACGAGACTTGATCTCTCTATTCAATCCCTTCCTGAATTTTCGTTTTCTGTCTCCTGGATCTCGAATCATCGATGGTGCAAATTGACTCAATCGGCAAAACTCTGTGGCATATTCGTCGACTGACATGCTCCCTTGGACTAAGTCATGGAACTAACTTTCCAATGCTCCCAAAGCTACGTCAGGAAAGAACTTTTCCTTGAAGAGCTCCTTGAAGTTCTCCCAAGTAAGTCCTTCAATAGCGAGTCTCGGCTCTGTACGATACCACGTCAGCGCGATATCAAATATCTAACTGCCAGCGGCCTCGATCTGAAGAATCTCCGGAATCTGTGCTAAGCGCAAGTTCCTCTCTATGTCCTCTAACCAATCGTCAGCATAGAGTATTCCATCAGTGCCTTTGAACTCTCGAGGCATCATCCTCTTAAAGTCCACTATAGTACCTGGCTTCTGGTGCTGCTGGCCAGGATGCTGCTGACGTTGTGCTACTCTCTCCACAGCCTGGAGAGCCACCTGATGAGCATTCTCCATGCTTTCTCTCATCAGCTCTGTCTGCGCTTGGTGTGTCTCTGCTTGCACCCTCTGAGCCTCAGCTTGAACACGCTGAGCTTCTGTTGTCACTCTCTGGGCCTCTAGCATGCCCTGGATCAATACGAACATCTGTGCCCCGTCAGTGGGCACTCCTCCGGAAATCGGTGTCGGTAGTGGTGGAAGGTTATCCGTCGCAACTGGGGCAATCCTCTGAACAGGTGGAGGAGGAATCCCGTTAGCTGTAGATACTCCCACATGAACAGGAGATGTAGGAGGAACTCCAGATGTCTGTTCGTCAGGTCGAGAGGTGGCAGGCGCCTCTGAAGTTGATGCTCCCGCTCCCAGAGATCTAGTCCGCGGCGGCATCCTGAAGACAGACTGAAAAAAATTAATTACGGTAATAGACACGATATCATCAAGGAAGGACAGTAAAATTCTAAAGGAAGCAATTATTCAGTATAGCATTGTAAAGATCAGAATTTTTCTAGTTGTGATTGAGCATACTCTCATCCTAGATCATATTTCCTATATCTTATTGCAGGCTCGCAGTAGTTCAACTAAGTTGTCGCACTACCACGATATCGCACAACTTGTGAAGCTGGACCTGCATGGGCCACCACTAAAAACATGTCACGACCCGCACCCGGTATTGGGGCACGAGTGCGTGGGTACGTCCAGCCTATGTCGCAACATCGACGGTAGAACGTTGTCTATGTCTCTATAATACTAAACATAACTCACAATATGTCAATGATATCAACTCCAATAAGGAGGACAATGAAATAACATCTCACAATAGCTCATAATGTAAACTCAATCACAACAACTATAAAGGCACAATAAAAGATAAGAAGAATGACATAGTTAAACACCATGTCTCAAATAAGGATAAACCACAGTCTAGCTGTCCAACATAAAAGTCTCCACAAGTCTCAAATTAAACTTAACATAAGTCTAAACATAAACTGAAATAAACCTCAAATAAGTCTCAGTGTATAAGATAAATATTGTCTAGATAACTGCAGGTAATGTCTTCTCTAAAGGAATAGTCTCCTCTAAAATCTCTGGTGTGTAGTCTGCATCTATACCCGGTCCATAGTGTATAGTACAGAAATCCTCAAGATCCTCTGGAAAAATATCTAGTCAGGATTGGAACGAAGTACAAGCACTAACAGTAGTTCCACATATATTGACAAAATCTATAACACAGTGTAAAGAAATACAAGATAGATATGAATACTGGCAATAAGAAATACTGAAATAAAGGAATACTAGAGCATATCATCATCAATGTACATCTAGCAATAAATAGAAATACATTGCATGCTAGAACAATAAATAGAGTATAAATAAGTACTAGAACAATAACTAGAACATGTAGAGATGCTAGATCAATATACTAGAGATACAAGTCAAGAACATCTAGCTAAGTGTGTGAAACATTATCATATCATGTGATCGGCTTGGTACTGATCAGGCTTACTATGTATGACTAGTTATGATTCATGTAAGGTCAGGCTAACCATCCGGATAGCTATGATGCAAGCAATAGTCAGGCTAATCATACATAACAGGCTATGAGACATGTAATGGTCAGGCTGCACCGATGTGAGGTGTGGGTGAGCTATGATGCAAGTAGAGTTGGGTATGATCACATAAGCTACTAATATTTTCTCGTTTCCCCAGCTAGCACGATGGATCCCAATCACGACTCCTCATGATTGGTCTCGATGATGCCAACTCGTGTAAACAACAGTGTCAGAATCATGTACGCTATACAACTAGAATTATAGAGATAATCAACATAATGGAAACTGTCAGAGAATGTACTCGCCTGTGGTCCTTAGCTGGCAATACCAATGTCCTGGTTCCAAAGTATCTTCTGAGTGATCCAACAGTCCTATAGACATATCATATAATACAATATTGCATCAAATATTACACTAACACACACAATTAAAATACAATGATCTCAAAGACTACGCTAGGGGTATCACGTCTGTAGTTGTTGTGCATAACAAACAGTCAATGATATAGTCTTGCCAGTACGTCGGTGTACATATGGCATTCTGCTAACATATTACATGGTCACAGGTCAAGTGACTACGGGTATCCGTGGTTACACTCGGGTCATCTAGTACATAGACATATTATACATATTATTAACTAACATATGCATTAATACTCATTAATTACATATATAATAGATTTATGTATATACACTTAATAGAGTTTATACTATGTATATATATATTAAACATGTACTAGGGATACATATATAATACATATACATGTATATATACTAATTGAGAGATATACTATATACATATATATATATATATATATATATATATATATATATATATATATATATATATATATATATATATATATATATATATATATATATATACCAATATATATTTAAACATATACTAATACGTACATACATACACACCAATTATATATCCATATACCAATAATACGCGTATGCTATCATAGATTAAATATACGTATGCATACAATGATAAAATACGCGTATGTGCGTACGTGTACATATACGCAAGAGGGGACTCGAACTTGGATACGTGGGACGAGACGTGCGTGTCGAGGTCGTCGCGGAGTGCTCGGTTCAGTCGAGCGGGTTGGCAGCGTCACCGGTCGAGGTCCGGTCGAGTGCGGTACAGTCGGTGGCAGCGTCTTCGGCTTCAGGCAGCGGTTTAGTTCGTCGAGGCGAGTTCAGGTGGGTCGTGCTCCGGCGTTCAGGCGCTGTGCAAGCGAGTTCGACGACGAGTACAGCAGGTCGGGGTCGTCGTGTGGAGGCGGGTTGTTCATTTCAGCGTTCCGACGTGTCGAGGGGAGATGAAGGCGGCTCGGGACTGGTTGGTTTTCGGCGTTCAGCGGGATAACCGCAACTTTGGTGCAGCATCGTGCAGGCGGGGTTTGGAGCGGGTTGAAGTATGCGGGGACAGTGGAGATGGATGGTGGTGACGAGGTCGTCCGGTGGGGTCGTGGATGACTCCGGCGAAAGAATCGATCGATGAGGAGGAGAATAGCGGCGATCGGCTGCTGTCGGGGGAAGTGATGGCCGGAAAGAGGAGGTAAACAGGGAGGGGATTGGGGAAGTCGGTTGTATAGGTTTATGTGTTAGGTTGAAAAAAGAAAAGAAAAGTAAGGTAGAATAATACTATTTATAGGTAGTAGAATTTGGGTTAGACCTAGAATTAGGCTTGGTCAAAAATTCTCTTAGGATTGGGCCTTGTCATGGATATTTTCAAGGGCTAGGATTCAAATGGATTCAATGAAATTGCTAAGATTTCATTGGTTCAAGGTTTTGAAGGCCATGGTTCAAGGAGGTTGATGTTGCATTGCACACTCCCAAAAATTATGAAAAAATATACATGAAGGAAAAATGTGTTTATTCACGTATCGTGTCCAACGGGGTGGACACCTCAATGCACTTTTGCACAAAAGTGCCCAACAATTAGAAAATTGCACAAAGTGAGATTTATGATTTTAATTAATTAAAATAAATGTAAATGGTGTTCTAGAATTAATTAGAAGTACAAGGGACTGAAATTAAGTGGGACACAAGTGTCATGAATGAAGTAGACTCAGAATAGAATATTATTCTAATTTGGGTTGCTCAAAATGGGTCAAGATTGTGTCTCCAATTTCGATTGGAACACACAAGGATACAAAGTTGGATTTATATAGAACTAAACAATAGTTGTTTGCGACGAATATTGTGCGACTAAAATGAAGCACAATAAGGCATAGTTATGAGCCACATAAGGATCAAAATAACAGTCTGGCACGTCTAAGACAAGGGTATAAAATCTGTTGGAAAACAATGGCTAGTGTAGTGCTCTAATTATTGAAGCAACGGTAAAGTGCAACAATCACATAAATCACAGCAATTTAGATATAATTAATTATCATGCAATCAATAACACATTAAACTACAAAAAGACGAAAATACCCCTAATCTGAAATGTGGTAGTGACAGAATCTATTAGAACTCTAGCCAAGGGACCAATTACTGCCGTTAAAATATGGCCAAGTTTCTGTGTGAATAGGTTCAGGTTCAAGTCAACAAATGCTCCTATCAGAGACAGCTTTCTGGATCTTGATTCCAAGAAAAACAGTTGTTTGTGTATCAAATCTTCGAACTGCAAAGACGTCGATCCAGGCAATGATTTCTTTGGTATCTTACGAGAGATTGTGGAGTTGACATATAATTATGGCACAAAACCTGCTAAGATCGTGCTATTCAAGTGTGAATGGTTCGATCTGATTCAATATCAAGGTTGGAAAATTGACAAACATGACCTTGTGGATATAAACTACAAGCGTAGATATCAAGGCTACGAACCATTTGTCCTATCAAGTCAGGCTCAGCTCGTGTACTTCATAACTTATCCTAGACAGGGGACAGCGAGGTCGGATTGGTGGACAGTATGCAAGACTAAAGCTAGAAATACCTTTGACATTGACGAAATAGCTTATCAGGAGGACGAGCTACCTCTTATAACAAATATTATAGATGTGGACTCAACGGAAGTTACTCATTACACGAGTAATAATATAGAAGATATAGAATTATCCGAAGAGGAAGACGAAGACGAAGTAGATGAAAGTGAAGACGAGAAGGACGAGGAAGGCGAACAAGATAAATTTTCTGAAGATGATTGAAAATAAAATATTTTGCCTGTTGAATGTACTATATTTTGACTGTAGAATGTACTATTTTGACGAATATATGTATTATATTTTTACTGTAGAATGTACTATCCATTTAGACTTGTGACACCACTAGTTATTTACTGTACAATTCTATGAATGTTGTGAGATATGCATAACATTTTGAATATAGAATGTACTATATATTTGTGTATTTCTTTATTCATCATATGTTGTTATCAGGTATGACAGGACGACGCGGAGGGTTCGGCAGGTCCCGAGGTAGACAGAGTGCTCCTCCGGTACTGCCTATTGTTGGTTCAGGATCCTCGTCGCCTAGTACTCCAGTATATCGATAAGTCGCATCTCCGACTGCGACGACGTTACGTGACATCACTCCTGGGACGAGTAGTTCCAGGCCTGATAGTACTCCCTCGTCCAGCGTTCTTTCTGCTGACGGAACCATGGAGACAGATGAGCATTTGGAGGAGATCGTGCCGACGTTGTCCCAGCATCAGCTAGATCCTCCATGCGCACCTCCGGAGAAGACGAGGACAGAGATTTGGGCCGACGGTACAAAGTAAGTCAATTAGATGGTTTAGCATCATATATATCGTGTATTTCTTTATTCATCATATATTGACTTCTTCAATCAAAATAATTATCTCTTTATAGATATCGTCCCTCGTCGGTACAGAGACGCCTGGGCCTCTTTCTGAGGAATAACTATGGTGGCCCTTGGATCAACTACTCTGAAGCTCCGGAGGAGAGGAAGGCGTTCTTGTTTGCGTACTTCAAGGTAAAAGTATATTATATAAATCCTCTAATTTATGCAATATTATATAACTTACTAAATTATTTATTGTAGCAAACATATTTCTATCCTCCGCACCGGGCCGAGTTGATCAAGCGGATGTTTCCTGCCATTGCCGCCAAGCTTATCCGCGATGCTCTGGATGACTAGAAGGCTCGTGATCGCGTTGGAAAACCGATCCAAGGTTGGATCACGCCTGAGCAGTGGACTACGATGAGGGCTAGATTCGACAATCCGAGGTACAAAAAAGGTCTGAGAAGGCCAAGGTGGCTAGGCAGAATACAGCAAAGTGGTGTGGTGGCTCGATTCTGATGACGTAACATTTTTGTCGTTTGGTATATTTTTTATTTCAGATATATTATTTTAATGTAAGTACGATAAAATGGTAGTAGAAAAAAATATTTAATTTTAATACTAAATAATATATTTTTAACAGGTACAGAGGGGTGAGGATGCAAACATGGTGACCGTCTTCCTGGCCACCCTTCGAAAGGACGAAAATCTCATTGATGAGAGGGTCTCGCAGACCTATGTAAGTATTACTTTACTTTGTGTTAATTTTAATATAAGTTAGGCAATTATCGAGTATCCAAACTTTTCTAGGCCGAGTATCTTAGGCTGCGTGAGCGGGCGACTGCTAGTGCACCTATAGCGGGAGAGGCTGGTAGTTCCTCGCAGCCCTCTCCAGCTCCGTCGGCGGACGAGCTGTGGATGACCGTCGCTGGTGGTCTCCAGAGGGGTACGTACTACGGTACGGGATCCTATGGCGCCCTTGTTGCGACACAGTCATCTAGGGCCTCCCCGACAAGTGCGCATTCCCCACAGCCCTCGCAGTCGTCGGCCCGAGTCAGGGAGGCCGTTGACCGTCAGATTGTGTCTCTCTATGATGAGTTGCTACGAAGGATGGAGGAGCAGCCCCTATCCCAGCTGCAGGCGAACGATGTGACGCTCATCGCACGATTTGATATGCTCGAGCGCAGCATCATGGAGCTCCGGATTTGACAGCTGATCTTAGAGCGTCAACAGAGCGCAGCGTGACGGAGCTTCATGCATCACAGCTGCCCATGGGCGAGAGGCTGACGATGATGCAGGATTCAATGGTTCATAGCAGTACGAGGCTGTTATCTACCATGGATTCATACAACCAACGACTAGCAGAGTTGGAGCGGATACGTCCTCCTGGTGCACCTACATCGACACAGACTCCACCGACGTCACTGGCTTCTCCATTGACATCGGTGACAATTTCACGGTAACAGTATGATCTGTTCTTATCCTTCATGCGCACCGATGGTCATCCTCATGCAGATCCGCAGTAGTCCTAGTTAGGACCGTTTATTGATTGTTTGTGTTTCAGACCTATGATATTTGGTCATTTATGAATATTTTTTATTTTTTAGGCATTCAGACATTATATCTTGTATTATTTATGATGAGGCATTCAGAAATTATTCTTGATTCTGATTGTAATTTCAATATTTTATTTTCTTCAATTTTTATTATATTATTTATATTAAATATATGTTAATTTACCGATGTGAGTGTTCAACCGAAGGGGGTCGCCGAACCCAGCAAATTCAACAGAGTGTTGCTCCAGATCTATTTGTACAAATTATGAATTAATATGCTGCAGGAAGAATAGTTTGGAAATAATTCAATATTCTTTTTTTACTGTATCTTTAGCGACGTTTTTAGCGACATTTAGCGACGTTTACTCACGTCGCTAATTACGTCACTGAATACGTCGCTAATTACGTCACTGAATACGTCGCTATATACGTCGTTATATCCGTCGCAAACTGCTGACATGGTAGTATTGCCATGTCATAATAACGTTGCTAATTTAATCGCACAACGTCATTAAATGAGTCGCACAAACGTCGCTATAAAAGTCGATATTTACGTCGCTAATTATGTCGCTAATTTAGCGACATATAACGACAAAATACACGTCGCTAATTTAGCAATGTTGCATCGCTAAACGTCGCTAATATAGCGACGCATTTACGTCGCTAGAAAATGTCGGCATAGCGACGTTTGGCGATATTTTTATCTGTCAGCGACTAGTTTAAAAGCGACTTCACTAATACGTTGCTAAAATTGTATAGCGACATTTTTTTGTCATTTAGCGACGTTTCTTTACGTCGCTAATTTGACTTATTCTGTTAGTGACACCGCAAGGAAGGGCAAGGCTTCATGCTGGGTAGTTTGGTACTACAAAGAGGCCGGGACCTCATGCTACAGTGGCATGACACCACGATGAGGTATAGCCTTGGCTCTGGGCCATGTCATAGCGGAGTAGCATCGCAAGGAAGCTCGAGGCTTCAGCCAAGGACTCTTTAAACGAACTCACCTAGAGTGTATGGAAAGAGATATAGGTCGTCTCTTAAGGAAAAACTTGTAGACACCCAAAATATATACACCAAAATCAGGCGTGCACAGGGCCTTTAATGTGCAACCGAAAGCACAGCTGATGTCATTGTGTGAGTGAAAAGAATTGCAGCTATGGTGCAGAATTCAAGACTTAGTCCATTCTTGTATCATACTGTTGTTCTACCCATGCGGGAAGATTCAAGTCAAAGCGACATCTATCCTAATGCATGATGGGCAGTCACTGTGAGGAACGCTAAACCCATATATATTAAGATATATAGGAGATTATTGGTATTTTTGCCTTTAGACTAGTAAAGATAGTCCCACATTGGCTATACCACCAAGTAGGTATCTCAATATAATACTTTGTATGAGTTGAGGTGTGCACATGGGGTATGGTGGGGTACATGGGTGCCATGTGGGGGTGTTTTTCTAGGAGAAAAAATGATTAGCTCATCATGAAAGCATTTATGCTTCTTGTCATGCTCTTGGAATTATTTCCATAGGAGCTAAGCCCCAAAGCGACTCGGACTCGGGCTCAATGGTGCAAAGTAGCGCTTTGTTGGCGCACTTTGCACTTAGCATCGTCGTAATGCGCTCGTTTTATGGTCGGGTTGCATGCGTTGTTGTTGCGCTCGTTTTATGCGCAAATTTTATGCTCGGATTGCATGCGCGTGTTGCATGAGCGGGTGCTGAACGGACGTTGAGCAGGCTATGCATTGGGCTGCCATTGTGGGATATCAATTTTGTATATTGGCTTTTTAGTCCCACATAGGAAAGAAGAGGGGGATGGGCTTCCATCCTTCCCTATATATAGAGCCCTCTAACCTCCTTTTGAGACACACCAAAAGTTGAGAAAGAAGAGTCCAAAGGAGTCTGTTCGAGTCACACAAAGAGGTGACTACGAGCGTTCCAGAAGTTCTCTTGTGAACTTGTTGGCTTCTGGGAGCAGATTGTCGATAGAGGACGAACCTTGCTTTGAGCAACGGTGTCTTCACCGCCCTAGCAAGAATAATTTTTTATTTTGTCTTCTTCTCATTTTTTTTCTTGGTTCGTTCTATCTGATTGCAACTGCATTTTGCAAAAAAGAACGAAGGTAGTTTTCGTTTTATTGTAACTCTATTCTGTCTGTCTGCAACTGCGATTGAAAAGAAGAACGATAAGTTTGGTTAATTCTGATTCTTTTGTAATCTTGAGAGCAAGTTGTAATCAGAATTCTTTTATAGTTCTTCGTGAATATCGAGAATAGTCAGAGTGAAAAATTTTGTGTGAACCTCTGATCTCGACCACGTGTTCTTCCATATTTGGTTAAGCCTCATGATTAACAATCTCAAAGCAAGATCCGAGAAAGATGGAGAACAATCGTGCGAAATTTTTTGACACTAGTTTTAACAAACTTGAGAAGTTTGAAAAAAATTATTACAACACTTGGAAGAGGAAGGTCTGCCTTAATCTTCAACTCGCAAGGGTGGACTACGTTCTGACATAACCGGAGCCGGTTGTTCCAGACGGTGATGATTCTACTATTCGGACAGTTGCTACTGCAACTGCTAAGCAGAACAAGTGGAGAAGAGACAACAACCTTTACAAGTTGCTGATAATGAACTCAATGGAGGATATTCTGGCGGAGTCATACAGCAAGACGGACCATGCTAAGGTGCAAAATTCAAGGCTTAGTCCATTCATGTATCATACTGTTGTTCTACCTATGCGGGAAGATTCAAGTCAAAGCGACATATATCCTAATGCATGATGGACAGTCATTGTGAGGAACGCTCAACCCATATATATTGAGATATGTGGGAGATTGTTGGTATTTTTACCTTTGGACTAGTAAAGATAGTCCCACATTGGCTATACCACCAAGTGAGTATCTCAATATAATATTTTGTATGAGTTGAGGTGTGCACATGGAGTGTGGTGGGGCACATGGGTGTCATATGGGAGTATTTTCCTAGGAGGAAAAAGAATTAACTCCTCATGAAAGTATTTATGCTTTTTGTCATGCTCTTAAAATTATTTTCATAGGAGCTAAGCTCCAAATGGGCTTAGTGACTCGGACTCGGACTCTGGCTCAATGGCGCAAAGTGGCACTTTGTTGGTGCACTTTGCGCTGTTGTTGAACTCCTACGCTCATTTTATGCGTAAGTTTTATGCAAATGTTGCATGTGTGTTTTGCATGTGCGTGTTGCATGAGTGAGTGCTGAACGGGCGCTGGACGGGTGCTGAGATGGTGCTGAACGGACGCTGAACAGGCTATGCATTGGGCTGCAATTGTGGAATATCAATTTTGTATATTGGATTTTTAGTCCCACGTCAGAAAGAAGAGGAGGATGGGCTTCCATCCCTCCCTATATATAGATCCCTCTAGCCTCCTTTTGAGACACACCAAAAGTTGAGAAAGATGAGTCCAAAGGAGTCCGTTCGAGTCACACAAAGAGGTGACTACGAGCGTTCCAGAAGTTCTCTTGTGAACTTGCTGACTCCTGCGAGCAAATCGTCGATAGAGAACGAATCTTGTTTTGAGCAACGGTGGTCTTCACCGCCCCAGCAAGAATAATTTTTTATTCTATCTTTTTCTTATTGTTTTTCTTGGTTCGTTCTATCTGATTGCAACTGCATTTTGCAAGGAAGAACGAAGGTAGTTTTTGTTTTATTGTAATTATGTTCTGTCCGTCTGCAACTGCGATTGCAAGAAAGAATGATAAATTTTATTAATTCTGATTCTTTTGTAATCTTGAGAGCAAGTTGGAATCAGAATCCTTTTATAGTTCTTCGTGGATATCGAGAATAATCAGAGTGAGAACTTTTGTGTGAACCTCTGATCTCGACCACGCGTTCTTCCATCTTTGGTTAAGTCTCGGGACTAACAAAGGTCATTACTCCTGGACCCATCCTGACTGGACAATTTGTGCATCTCTCCAACAGTGATACACAAGGCGACCAACGGGTTCTCCTCGGCGGACCTCATCGGCGCTGGTAGTTTCGGTACGATTTATAAGGGAATTATAATCGATTACTCTGGTTCAAATCTTCTGGTTGCTGTTAAGGTGTTCAACCTTGAACGGAGAGGATCTCACAAGAGTTTTACGACCGAATGCGACACCTTGAGGAGCATTCGGCATCGGAATATTGTTAAATTCAGCATCGGAATCTTGTTAAGATTCTCACCGTTTGCTCAAGTATGGATCACAAGGGTGATAGACTTTAAAGAATTGGTATTTGCTTATATGCCCATTGGCAGTCTCGAAGACTGGCTGCACCCAATGTTGATGAAAATAGTGTCGAGAGGAGGATGAGCCTGAGCCTAGTTCAGCGGTGGAACGCAGTCATGGATGTGGCTTGCGCACTATATTACCTTCATCGTCAATGTGAAGTGTCGATTGTCCATTGTTGAGAGAAAATAATTGATTGATTTACTTTCAAGAAAGAAGGTACATATATATAGGAGGAGGCTAGCCTCCTCCTTATTTTCTATTCGAATTGGACTAAATAAGTCTCCCATAACTCAACATCCATATTGACCTAAAACCTAGCAATTTTCTTTTCGACGACGACATGACAGCATGAGTATATGATTTTGGTTTATCAAGGACTATTCATGAGGTTTTCAGCATGGCCTCTCAAGATCCAAGTAGCTCCCTCAATATATTAGGAACAATCGGATATATAGCACCAGGTATATTGGTCTTCAACTCAAGCTAATCATGTTTCATTATGCTTACCATAAAGCTCTCCTTTCATTGTTCTTCATATTAGTATATACTTCTCAACCCACATTATTGTTCTGCATATTAGTTTACACTTAACAATTGATAGATGACGTTAATAGCAGAATACGGCATTGGTGGCGCCTTCACCACCAAAGGAGATGTCTACAGCTTTGGAATACTTGTGCTTGAAACCTTTATGTTGGTATACTCTGTTTCATTGTCAGACCTTAGTATCTTCACCACTGCTTTATACTGAGTCTGAACATATTTATGAAAATCCCGAAAACAGGCAAAGACCTCATTCTTATTCTTCATCAAATACAGACAGGTGACACGAGAGGAACAATCAATAAAAGAGACGAAATACTTGTAATTATTCATAGTAGTTATGGCGCACGACCCCCAGACATCAGAATGTATAATATCAAAAATAGAAGAGCTCATATGGCCCGCACCAACATATGAGCTCCTAGTAAGTTTGCCTAAATCACATGCAACAAATACTAGTTTTTCTTTATTTGTCTTCTCATAAATAGATGGATACAACCTACTCAAAATACCAAAAGAGGAGTGCTCCAACCGCCTGTAATGGAGTATCAGTGTATCCTCGGCACTCATCTTTTGTCCTCCCATTCCTGCCCTTTCTGCTATAGACACCAATGCCGAATCCAGTCCTTTCCGATTCAGGTACCATAGTCCATCATGTCAAGTGTCAGTCCCAAGTCTTTGTCCTGTCTCCTTCTCCTGGAAGATCACCTTAAGAATATCAAAAGAGACAATGCATTTTAGTTGGAGGATTATAGAATTAATGGACAAAAGACTGACTGAAAAAGAATGAGCATGTAAAACATTGGATAATCTTACTGAACATGTACAATCGACAGTACCATTACCGACCACTGGCTGAAAAGTACAATCGACTGCTTGAATGTTGTCTGCAGATGCTAGGTGAGTATAGGAAGATAACTCACTAGCATTTTCTGTCACGTGTCGAGACGCACCCGAATCAATAATCCAGTCCGACGATCTAAGGGAAGACATAGATGCAAGGGCGAGTGAGTCATCAATACATTCCGATGGATGGACATACTGTTACCAGTTTTGATATATATATATATATATATATATATATATATATATATATATATATATATATATATATATATATATATATAATTTCTGAAGTTAAAGAGAACAAAGAAACCAAAAGAAATTGTTACCGGCCTCCGGGAAGTCGTACACGAAGCACTGTCCTAAGAGTTGATCCGAGGTCTATGTGCAGACATTTCTCGGAAGCTCCTAGTGGTAAAATCCCCTGACTACCGAGTTATCTTCGTCACACACAACTCGGAGAGATAGACCTAACTTAGCTCTGCCTACAGCAAGGATTCAGAAATCTGAATGTGGTTCGAGAGAGGAATGAAAGAGAGGTTTCACGTAGGCTGATTTTCTGTAAAGAAAGAAGGAGGAGGTGACTGAAATATAAAGGTAGACCAAAGACACAGCCAACCGACAAGAGATTAAATGGCTCTTAAAACTAGCCATTAAAGAGAAATATCAAAAGAAAATAAACGTGGAGGAATGGCTGTCAAAAGAGTTGTTACAAGGGTTCAATGAACCTGGACATGGAGCCTCTACGTTCAAATTTGAATGAGTCAAATGGTTCAAAAAATAAAGAGGAGCAAAAAGATTTTTTTGGATCCCAGCCCGAACCCGAAAAGTAAATTGTATCGGCATTCGGCGCCCGCAGGTGTGGGCTCGTACCCGCACCCATTACGCGCGCCGAACCGAACCGAGCCGAGCTGGGCCGGACGGCGGTGGCGGCGTGCACGTGTGGCCCAAGGGGTTCCCCAAACAATATCTTTAAGAAAGCAATGAAGAGGAACTAATATATACACACACAAGGAGAGCTTGGCCCATCCGATGTGGGACTAAAGGAAAGAAGAAAGTTGAGCTTTTGCTCAAACAAAGCTAACAATCCCCCCCCCCCCCCAAAAGGTCAAGTTCCGAAATAGAAGTGACAAAAAAATTAAGAAAGGTAGAGTTTCTGGGCAGGTATATACTATGCATAGATGAGATGAACTACGGCCTTGAATCTCACTTAGTGACTATTGTCTTTGTCTGAAGTAATGCTTGATGGACTATGCCTTGAATCAGACTTCTTTTCCCATATTCAGAAAATAGCACATATAGTACGCTAGAGGTTCTGGGTCTAACGGGTGGCGCTTTTGGTTGGCCATGTGCACTATCCCAAATTCATGAGAATTGTCTGGGATCGCCATGTCCCATAGTCGCGGCCTTCACGACCTCTCATATAGGTAAGTCCTTAAGGGTTGGTGATAGGTTTCAACCCCGCATATCAGCTTGGACCTATTAAGAGTTTTAAAACTCATCCTAACCATATCACTCAAGAACACTGTCACCATAGGGATGGGGAATCATTGTACGCATATACAGCCGCTTGGGCAATATAGAATGAGATTTAAATCTCGGGTCAGTGTTCCATAAAAGTCACCTAAGTTCAGCTTGTTCCTACCCATTTAACCGGCTTCTTGGGATCTCCAGTCAGACTCGGTTGGGTTGCCACTGCTGGTGACTTTACCTATGGGCTTAACCCCATCCCCCTCGATGATTCTAGGATCAGAGTCCTAGACAGACCCTACGTCAAGTGGTCTGCAAGGTTCTTTTCTGACTTTATATAGTCAAGAACCACATATTTGCCTAATAGGCTCTTTATAGACTTGAAACGCAGCTGCAGGTGCCTGTTCATCTTAGAATTTACAGAATCATGCTTGAGTAGTTCCATAACAGATTTATTATCACAGTTTATAGAAATTGCAGGAACATGATTAATAGAAACAGGTATATGCATAATAAGGTTTCTTAGTCATTCGGCTTCTGTGCATGTAGTGTCCAAGACTATCATTTCAGATTCCATTGTACTCCTAGAAACGATAGTTTGTTTACATGAACCCCAGGAGATTGCAGTTCCTCCTAGAGTGAAAACATATCCAGTAGTAGATTTTACATCATGTGAGTCAGTTACCCAGTTTGCATCTGAATAACCTTCTATGATATCAGGGTGTCTAGTATAGTGCAACATATAATCTAGAGTACCCCTAAGATATCTAAATACTCTTTCTAATGCTATCCAGTGTAACTGATTTGGGTTACTAGTATATCTACTTAGTCTCCCAATAGCAAATGCAATATCAGGTCTGCTCCTGTTTGATATATACATGAGAGAACCTATCATCTGAGAATATCTATGTTGTTACATAGGAGAACCATCATTCTTCTTTAGAACAACACCACTGTCATAAGGAGTAAGGGCAGGTTTCTTATCAAAAAACTCAAATTTTCTTAGCATTTTCTCGATAGAGTGTGGTAAGGATAGAGTATAGCCCTCCATGTATTTGGACAGTTGCATGCCTAGAATCAAATTGGTTTCACCTAGATCTTTCATATCAAACTGGCTAGATAAATAGTCCTTGATATTAGTAATCAATTCTAGTAATGATCCAAAAATAAGGATGTTATCTACATACAAACATAGGATGACACAACTTTCATCTAAAATTTTGGAGTATATACATTTGTCATACTCATTTGGCACGAAACCATATTCTGAGATGATTATGTCAAATTTTTTGTACAATTGTTTGGGAGCCTGCTTTAGACCATAAAGAGATTTAACTAATCTGCAAACTTTATATTCTTGGCCTTTAGTAATAAAACCTTCATGTTGCTCCATGTAGATTTCTTCCTCTAGGTCCCCATTTAGAAATGTTGTATTTACATCTATTTGATGGATTAGCATATTATGAAAGGATGCTAAGGTTAGAAGGGTTCTGATAGAGGTGATCCTAGCTACAGGTGAGTAGGTATCAAAATAATCTAATCCCTTTTTCTGGGTGAAACTTTTGGCTACTAATCTAGCCTTGTATTTCTCTATGGTACCATCGGTTCTAAGTTTTTTTTTGAATATCCACTTACAACCTTTGAGTTTACTACCTAAAGGTAGGTCTGCTAGAAACTAAGTATTGTTCTCCATGATGGAGTTATACTCACTGTGGCTTCTTTCCAGAAAGGGACATCAGGAGAAGATATTGCTTCTTCATATGTTGAGGGATCACCCTCTATCAAAAAGGTGAAGAAACCTTCTCCTAAGTTCTTTTCAATTCTTTCTTTTTTACTCCTTCTAGGTTCTATATTTTGTTCGGGTTGTGAACTAGATATTTAAACATGAGAGCTGGTGGACGGAGTAAGAGAGAGATTGGAGGGAGAGAAAGAAATTCTATCTTTGAAAGAATATATATTCTCAAAGTAAACTGCATCTCTTGCTTCTATAATAGTATTGTTAGATATTTCATTTACTTCTGAGTGAGTAACAAGAAATCTATTGGCATTGCTATCTAGGGCATATCCTATGAATACAGCATCTACAGTTTTAGGTCCAATCTTACTCTTTTTAGGTTCAGAAATTCCCACTTTAGCCAGACATCCCCAAACTTTGAGATAATGGATCCTAGGAGCTCTACCTTTCCATAATTCATAGGGAGTCTTATCATTAGACTTACTAGGAAAATTAAGGATGTAACAGGCCGATAATAAAGCTTCTCCCCATAAATTATCGGGAGCACCTGAGCTGAGGAGCATGACATTCACCATGTCTAACAGAGTACGATTCTTCCTTTCAGCAACTCCGTTGGACTGTGGTGAATATGGAGCAGTTACCTCATGGATTATTCTGTATTCTTCACAGAAATTAGTCATATCATTTGATGTATACTCTCCACCACAATCTGATCTAAGAATCTTAATCTTTCTCTCTAACTGGTTCTCAGCTTCAGATTTATAGACCTTAAATCTGTCTAGAACTTCATCTTTGGTTTTGAGTAGATATGTATAACAATACTTTGAATGATCATCTATAAAGGTAACAAAGTATTTTCTACCGCCTCGGGTCAAAACCCTATTTGAGTCACACATATCACTATGAACTAGCTCTAGAAGGTCAGAGTTCTTTCTACAGATTTGAAAGGTAGTCTTGGGTGTTTGGCTTGAACATAGATCTCACACTTGTGTTTATCATCTATTAGAGTTTTTGGAATAAGATCTAAGTTCATCATCCTTCTTAGGGAACCTAGATTCACATGACCTAATCTACTGTGACATACATTTGAAGATTTTACATTGGAAACAACAAAAGAAGGATCTGAAATTTTATTCACGGTACTCAGAATAAAAAGACCATCTCTTACAAAATATTTTCCAATAAAAGAGTCATTCTTAGAAAATACTACTTTATTTGCTTTCATAACAATCTTGTACCCTGAAGCTACAAGAAGAGACCCACTAAATAAATTTCTTCTGATAGACGGCACATGTAACACATCATAAAGAATCAGAGTTTTCCCTGATGTCATCTTTAGATCTATTCTTCCTCTTCCTATAATCTGTGTCGTTGAGCCATCTCCTAGAGTTACACCTCCTCCACCTGATTCCTGATAGTTTAAAAAACATGAGCGATCAAAGGAAACATAAACATTAGCTCCAGAATCCAACCACCAATCGTTAGAATGGTAAAAAATATTGACTAAGGGTTGATAGCTTACAGACCTGAAGGAACTAGAAGAGCCATTGAGAAGCATGTTTGCTTCTGGTTTGGCAGGATGTTTCCCTTTGAAAGTGGTCTGGACAGCTTCCTTCTTCCTATGGAAACAGTTGGTGGCTATATGGTTTATTTTACCACACACAAAACAAAATTACTTCTGATCCTGAGTTTGACCAAAGGTTCTTGGTTTATTGTGGTGATGGTTTTGGTGGTGAGGCTGAGAGTTCTCCTTCTTCTTGAAGAGGTTCCTTTTTGGTTTGTGGTGATGATGAGGCTTGGGTTTACCTTGAGATTCTACTAGGTTTACCTTAGCTTTAGACTCAGGCTTAAGGTTAGACCTTAGCCTAATTTGTTCTTCTGTTCTAATTTTCTTTAGGACTTGAGCAAAGGTAAGGTCACTCTGAGTATGAATGAGGTCTTTCTTGACATCAGACCAAGAAGGAGAAAGCTTGTCTATTAAGCAGGCTATTTTATACTCAGTAGAGAAGAAAGTACCTTTGGCTTGAATATGCCTAAGGTATTCTTGGAATTCATGTATTTGGTCATTTATAGGTTTGTTATCTACCATAAAGTATTTGTTAAATGAGGAAGAATTGAATCTTTCAATTCCAGTATCATCACAGCTATATTCATCTTCTAGGGCATCCCAAAGTTCTTTTGCACTTTTGTATTCAAAGAATATGTCATATAGTGATTCAGACAAAGCACTTAGAATTCTATGGAAGCAATGGTAGTCTATTTCCTTAGAGGTCTTGGGTCTAGTGGAACCAGAGGACTTGGATACACCTATGTCAGACTCAGTGTCATCAGAGTCATTTGTGATTGGTGTGGAACCATAAATGGCTGAGATTAATCCCAAGGTAGTGAGCCAAAATTTTATCTGACTTTGTCATTTCTTAAAGAATGTCCCGTTGAATTTTGCAGGTTTAGCAGTGAAAGTTTCATCCTTGCCAGTCATGGTTGCAAATGAGGAAAATCTGAAAGATACGAAATTACTCAATAGCAATGTCCAATGATTTAGAATAATAGTTCAAGTGATTTTGCTAACCAATTTTAAAATCTTTAGTCTATCAAGTATAGATTGATTTGGGTTAGCTGTAGGGGCCGGTTCCCAGCTAGCGGTGGTCCGAAGACACTTAAATACCGTGTTGCTTAGAACTATTTACACCCGGTTGACAGAAGGACCATTTCGGCTTGTTCCCAAATTGATCTTTACTTTTAGAATCCAGACTCAATGGGATTTGCAATTATATTTAACTATTATTGTCTTGAGGTCGTTTCAATTAAAAAATATTGTAGTTGACAATAAGTAGATGTAGAGCTAATAATAATAATGAATACCAATGATGGTATATATATTAAGCAAGATTTTATGTGCTACCAATACTAAATTACAAAGCTAAGTTGAATCACAAGATTAGATTGCTTGCAAATATTCAAGACAATAAATATAATTTAAAACAGAATAGTAATTTCTAATACCAATTCTTAATTAATATATAATTTAAAATAATTAGATTTTATGTTGCACTTTGGTATGTAAGCAGTAATACTCGTTAACAAATTTGTTAAATGAACAGTGAACTACAAGTTTGTTACAATAAATATTCGTTAATAAAACAAAAAACATTTGTTTAGTAAGCAATTAGAAAAAAAAACTCTGTTTGCTACAGTATTTGTTTTAGTGGTGACAAATATATAGGTGACAAAAACAAAATCTAGTAGTAAAAATTGTTACAAGAAAAAAAATATGTATGCTCACAGAATACCAAACTTGTGTTTGCTAAGCTCGAATAGTTGGTACAGTATTTGTTTTATATATATGTAGGCTTCACAGAATATATGGTCACAGAATACGCTATTTGGCAAAAATAATATATGCTCACAAAAAATGATAAACTCTTAGATTGTTACCAGTTTTGATATATATATATATATATATATATATATATATATATATATATATATATATATATATATATATATATATATATATATATATATATATAATTTTTTCGAAGTTAAAAGAGAATAAAGAAACCAAAAGAAATTGTTACCGGCCTCCGGGGAAGTCGTACACGAAGCACTGTCCTAAGAGTTGATCCGAGGTCTATGTGCAGACGTTTCTCGGAAGCTCCTAGTGGTAAAATTCCCTGAATACCGGGTTCTCTTCATCGCACACAACTCGGAGAGAGAGACCGAACTTAGCTCTACCCAGAGCAAGGATTCAAAGATCTGAATGTGGTTCGAGAGAGGAATGAAAGAGAGCTTTCACGTAGGCTGATTTTCTGTAAAGAAAGAAGGAGGAGGTGACTGCAATATAAAGGCAGACCAAAGACACATCCAACCGACAAGAGATTAAATGGCTCTTAAAACTAGCCATTAAAGAGAAATATCAAAAGGAAATAAATGTGGAGGAATGGCTGTCAAAAGAGCTGTTACAAGGGTTCAATGAACCTGGACATGGAGCCTCTACGTTCAAATTTGAATGAGTCAAATGGTTCAAAAAATAAAGAGGAGCAAAAAAAAAAATGGATCCCAGCCCGAACCCGAAGAGTAAATTGGATCGGCATTCGGCGCCTGCAGGTATGGGCACGTACCCGCACCCGTTACGAGCGCCGAACCAAACCGAACCGAGCCGGGCCGGGCGGCGGCGCGCGCGTGTGGCCCAAGGGGTTCCCCACACAACATCTTTAAGAAAGCAATGAAGAGGAACCAATATATACACACAAGGAGGGGTTGGCCCATCCGATGTGGGACTAAAGGAAAGAAGGAAGTTGAGCTTTTGCTCAAACAAAGCTAACACATACATGGCAGTGTTGCCTCTGGCGAAGATTGAGGTGGACGCCTCCTCAGTCCCACTCCTCCTGTCTCTATCGTTTGACGCTCTCTGCTTTATCCTAATTACTTCTAGCATTCCAGTAGTGCCTGATCCTCCTCAGTATAGGCACCATTAGCTCACTCCTCGCATTCTCCTACCAGTAGATTCGCTTGATAACCTCCTCGACCACCCCAACGACCCCCACGACCACGACTACGTCTTCCAAACTGTCCACGTCTGCCACCTGAATCTTCCTCCTTTGGTGGTTTGGTGCAAGCATACCTCAGATGGCCCACCTCCCCGCAGTTTTAACACTGCGGGGGGTCTTGCTTAGATCATGTGCCGCCTGAATTGGCAACCGTCAGTATTGTCTTCACTTCAGGAGGATCACTTGTCCCTACATGTAGCTTGATACGAATCTCCTCCTGGATCATGGCCGAGATAGCCTCCTCAAGTGTAGGAATCTTCGGTTAAGCTAGAAGTAGTGTTGTCCTCTGAGCAAACACTGCGGCCAGCCCCTTAAGAAACTTAATCGTCCTCTCCTGTAGACATACATGTCTCTCCTTACACTTCGGGTCTTCGCAGCTCTCCCGATCTGAGAAGTGATCATAATCCAACAACAGACACTCCAACTCCGTGGCATACTCCTGTATCGTCTTCCCTCCCTGTATGGTGTCGTCGATCTCCCCCTTGATCTGAAAAATCCTCAAGTTATTCCCCACACAATCTTCTCCTCAACTTCTCTCACACGTCTTTCACCATCTCAAGACTATCCACTGTGGCGGCGATCGACTGGACTAAAGAATTGATGAGCCAAATGTATACCACCATATGAATGGACTTTCAGTCGTCTCGTCCTGACGAGCCCTCATCCGGCTCTGTCTTCTCTCTTGACAAGAAACCCTCCAGGTTCTTCCCTGCGAGGGTTCTCCTCACCCGTCGTGACCAACTCAGGTAGGTGGCCGGTCCATCAGGCTTTAGATTGATGGATGAAAGCTCCAACTTTATCAATGTTCGTGTCGCGCTCTCACCAGCCGACAGTTTCATCAGCTTCATCAACGTTGCAACCTCCGCAGAGTTTCTTGATGATCTCCTCCATCAAACATCCTCTTCTCCGATCACCTCACATCCATCCCACGATTCACATTTGTCCTCTTCGTCCTCTCCTAGACCCGATCATGTCTCTCCCCCATCAGATCTAGGCCTTTGATGTCAACGTCTAGAACTACCCGCGGGAGACGCCAGGAACCGCGGCAGAAGGCTTCGCGGGAGTCGAGGCTTCGCGGTGGTGGTGGCGGGCGAGCGGCAACGGTAGTGGCAGACGAGTGGTGCGGCAGCGGTGGTGATGGACGGTGTGGCAGCGGTGACGGTGGTGGCGGCTAGAATGTGGGAGGTTGTGGCTAGGGTTTGGGTTCTGATACCATATATAATATTTTGGAGTAATTATTATCTTTTTATTGATAATCTCTTGACTATTTATAGTCTTACAATCCTTCATCTTACATTAATAATACACATTAAAACTCATGTAGAATATTCTAATATCCGAACAAATATACCAAAAATATTCTAATATACCAACAAATATACTAAAAATATTCTATTAATAATGTAAGATAAAAGGTTGTAAGGCTATAAATAGTCAAGAGATTATCAATAAAAAGATAAACAATTATTCCAAAATATTCTATATCAGAACAGTGATGAAGGCACTAAGTTCTGACAATGGAACAGAGTATACCAACACTTTACCGGAAAGAGACCTACTAATGATTTGTTCCGGAATGGTCTGAATCTTCATAAATATGTCGACGGAGCATACCCTGATTGGGTTATGGACATCACAGACCCATCCTTGCTCCTGTTGCATGTGGAAGAGGTATGGACATCACAGACCCATCCTTGCTCCTGCTGCATGTGGAAGAGGCATGCAAGGATAAGATTGCATCTGAAATCACGGAAGAGAGGATGCATAAATTTATGGTCTTGATTTTTAAATTGGGCCTTTCATGTTCCAAGGAATCGCCTACAGTGATATTGCTGATATACTCAAGGATTTATTTTACGCTAAGACGATGTTGGCTTGGTTTTGGGATGGTTCTTGGTGAGGTGCGGCCGAGTCTGAGGTGATGGAGCTTGCCAGTTACAGTGCAAAATTATGCCATCCAGCTGTTTGTTCATTTACCCCTATGAGCAATAATTTCTTTATAAATCTTATTTATTGATATGTGAATTGTTATGTTGCGTCCTGCTCTATGAAAATCATTGCACCATGCAACTTTTTATATTAATATTGCAACACATCTTCTCTCTTTATGAAACTCGAAAATATAGTAAGTTACGTGATCGAAACATCCTTGCCATACAACACAACATGATTAACTTTTTCAGTATATTTCAGAGATAGTTGTAGCTATTTTTTCCTCTTTTGTTTAATGCTCAAGACAGAAACTTACGATTGAACTAAATTTGCCATAATAGTAGTTAAAATGTTCACCATAATTTTATGTATATCGGAAACATGAGAAAATTTAGTCGGTGTTTTTGCGATCCCAGTAACCGACGAAGCACAGGTCTATGGGTACTTTTCTAGTGCAATTAATACGATGTGACCTCAACTTCAATAATACAACTTAGATAATTTTGTTTTAGAAATTACACATTATTTATTTTAAATTCCTGTGCTCCCTCCAACCCACGTTATACACTTTTGTCTATTAAAATCTTATGCGTGTATGGATTCTCATATGCATTTCTTCGAAGCCCATGTGGACGTCTATTAAAATACTAAAGAGCCTACTAAAGAGGTATGAAGTTTTGTTTGACTTCCTATATTTAAAGGAGCAAGCGGATAGCCTGGCTTTCCATTTAATGCAAAGCTAAATTAGTAACGTTGAGATCAGATAAATAGAATTTTTATTTACATAGGCAAATTCTCTCTTATCTAATATTATCATCCCTCCTCCCTTATAACAATCTGGCGGAAAATATGTTACAATTATAACAATCTCCTGCCATTACTCCTTCCTCCATTATTCATGGAGTAAAACTTTGATACAGATGGCTGTATCACCACTATATGACAGATGGGCCACCATATATATATATATATATATATGTTTACATGTTTTACGAAGAGAGATACAATGGCTGAATCAATTTTTTGATACAGCCATATGTATCAAAATTTTACTGTTATTCATGTTACTCCTTCCTCTATTACTCGTTCCACCTTTACTTGAAAGGTAGCATTCTTCCAAACTTTTTATGTTAATTCTTCAAAAATTACATATATTCAGCTTTTCGAGAACAAGTTCCTGGTCCACCATCCCACGAAAATTTTACACAACTGAACAAACTTCTTCTTCAAGACAACATATTGCAAGGAAGCGTACCTACGAGATCTGGAGTCTTGTCAAACTTGGATGCTCTAAATCTTTAGCGAAACTTGTTTACTGGTGTCAAACCTGGCCTCTTGTCGCTCTGGCGGTACCTCGAATTGTCACACAAATTGTTAGATGAATCCTTATTTGTTGGGGTTGGGTTCTCTTTCTATGTGGGGAATACCCTTGAGTGCGATGAGCATCATCAATGTATCGGAGAAGCTCGAAAAGTTGAAGGCGACATACGACACTCAGTTTGGAAGTCACCATAAGAGATTTTCTAAATATTAGTGGCACCGGTATATCAGCGGTGTATTGTCGTATACCAACGACATGCCACAAAGTGCAAAATATGTTCAACAACTTTTAATGGATTTTTCAAGCATATCAAACATACCACTGGAATACCGATTTGCCTGGACTATGCGAGAAATGGGTTTGAGATCGAGTGTTTTGATCAGATCCATAGTCTGGATTATTGCGAGATTGGAAAGGAGTATATGACATAATTTTCTGACCTAATTTTATATACATAGGTGTGAGAATTTCACAAGGAGGGTGTACAACTTCGAGAAGAGGAAGAATAAGTCAAGAGAGAGTTTGCAGATATTTCTGAACGTTCGGGTGAGTATCCTGCTTGGTTTCCGAGACCACCGACGAAAAATCCTCTTAGGAGCCATGTGTAAGAAGAAAGTCTTGGAGAAGATTCAAGAGTTTTTTAATCCTCCTCCATTTGGCCCTTATTTATAGGGGAAGGGATGGCAGTTCAAATGTCGTAAGTGACGCATAGAAAATCGAACGTCTCTAGTGCTTGAAACGACGTATAGGAATCATGACGGCCGTGACAGTTCGATCTCCTAACAATATGCCTCAGAAATAATAATTACTATGCACCAAATTCGAAGAAGGGCATACATTCAGAGTCGGCTCGCCTCCAGAAGAAGTCTCTTCGAAGCGGAAAACACATGTCATCAGTCGCCTCCCTCTACGATCGAAGTACTCTATGTGCATATCCCAATAGGGTTCTCTGACCCTTCCTCTCCCCACCAAGGACGTTACACTGGCAGCCTCCCTCTACGTCAGAGGCCTATTGCATAGAATCGTCTTCTCCAAACTAGGCATGCTTCTACTGTCCATTTGAAGTAAATGAAAAACTTCGAAAAACTTTGAAGAAAATCTTGTAGAAGCATAAAAAATTTGTAACAGACATCCTCAGCAGAAGATATTCCTCCAATGGATATCATGTCCCATATCCATTCCCAAGGGACTCAAACGAAAAGTTGCCTAAAGACGTCATCAATGCTCGATTTGAAAGCTAAGACAACGCATCAATGAGCTACACCATGTAGAAGACAGAACGGCACATTCAGAACTGACTGACAGCTGTCAGATGCATCAGTCAAATCAATTCAAATTTTGAATGTCAAGAGATCATATATTTCCAATGAAGGAAAGTTGCTTCTACTAGTTAACTTCCAACGAAAAGGAGCCATAGTGCCTCCCTACTCCAGCGGAACAGCAAGATCCCCACTCCATGTTCTTTGATCCAACTATCTATATGGAAGAACGTGCACCAGCTACTCATCCACGATCTCCACATCTCCACCAGAAGCTCGAGCTCAATGCGTACGTGGATAATCGCCTGCAATTGTCGGCCACTCTTCTCCTCCATGATCTCATCATGGTACATAGCAGCGATAACCGCAAAATCTATGTGGCATCATCATCGTATTTTCAGAAGATCTGCCATGCTTCGTGCTCAAGAAGTAGGCTACAACTATGCCCAGTCATTGCTCGTACGTGGGACACGCTGCCTCCATTTTAGGACACTATTTTTTATGAATGCGCTCCACTCAACAGCTTCTTTCCGCCAACAGCTGGAACCGCCAACAGCTCGAATCTACAAGAAAGTCAAGAACGACCACCGGTAATCAATCTTTATAAATACCTAGCTCTTTGCAAGCATTAAGGACGGCCAATACAATAGCAGATATTTAGACTCGACACTAAGTTCATGCTAGCCTAACAATTTCTATCCCAGAAGTTGTGTCGGAGGATGTCCCATCTTCCCAGAATCTCGACTTGTCTCAAAGTGTCACGACCCGCACCCGAAAATTCGGGCACGAGTGCGTGGGTACGTCCAGCCTACGCCGCAGAGTCGGCGGTAGTACGCTGTCTAGGTCAAATCCACAAATAACTAATCTAGCTCATTCACAAATAACATAGGCAAGATAATAATGGGAAACAGAAACTTAAGATTTCAAATGAAATATATGCGACAACAGATTCAAATGTTTAGTACAGAAATTCAGAATGAAATCGGGGACAAACCCGATTACTAAGATAAAGAGCAAATAACTAAGATAACTACTACTAACTACTCCACAGGAGTAGCTTCCTGTGCGGGAACTGGCTCTGCAACTGTATCACCTGCTGCCTCATAGGGGCCATAATAGGTGGGGGCAAGGTTCTCATCATCGCCTAAAACAACGGATCCAGTCAGGAAAGGAGCAAAGTACACAATGCACAACAAGATTAAACTAAATATTTATGACAATTAAATTTGAGTATCATATTGAGAAAGTTGCATAAAAGAACATCAATATCTCAGAGTTAATGCTATAAACAGGAATATAAGAAAGCAGAAATAAATGAGACAGAAAAAAAAACTACAACAGTCAGCAAGAACTATAACAAGACCAGGAGCTATCTGTGTGAACTTGTGTTTATTTTAGAATACATAGTTGGCATGTAGGGGTTTATAAGGCTAATTCGGCCGTCATAAACGGCTATTAAACAGGAAAAATCGAGATCCGGCTGAGGTACAGTCGCGTACCAACAGCTATTAAACATGGCAGGGAAAAGGGTAAACTACATGCCTTCTAGTATTCTCCCACCCGACATGAAAAATAAGACATGAACTCCAATATTCAAGACATGAATTCCAGTATTCCTAAAACTAGGTGTAATCATCAAGGGTACTAGTAAAGCAGGGAATTAATTATCACAATATAAAGATTTAACTTGAAGTGCAGGTACTTGCCTGTTGTTTGGATCTGATTAATTGTACTCGGGGAAATTTTCAGAGATGAGTCCAAAAGCTGAAATAGACATTACCATCACGCTCAGAAGAATCACGCTCAGAAGATGTCAAATAGCTAAAAACGCCTGTCCTTGGGTCCAATTTGGAGACAAGGACAAAAACGGCAATTTCGGGTCAAAACGGGGTCCGCCGGTGGGCCCGCTTTGCACCGAAAAAACGTGTCCGGGTCAATGGCCTCCAAATTCACCAAACTTAGTGTCAACAGGTCAGGAACGCTGATACGAACGCAACGGAACTTCCAGATTTGGATTCCGATGAGCCGAACACAAAATCGCCCGTCGAGCGGGGCCTGTAGGGCCCACGACACGCGATTTCGTCAACGTTCTCAGAATCGAACCAAACTTGACCCACAGGACCAGCGTATCGCTACGAGTCCGATGGCGCAAGTTTCGTCTCCATCTGACGAGTGTACAAGAAGTTAGGGCGAATTGCAGAAAAGTCGGATACGGGACGATGTCCGCGGATACGCGTTGATTCCGGTGTGCACGCACACCCGAATCAGCTTCCGCGAATTCTCACACGTCCGTATCGACGACGCGCACGTATCTGTGAAGACTGCACGCGACCAAGTCGTCCCGTTTGGCGGGGCGTACTCAGTTCCGGGGTGAAACAGGGTCTGGTTTTTCCTGTTTTTGGATCGCGGTGTGCGATCACCACAGGACTCGGTGCCCCGAGCGGTTTGTCCGGGCACCGAGAGGGTCATACAAGCTTCGCAACGCAATTTGCGGAATTGAAAACGGAGCTACGAACAAAAAGTTACGAGTACCTGAAGGGGACCCGAAAATCAGGGTCGAGTCGTGTCCGACACGTGTCCGACTCGTGTCGGACACAGGGATTCGAATCTAGGGTTAGGGTTAGGGTTTCGAGCTCCGGAGAGGGGAGGCCGGCCGGAGGAGGGCGGCGCCGCTGCGGGGGAGGCCGGCCGGGGCTGGGCGGCGCCGGCGAGGGCGGGCACGGCGGCCGGAGGGCGGCGGGCGCTGCCGCTGACTGCTGCTGCTGCTGTTGCTGCTGCTATTGCTGCCGGCGAGGAGGGAGGTGGCCGGAGGCGGAGCCGGTGGTGGCGGGGGAGGCTAAGGCAGGCGGCGGCGGAGCTCCGGCGCGGTGGCGGAGGAGGTGAGGGAGCTGGAGGGGGTGACCGGAGAGGATCGAGGGGGTTTTAAGGGGAGATCGAGCGGGGGAGTGGCCGGAAATGGCGGGGAGGAGAGGGGGGACGTGGCCGCGGGGTGCGGGGCTGCGTGGCCGGGCGGGGCGCCGCGTGGCCGGGCGTGGCGGCGGAGGAAGCGGGCGCCGGCGCGGTTCAGGCGGGGAAGAGGGCTGGGGGAGAACGGGTCGGCGGGTCGGGTCTCGGACGGTCCGGGTCTGGCCGACCCGACCCGACCCGCGAGCGGTTGCGGGCTGGGCTAGGCCCAACGGGCTGGGCCAGAGGGAACGGGCCGGGCTGAAAAAAATCAATAATAATAATAATAATAATAATAATAATAATAATAATAATAATAATAATAATAATTAGTTAATTAAATAAATAAATAAATAGTTTAAATAGTTTTTAGGTATTTAAAAATAGGTTCGGGGTCCAATAAATTCCAGAAAAATTATCCTAAGTCCAGTTTTTCATTTTACACCCAAAAATATTATTTTCATAATATTTTAATACTGTTTATTATCATTTAAAAATTATTGAATAATTCAAACCCTGCTTTTAAATTACGGAAAAATCCCAGAAAATTCCAGAAAATTGTGAAAAATCCCAATTTTAATATTTTTTGAAAAATCAGGGGCTTACAATCTACCCAACTTATAGAATTTCGTCCTCGAAATTTAAATTATGGTAGGGTTCTCTCTGTCCAAACTCACTTGATTACAGTCTAGCGGGTTTCTCTCAGGTGAACATTGCGGTTGCTACCCAACTTAGAATTTTACCCATATCCTCTAAGGCTGTACAACTAGTAAAGCTAGGTCTCAACTTAAATAAATCATGGTATTGAATCTTTAAGTCTGCAACACAAATACACCACCTATGGTATTCCCTTAGTCATAGAGGTTATCATCAATTCGACCGGTCTGAGAGGTACATCGAGCACTACAAATCAAACTTATACCAAACACAGGATTTTGTCTTTCCGAATTAAGGGAAGACGAGGATCAATAATAAAGAGTTTAAGGGCGAGGTGGTAGAACAGAGGTATAGGGTTCAAGGCGTTTAAGGAATTCTAATGGGAATTGTCAGGCGGTTATGGATTGAGATTCTATTCTGGTAATCATTTATTCGCATGCTCGTATTAGTACAGTTATGTAACTGATACGATATGCTCGGACGTATTTAGGGACAAGTATGCTAGTCAACTATATATCTCAATCCACGTAAAGTAGTCGTGCAAAGTGCGAATCAAAATGCACTAAGGTTGATCAGACCGTAGTACACTGATTCTGAATAGACGCTTGTATTAGTGGGGTTTACACTGATTCTGAATAGACGCTTGTATTAGTGGGGTTGATCAGGCCTCAATAATACAGGTGTCATGAACAAGCCCGATAAAGAGTAAGCTTGCAAAACTAGGCTATAAAATAGCAGCATCAGTCGAGTTCAGCAAAATTAAGTGCGCTAGATGATGATGAAAAGAGGTACAAATTTATTGAAGTTCACAGAATAACATACAATAAGCATAATAGCAAAAGTCTCTAAAAAATCTCTACAGTTATCAAATTTAAAAGCATACTAGGTTATTTAGCAAGTTCAAAATTACTAGGTTGGGGCTGAGGTCACGAACCAATAGGCACGAAAACAATACTAGAAAAGGTATCTACGAATCACTTACGCGCATTAGCTGCTTCCAGAGTTTGCGCGTTCTCCACGGTCATCACGTAAGCTTGTCCGCGTCCTGGAGCAGTGGGGCAGTCCCTCACTTGATGTTCCGTTGATCCACAATATAGACAGGCACCCAGTCTCTTCCTACAAACTTGCCAGTTGTGACCTTGTTTTTGGCAAAAGTTACAAGCAGCCGCTTGTTGGTTCTGTCCTTGAGCCTGGTGTTGGGGTGCTGGAGCTCGAGGGAGAGGACGCTGAGTTTGCTGCGGGGCCCTCTGCTGTTGTTGCTGTTGAAAAGGGCGTTTGTTGGGTCCCGCATTTCCGGTATCTCTTTCCCGTTTTAGTTTATGCCCCATGTCTCTCTCAACGCCTTGTGCCACGCTCAAGATTTCCTCATAGGTGCGAGCTCGGCTGGTGGTGACAGCAAGGCGAATATCCGGAGACAGCCCCTTCTTGAATCTACGGGCTCTGTCCTCCGGGGTACGGACCATGTACTCCGCAAAGTGGCTTAACCTGCTAAATTCAGCAGTATACTCATCAACAGACAGGTTACCTTGTTCCAGTCTCTCGAATTGGCTTTCGAGAGCTTCCCGAGCCACTTCGGGGTAGAATTTCTCCTTGAATAGTCTCTTGAAGTCCTCCCAAGTGAGGTCAGGAGCAGATAGTTGGGGTTCATCTCTGAACCAGGTTCGAGCAATGTCGAATAGTTGTAGGCTTGCGGACTCCACTTTGAGATCATCAGGAACCCGAGCAGTCTTCAGGAGTCTCTCTACGTTCTTTATCCATTCATCGGCATAGAGAATGCCTTCAGTTCCGTAGAATTCCAGGGGTCTAAGGTTTTTGAAATCTTTGGCGCTTCCTGGCCTCTTTTGTGGTGACTCCCGGGTCCGAAGAGCTTCTGAAAGGCTGGTCCGTAGCAGGGCAGTTTGTTCCTTCTGGGATTCCACTAGTCCCTGGAATACTCCAAGTAGCCGTGCCCCATCCAGAGTAACTGCCGGAATAGATGGAGGTGGAGGGAGGGCAAGAGTTTCGGGCACATTCTGCTCAGCTGGTTCTGATGTGCCTCCTACTGTGTTCCTCGTCTGGACCATTCTGAAAGATTAAGGACAGGGAGATCAGAATAGATTACTTGGAAATCAAGGGCGATAGGAAAATTGAGCAGAAATGATATCAAGAATTGAAATATGGACCCTATACTGTGAATGAGCTTTTCCTAGAATCCTCAATCTTATTCCATACCCTGTCCTAGGGTATTACCCTATTTAAGGATAGACCTGCATGGGCCACCATAAAAACGTGTCACGACCCGCACCCGGAAATTCGGGCACGAGTGCGTGGGTACGTCCAGCCTACGCCGCAGAGTCGGCGGTAGTACGCTGTCTAGGTCAAATCCACAGATAACTAATCTAGCTCATTCACAAATAACATAGGCAAGATAATAATGGGAAACAGAAACTTAAGATTTCAAATGAAATATATGCGACAACAGATTCAAATGTTTAGTACAGAAATTCAGAATGAAATCGGGGACAAACCCGATTACTAAGATAAAGAGCAAATAACTAAGATAACTACTACTAACTACTCCGCAGGAGTAGCTTCCTGTGCGGGAACTGGCTCTGCAACTGTATCACCTGCTGCCTCATAGGGGCCATAATAGGTGGGGGCAAGGTTCTCATCATCGCCTAAAACAACGGATCCAGTCAGGAAAGGAGCAAAGTACACAATGCACAACAAGATTAAACTAAATATTTATGACAATTAAATTTGAGTATCATATTGAGAAAGTTGCATAAAAGAACATCAATATCTCAGAGTTAATGCTATAAACAGGAATATGAGAAAGCAGGAATAAATGAGACAGGAAAAGAAACTACAACAGTCAGCAAGAACTATAACAAGACCAGGAGTTATCTGTGTGAACTTGTGTTTATTTTAGAATACATAGTTGGCATGTAGGGGTTTATAAGGCTAATCCGGCCGTCATAAACGGCTATTAAACAGGAAAAATCGAGATCCGGCTGAGGTACAGTCGCGTACCAACAGCTATTAAACATGGCAGGGGAAAGGGTAAACTACATGCCTTCTAGTATTCTCCCACCCGACATGAAAAATAAGACATGAACTCCAATATTCAAGACATGAATTCCAGTATTCCTAAAACTAGGTGTAATCATCAAGGGTACTAGTAAAGCAGGGAATTAATTATCACAATATAAAGATTTAACTTGAAGTGCAGGTACTTGCCTGTTGTTTGGATATAATTAATTGTACTCGGAGAAATTTTCAGAGATGAGTCCAAAAGCTGAAATAGACATTACCATCACGCTCAGAAGATGTCAAATGGCTAGAAACGCTTGTCCTTGGGTCCAATTTGGAGACAAGGACAAAAACGGCAGTTTCGGGTCAAAACGGGGTCCGCCGGTGGGCCTGCTTTGCACCGAAAAAACGTGTCCGGGTCAATGGTCTCCAAATTCATCAAACTTAGTGTCAACAGGTCAGGAACGCTGATACGAACCCAACGGAACTTCCAGATTTGGATTCCGATGAGCCGAACACAAAATCGCCCGTCGAGCGGGGCCTGTGGGGCCCACGACACGTGATTTCGTCAACGTTCTCAGAATCGAACCAAACTTGATCCACGGGACCAGCGTATCGCTACGAGTCCGATGGCGCAAGTTTCGTCTCGATCTGACGAGTGTACAAGAAGTTAGGGCAAATTGCAGAAAAGTCGGATACGGGGCGATGTCCGCGGATACGCGTTGATTCCGGTGTGCACGCACACCCGAATCAGCTTCCGCGAATTCTCACACGTCCGTATCGACGACGCGCACGTATCTGTGAAGACCGCACGCGACCAAATCGTCCCGTTTGGCGGGGCGTACTCAGTTCCGGGGTGAAACAGGGTCTGGTTTTTCCTGTTTTTGGATCGCGGTGTGCGATCACCACAGGACGCGGTGCCCCGAGCGGTTTGTCCGGGCACCAAGAGGGTCATACAGGTTTCGCAACGCAATTTGCGGAATTGAAAACGGAGCTACGAACAAAAAGTTACGAGTACCTGAAGGGGACCCGAAAATCAGGGTCGAGTCGTGTCCGACACGTGTACGACTCGTGTCGGACACAGGGATTCAAATCTAGGGTTAGGGTTAGGGTTTCGAGCTCCGGAGAGGGGAGGCCGGCCGGAGGAGGGCGGCGCCGCTGCGGGGGAGGCCGGCCGGGGCTGGGCGGCGCCGGCGAGGGCGGGCACGGCGGCCGGAGGGCGGCGGGCGCTGCCGCTGACTGCTGCTGCTGCTGTTGCTGCTGTTGTTGCTGCCGGCGAGGAGGGAGGTGGCCGGAGGCGGAGCCGGTGGTGGCGGGGGAGGCTAAGGCAGGCGGCGGCGGAGCTCCGGCGCGGTGGCGGAGGAGGTGAGGGAGCTGGAGGGGGTGACCGGAGAGGATCGAGGGGGTTTTAAGGGGAGATCGAGCGGGGGAGTGGCCGGAAATGGCGGGGAGGAGAGGGGGGACGTGGCCGCGGGGTGCGGGGCTGCGTGGCCGGGCGGGGCGCCGCGTGGCCGGGCGTGGCGGCGGAGGAAGCGGGCGCCGGCGCGGTTCAGGCGGGGAAGAGGGCTGGGGGAGAACGGGTCGGCGGGTCGTGTCTCGGACGGTCCGGGTCTGGCCGACCCGACCCGACCCGCGAGCGGTTGCGGGCTGGGCTAGGCCCAACGGGCTGGGCCAGAGGGAACGGGCCGGGCTGAAAAAAATCAATAATAATAATAATAATAATAATAATTAGTTAATTAAATAAATAAATAGTTTAAATAGTTTTTAGGTATTTAAAAATAGGTTCGGGGTCCAATAAATTCCAGAAAAATTACCCTAAGTCCAGTTTTTCATTTTACACCCAAAAATATTATTTTCATAATATTTTAATACTGTTTATTATCATTTAAAAATTATTGAATAATTCAAACCCTGCTTTTAAATTACGGAAAAATCCCAGAAAATTCCAGAAAATTGTGAAAAATCCCAATTTTAATATTTTTTGAAAAATCATGGGCTTACACAAAGCGTTGTATTTTACTTATTCTGTAAATCAATTTTGAGTTAAACAAGTTCAACAAAATTTTTGCCGAGAAGAAACACATCCCTCTTCTTTTTTGACAGAAAAAATTGACCTACTTGTCACCTACTAATAAGAAAGAAGCTTGAGCTACAACAATTTCATAAGATTATATATGCAATGACACGGAGCAATTCTTTGTATAATTCTCTTGGGTTAAACCACTTCGGTGGAACAACTTAATACTAGATACATGCAGCTATAATCAAATTGATAATGCAAAATATTAAAAAGAATGAATTCTTTTTACCTTTACTACTTTAGCAATTATATTACCCTTACTATACTCTTCCGAACTAACATAACACGTAAGTTAGAAACACATAGGGTTCAAAATGAACCTAACTACTTAGATAATGGATGAATCAATTATACTTTCACATATAAACGAATATTTATAAATAAATATATTTGTAAGATATTGATCATTTTGTTAACTTATGTATCGATAAGCTCTGTAGTAGAAAGGCATACCTAGGTTACAAGTTTTGATACTTATCAAGTAGAAATAGGAAACCCCAGATAATCGATACTGTCTTAAAATAGATTTCAAATGTTATGACACAAATAGTCCAACTCGAATGTCCTAGCAATAAAAAAAATATATAGTTTTGGTTTAGTTCGACACTATTGATTCTAAAATATCAATTTTTCGAGAGTCCAATACATAACTCTAGGTTTCTGTGAGTTATATATATTGTTCTAAATCATACGTATAGAAAACGTAAACTTGCATGATGAGTTGTATCCTCGCATTGTGTGAAACTTTGTGTACATGGATCAAGATATATTATACTTGTTTTATCTTTGTCCCACTGGATGTAAACTTTCTGTTGAATAGTATCATTGTATTCACGTGATACCTACGGTACACAGATACCTACATGAGCCAGAAAAGGAAGGCTTAATAAGATAATAGAATTAGAAATTGTTTATGATTGTAGAATAGATCATTGGACGGGAGAGAACAAAAATGAATCACACCGTATGAAATCTTTGTAATATAAATAACGCTCAAAGTTGATTAGTTCATACATTCTTCGGCAAGGTCTTACGAAGAGATGGTATGAGTGCTTATCTCACTTTCCACATATTCAAAACCACATATTTCAATCAATAAATCGATTAGGTATTAAATGATGTCTCATATTTTCTTCCTATGTGGGAGGAGTCAGACCACTAATCACCGTGCCAATCATGCAACAACATGATCTCTCATTACAGAATTATTGGCGATAAACTATGCAAGTGTAGGATCAAAATATTATTTTCCAAATTGTATCATCATTAAGGCTGATTGTATTGTGATTGTGGTAGTGACTATTCTGCTATAAGAATAGTTTAGACACTAATGAATCACTATATTTAGAATAGAGTCATATTTTAAGTTAATACTATAATACGTCCTAGGGTTTGTTTATTTTATCTCCCTAACCGAGGATCGGTTCATAATTTTTCAATCATATATTGTTTTACTTCACTTATCCTATCATTCTTGAGTTGAGGACTTGCATATCTTTGATGATCTAGTCTAGAGGAGACACTACATTTATATAACATGGATGAATCTTAGGAATGTATTTTGAGGAAGTGTAACAATTTCCTTTTGGTTTGGTTGTGTATCTCTTATGTAAATTAATCTTTTTGAGATACTAGACATATGGGTTGAGGGTTGTATATATATGGATGGTTCTAGGTAAATATTCTTAAAATGTTAATATTTTAGCATTTTTGGTATATATTCTAGAGCTTTACGGACAATAATCACGATTACAGATACCAATGTATTCGTACAACACGTAGTTTGGGATATTTGTTACGTACTCGGCTCGCCGTATTCTGGGAGCGAAACGTAACATTATTTTTTTAAAAGTATAAATAATGTGAGTACCCAATTGTATTTTGGCTTTCACTACTTGGTTTTATTATACTAGAAAAGTATTTTGGAATCAGTTGTTTGTTTCGTTATTTCCTTACTAACGAAACAGGGTGAACTACAACCATTTTTCCTTAAAAGAAAAGGGTTAGGTTGGTGATGGGGTTAAGATTTTAAGAAGTATGATGTCACGTGTTAAGTTAAGGTCTAGGTGAGGGTGATGGTGGGCTACTAGGGATATGGGGATATGTGATTGATGTGAAAACAATTTTATTGTTATCTTTTAGTTTTTTAAGTATATTTCTGTTTTATTAATTATGATTTAAGATAAAATTTTAGAGATTAGCTTTATCTTCTTTATTTTTTTAGAGTCTATAAATAATTTGTATATTTATAAGTTATGAATCGAAGAATTGAGAATGAAAAATCTATTTTGAGTTTATACGGTGCGATGCCAAAACTCCAAAGTAAATCTCTCTATCTTATTTGCTCTAAAGTGGATCTTTCTATCTTATTTGCTTCTCCGTTTTCGACGTTGACATCTACAACGATAATCCTAATTATTATTTTCGCATTTATATTATAACTTTTGTGATAAATTTATAATAGTGACTGTTCACATTCGTTTAAAGCTTTCGCGTCCAATTTTTTTCCACATTTCTAATTTCATAAAAATCATGTCTCCTTTAGGTTTTTGTCCCACGTCAAATTGGTATCAGAGCTAAACCCTGGTTTAGAAATATTTTTATACGAAGGTAGGTAAGACCCATACAAGAATGTCTAGACAAATTTTTTACAACAATTTTGTGCGATAATCGATACTATATATGATAAGATGATTGCTGAAATGCAAAAGATGTTTGAAGAATTTTTCAATCATGATAAAGTAAAAACTATTGCTAACTATGATCTTATATCCATAAAAAATTCATTAGTAGAATCTACTGAGTTTGAAGTTTCTAAAGTCCGAGTCTAAGTCTAAATTTATAAATTTTGAGATTTATAAGTCTAGATTTAAACCATTAATAAATTTTAAACGTTATATATCATCATTAGAAAAATTAAATAGGTCATTCGATGAAACCAATAAATTTAAAGAACCTATTAAGTCTTCTAAATTTAAAGAACCTATTAAGTCTTCAAAATATTTTGAACGTGTCCCAATAATTAAACCTGTGAACAATTTCTATTATATGTTTGTTATAAATAATTGTAATAATTTGCAGAAAATAGTAATTGATTGTAGAGACGATCATTTTACTTCTTTGGACGCATTGACAAAACCACTAGTTATTGAGGAGCTTCATAATAGGTCATTATTGGACATTTTGTTTCTTTCGCCTCCACAACCTCCAGTGCCACCGTAAAATTTAGTTGTCTTGTCAAAAATCTCAATATTGACTACCTTGTCGAAGCAGAAGCCTCCGTCATGGCCGTTTTGGAGGACATCAATAGAAGCATAATTCTCGGATTTTATGATTCACCAGGAGGTGAATTTTTTTGAGCCGAGGAGAACGATGGGAAACAACTTTATCTTTTAGTTTTTTCTATTATCTATTCTACTATATAATGCTAAAACTAGGCTTCACCGTGAAAGTTTTTTCCTTCCAAAAATACCTTTCATTACATTTCAATATGTATTAACGTTGATAAGGATATCTAAGTAATTAAAAAAGTAATTAAATACATATTAAATATATGTATGCATGCATGAGGCAACTTGGGGAATGATAGTTAATAAAACAAATATATGCATGCATGCAAAGTAGGTAGTTTGGAGAATAAAACAAAAGTTTATAAAGCATGCATGCAAAGTAGGCACATGAGCCCAAGAGATAAGAAAAAGCTTTCCTATTCCCGTCATTTAATTTCTTCCAACTTTCATGCTCTTGCCTATTATATTTTCACCTATAATAAAATTAAGAAATTATCGTTTGCTCTTTTAATAAACTTTTTTTTTTTCAAATACTATGAAATACGTGCAACGCACGTGCGTATATACTAGTTTTAGATAGAGAGTATCTTTCTGTTTTATTAGTTAGGATTTAAGATAAACCTTTAGAGATTGGCTTTATCTTCTTTTATTTCTTGAGTGCCTATAAATATTGTATTTTCATAAGTTAGAATAAGAAATCTATTTTGAGTTAAATAGTTTGTATTATCATAAGTTAGAATGAGAAATCTATTTTGAGTTTATATTGTGTGATGCCAAAATTCTAAAGTGGATATCTCTATCTTATTTGCTTCTCTGCTTTCGACGTTGACATCTCCGACATAATCCTAATTATTATTTTGTATTTCTATTATAATTTTTGAGATAAATTTATAATAGTTGTTGTTCACTCTTCAATTAAAGCTTCCGCACTCAAGTCTTCTCAAATTCCTAATTTCATAAAAACTCTCTCCCCTTTGGGCCTTTCAGTACAAAAATATTGTTAAATAGCGACGGATCTCAGCGACGAAAAATAATCCATTGCTGAGTCAACGACGAAAATTCGACGAAAAAACGACTAAGTTATTTATGTAAACAAAATATATTATTTTTCGTCAAAAATTTGTCGCTGCGAAAACTTAAAATTTGCAGCCGCATTTCATCTCTCTCTCTCTCGATCTCTCTGGCGACCCTCACCTTAGCATCTATGTGATTTGAGTATATTTGAATCAGATCTTTACATTGCAACATATACATTGAGATGGACCGAACTCGAGTGGCTCTTATGGTTACCGAGGAGAGGTATAAGACCTCGGATGGGTGGCGAAGATGGGTGGCGAAGATTAGTGGATCGAACCACGGGGACGTATTATTCCTTTCATTTATAAATGGTGGAAGTTGGAAGACAGTGGGCCCAAAAGACATGCAATACAGTGTGCTCAAAAGTTCCGAACATTACGCCGGACCTCGTGCGTTAGGCTGAAATTTCAAAATATATATATATATATATATATATATATATATATATATATATTTTTTTTCAGATGGTATTATTGGATATGTTCTTTTGCGGTCTGATAGTGCACCTCTCAGTGTATGTACTGTTGCCTAGAGGGGTTAGTCAAGTCCTTTCTCACCATACCCTTCTTGGAAGGTGGAATGTTCTTCTCAAGAAAATAATTTTAGAGCTAAAGTGACCATTGTCCGTCTCTCCATATTCTTCCCGACTCTTCCCGACGCAGATCGAAAGGACGGCGTTCATCGGCACAGATGGAGGTTGCTATCCGTCGCCATTGTTACGGCAAAGGTGGTAAACGCCGGCGGCGTTCATTGGCACAGATGGGGGCTGTTATCCGCCGCCATTGTGACAGCAAGGGTGGTAGATGCCGTCGACGTCCACCAGCTCTTCTTCAGCGACTCCGATGACCCGTTCGTCGAAACCACTCCACCACTCCAACCTGCTCTTCGTCACCCATCGCCTCTAGGTCCTTCTCTCCCCAAAACCCTAACTCTAATTGATCACTTTCTCATTTCCCCAACTCTTTACTCTCCCTCAACGAAAGAGCAACTCTTACTCTCCCTCAACGAAAGAACAGGACTGGGCATCACCGAAAACAGAAACAGAAGGGGAAAGAAGGTACAAGTAATCAATCTTCAAAAAAAGAGTAATCAGAATTATTTTCGTCCAAAAAAAAATGTTGAAAAAAATAATAATAACTCTAAATGACGGAACGTATCAACTTAAAAAAATTCATAGTTGACGATAATTATTTGTATAATATAAAAATTTAGGATATCAACATGAAAAACTTGAATAGTTGAGGGTATCAAGTTGAGATTTAGCCTTAGTATATTAAGCAAAGAGGCACGGTCTGAATTTACAAAAAAAGGTAGTGACAGTAATAGTTAGTCAATGGGAATGAGGCAAGTTTGGTTGAGAGGATATGAAAAAAATCCAGGGCGTGAAGTGCCATAAGCCTATTGCAATTTCTTAATGTTAGTTCTTATTTGAGTTTCTGTAGTCGAACACTCGCCCGTCAAAATCAGATCCCATTTAACTCTATGTTGGAAATATAACCATGACATAAAATAACTTTAATAAGCATATCAAAGTAAAATCCTTGTAACAAGGAATACATCTCAAAATGTCAATCCACATGACAATAGTACACTAGCAGATCATGATGTAGTGCAGATGGGCCTACTGGCAACTACAAATCTAACTAGATTCTAGGTTCAACCGATGAAAAGAGCAAAGTTACCAAAAGAAGGGACTCGGTCATTATTGTTGAGCACACTGGACCCTCTGGGCACCACCATGAACATCCTCATCCTCGTCATAAGCCTCTTGGGCCTGAGCTTGCTTCCTCCTCATCTCCTCTTCTATGTTAACGTCATGCAGTGTTGTCTCCTCGCACTCGTCAAGCTCCATGTCAGTGAGCTGTGACCCAGCCCTAGGAGGAAGCACAGCCTCCAAGGCCTTGCACTGCTCAGGTGCCAGGGAATCTGGGAAGTCTACTGTGAAATGGATGTAAAGTTTCCCCCTCATGAAGGGCCTCTGGTACATCACCATTCCTTCATCATTTATGGCCTTAAATTGGTCTGCATGGCCAAAAGTCAAATTAATAATGTTTAACTACCAATGTTACAGAATAGTAGAGATACATGTTGAAACTTGCCTGGCTTAACAACTTCACCCGGGTTAGATTTGATGAGCAGCTGTCTTTTGTCCAAATGAGTCAACACAAACTGGAAGCCACACAGAGCTTCACTCAAGGAGAGGCTGTGCTCATAAAAGAGATCGTCACCCTTTCTCTTGAACTTGGGGTGATCCTTCTGTTGGATGACAAACACAATGTCGCCGGCAACTGTGTCAGGCTGCAAAAGCCATCAGCATATCAGTACCAAACATAAGTGACATAAACTGCATGCATATAATTTAAATATAAAGCAAAGCAGCATTGGAGGCTTACCGCTTGATCTGCTTCTCCAGGGAAGGTGATCTTTTGGCCATTCTGCATCCCCTTCTCCACGACAACCTCCAGCACTTTCTTCTCTTGTACGACCTTCTCTCCTTTGCACTGAGGACACCGATCCTTGTCAGTGATGGTTTCCCCCGTCCCCTTGCACTGATTGCAAGGATTTTGCATTTGCTGGATCATTGAAGGACCAAGCTGACGGATAGTGACTTTCATTCCCGAGCCTTGACAACCAGAACACGTCATGGAAGCACCAGATTTGGAACCCTTTCTGTAGCATTGAGCCAATAGGAACAAGATGACAAGCCAATGTTTAAAAAAAAAAATTGTATTGCCCAAAACAGAAGTAAGCCCTCACCCCTTGCATTTCGAGCAGATTACATTCCGTGAAAGTGAGAGCTTCTTTGATGTCCCGTTGTAAAGATCTTCCAGTGAGACCTTCAGAGGATGGATCACATCTTCTCCTCTTCTCTGTCTTCGTCCTCGGCTGCTACCACCTCCTGTCAATCAAAGAAACAAAAAGACATGAGACAGGCGTCACAATTTAGTAACTACCCTCGATATAGCAAATGAAACCGACAAACTAGACAATCGCAATAAATTAGAATACCTAACTATCGAAAAGATAAAATAAAACTCACCTCCGAAGGGACTTCCACCAAAGAAGGATTGGAATATATCAAAAGGATCATGGCCACCACCACCACCTCCCATTCCTTCCTTGAGTGCATCCTCACCATACTGATCATATATCTCACGCTTCTCAGGGTCGCTTAGCACATCATATGCCTGGGCTAACTCCTTAAACTGCAAAAATAAACATTCTTAATCTCTGGATACAATCACATATGAAGGATTAACAGCTACATTACCAGCTCTAAGGAAATAAAAAAACAAGTAGAGACATATGAGAAGGATAAAATTATGTATCTTTAAAGTAAAAACAAATTAATTGTTATTAAATGTACTAATTTTCCTGGTTCTACATAAATGTTGCCAAAACCCGTTCAACAAATTCTGGAATTTAATACAACAGTCTGGCCAGCACAAGAAAAAAAATGATGAATATAACTTATTTCTTCTAGTTATGTGAAACCTTATTAAATTAGAGTGTATTTGTCTTGCTTTCTTTTCTTCATGTGTTTCCTTTAGGCTTCCTTTGTGCCTGAACTTTTCTTTTTGAAGTACCATGTGCCGAACTTTTTATGCAATATAATGTTCAGAGCCTAATATTTTCTATATGTTTCTTTTCGTCGCTTTGTTCTTAATATTTCCTTATGTTTCTTTTCGTCGCTTTGTGCTTCCTGCGTGCCATATACGTGTACGGGCAACAAAAGTAGCAAATGAAGCCCACATCAATGGTTTAATCTAGACCCTAGGAGATGCACCAGAATACCAGTTCATTCCTGGAGCCTGACCATGCACTAAGTGGTTTGACACATGTTGAAAGCAAGTGTGTGCCGTTAGTATCACTAAACTCGGATCTTAGAAAAGTGCTGTTAGTACCACTAAACTCGGATCTTAGAAAAATGACAGCACAAATCTCATGCTTCTTAGACAATTTGCATGGATAGGAGGATTTTTCAGAATTTACTCAGAGAATAGAAAATTTCAACTGCTAACTTTGATCAAGATCTCTTTGGCAATAAACAGCTTTAGCAATCAGCTAGCTTGTGATTTGTACCGATATTCTCTCGACATAAGGAACCTGATGAACTAAGATCTGTAAGCTTCAATTGTAGTAAAGTTGAACTCAGTAGGATCTCATAAGCCAGGTCCACAATTCATCTTTAAGACCAAAATTAAAACTAAATATGATGAAACTTGAAAGCAATGTTTAGCCAATAATCAGTGTTCTAAAAATCGTCCTAGGCGGCCGCCGGCCAAACCGAAAAATCTCTTGTTCGGCGGGATTGTGCGTCTATTCGGACCTATTTGGACCTGCTCGGCTATTCGGATTTTGAGTTTTTTTAAAACGCTTAGTTGTATTGTGGATATGTTGTTTGGATTTTTAAGATTGGATTTGGATTGAGAACATTGAAATTATAAATTTGTAATATGAATTTCAAATTTTTTAAAATGAATTGTATTATTGATTTAGAACATATATGGATTTCAAATTTCAAATTTGTATTATAGATTTCAAATTTCAACTTACAAATTTTAAATTAAAAAATGAGTTCGACGCCTAGGTGGCCTAGACGTTCGGTAGTCCTCCGCCGCACCGAATCAGCATAGCAAACGTCAATAGCTAGTGACTAAATCAGTTATGATATTCTTCTCTATTATCTTTGTAGAAGAAGAAAGATGGTTAAAACAGAACAAAAATATTGTCACGAACATCTGACCAGCAGTAAAAGCTTCAAAGTATCGGCCAATACATATCGGTATTGGCCAAATTATATGAAATGTGAAGGTTTTCAATCGATACTCAAGCAAAATATCGGTATTGACCAATACACAATACAATTTTATTGTATCGGCCAGTATGCCGATAAATATCCAATACGGTTGATACGATCCGATCCTGATCTAAATCAAACTATTTCGTCAAAATTCAAAAAAAGAATCAAATGTTTCAGACAAACCAAAAGCAGATTTTCGACAAAGCAAAAGGATTCTTCGAAATCAGTCAAATCCAGTGAAAAGAGGGGTCAAATCCAGCAAAAAGCGTAAAAATAATTGAAATTGCAATAGTGAAAGATTTCTCAATAATGGAGACTAAAAAGCCTATAAATAAGATCAAAAATCATGCAGGAATTACCTATGTTAGATAATCCAACAAATTTCCAAACGAAGTCCAAACCAGCAGCGTAAATTTGAAGGTAATCTTTCCGACTTCCGAGACACCTAACGAAACCCCTTTCTCCTCTATCGTCGTCGCCGCCGTCTCGCCACATGTGCTCATTAAGGAAAAGGAAGTGGAGACAGGGAGGTAGGGAAGGCAAAAAAAAAATGGAGGAGAGGAGAGAGATTTGAACTTCATTTCTCTCCTCCGGAGAACAATGGACGCTACCCTTCACTCCCCTCCCAATTTCGTGTGCGCGTATATATATATATATATATATATATATATATATATATATATATATATCGAGTTAGGATTAGGGTATTTGGTCGGACCAAACCCGCAACTATTATAAAAAATTAAAGCAAAAATTATTTTATTTACTGAACATAATATTCGAACCTGAACCTCTTACCATAAGATACAAGTATTAACTCTTTCATTCTAGCCACAATGACACTACAATCTTAGCGTTCTTTTTTAACACACACAGCATTTATCGTACTATCAGTCGTAGCAAATTTATTGTATACATATACTACTTATTATTATACATATACTATGTAGTGTATATATACACTATTTATTATTGTATCTAACTTTATACACACACACACACACACACAATATATATACACACACACACGAAATAGTATATATATATATATATATATATATATATATATATATATATATATATATAATTTGTATATTTTTAGTTTTTATGTAAATGTAAATTTTTAATAGCTAAATATATTATTTAAGTGTGCTGACTTGTGTACACAACGTAACATTTTTTATTATTATATGTAACATTTTTTATAAATGTAATATTATTGCATGTAGCATTTTTTATAATATATATACACACTTTATTATTGTATATAATATTTTTTATAAATGTAATTCTATATACAGGTCATAATATTTTCCATTAGAGTAACTTTAAAATGTCTAACTATATTAATTATTTTTTACTACTATATTTGTAGGATTAAATAATGGCATCATAAAGTCGTATGGGTATCCGCAGTATCGACTATTAAATAATTATTAAAAATTAGTACAAAATTAGAAAAAAATATTTTACATATTTATTAAACTAAAAAAAAGTTAAAAGTATATATACATAGTAAATATAGTATCTATATATAAAATAAAAAATAAAAAAATTATATAAAAGATACATATATATAACATATTCTGAAAAAATAACACTAAAATCTGGTGATTGTATAGCTAGAGGACTGAGATACAACTCCAACTTAGTTATTGAGGTTAATTGTTCGAGTCGGCTGAGGGGCGATTTTTATTTTTATTTTATTTTTTAAGTTGGCCGGGGTGATACAACCCGAGACCGACCGAAAATATTTTTTTAGTCGAGACCGACCCAAAACCTAACCTAATATAATTCGAGAGAGTTAAAAATCTCTCTTTTCTTCGCCTCCATTTTCTCCACGAAAAGATCTGCAAAGTCGTAAGACCATGTATGAGGGCTGACGCATGCCCAGTGCTAGAAGGTCAAAAACGACAGAGGAGATCGGAGCCAATTTCTCTCTCCTCTCCCCCTCATCTCCCTTTGTCATCTCCGCATCCCCACTTGCTCACCTCCATACCTTTCTTCCACGAGCAAGGGCGGCGGAGCACAAGCAACAGAGAACAGGCGACGACGACGGCAGACGATGATTGTTGGTTCAGATCTGCTACAGAGAAGGGTAGATCTAGTTAAGGTAATTTTTCTTTGTTTTTTCATCTAATTTATAGACCATTTTCTCAATTATTGCTATTTTTGTTATAATTTTCAATTATTATGGTTCTTTTGTCTTGATTCGACGTTTCTTTTGCTAGATTTAAGACCGATTTATGCTTTTCTGATGTAATGTTTTTCATAACATTTTTACTCTCGAATCGATCGGTTTGTGGTCCTATCGATCTGTATCGGTCGGTATCGGACTGTATCGAATACTTATCGACCGATATATACCGATATAATAATTGTATACGTTGTATCGGCCGAAACCGATACTTCTGCTAAATATCGAATTCGACACAATAAAAAACAATCCAATCTAACCGATACTGATACGTCTCGCCGATACTTCGGACCTTGGCTGGCTAAAGGCATGACAAATGTGTTGATCCAAATGATAGAAGTGCAAGTATTACGACAAGAAGATGGACGAAGGGGTTACTCGTCTCAAACAACACTTAGGAGGGTATTGCACTTAGGGAGTATTACAGGAAACATAGCGTCCTGAAATACCACTTGGAGGTAAAAAAAAAATTATTGTCGCTTGTTGAGAGCAAAAGAAAGGATTAAAGAATAGTTGACCAAAGAAAACAAGTACAGGAGGAGTTGACAAGAACAGCTTGTCAAGTATATTCCTCTTCAGTAGAAGATATTGAAGAACTCACGGACTATAGAAGGGACGTTAAAGAAAGTAGAAGAACATGCAATTGGAAACCAAAGTAAATGTTGGAGTGTCGAGGACTGAGAAACACAACCCAACAGGGGTCCGATTTTAGGTGGCCGATCAAAATCGGTCGCATAGCGTGAGGAAGATGTTAGAAATAATCCAGAAGTAGGACGAAGGAGTATGGACTCATTTATCCTAAGAAAACAAGGGACAAAGCACCCCAAAATAAAGGGTGCCCCCGTAAGAGGATAAAAACCAAATAGAAAGATTTATAGCAAAATTATTTATATATAATCATATACCGTTCAATGATGCTAATAGTAGATACTATAGCAACTTGCGGGAGTGGAGTGAAAAGATCCAACTTTTTGTGAGATTTCAAATTATATTTAGATATGTAAATAGCTGACATGGAGTACCTAAAATATTTTCATAGATATTGGGATGAGTATGGGTGTATCATTATGTGCATGCGATGGATGGAGTACACAGAACAGAAAAAATATTACCTAAAATCTTTTCATAGATATTGGGATGAGTATGGATGTACCAAGGTTGTGAAAAGCGCTAGACGCTAGTCAGGTGGGCACCCACCGCATAGCGCCTAGTCCGCCCACCTGACTAGTGTCTAGTCCATCTAGGCAAACGCCTAGACGGCCGCCTAGATCTAGGCGGGTTCAAAGATAAATTAAAAATCAAAGAAAAAACCTACTGAATATTGCAAAAAAAGTCCATAAAATCCCAAAACATGCATAGGTGGGCGTCGGGGGATTAGGCGAACACCAGGTGCCTAGTGCCTAGGTGTCGCCTAGGCGGCCATCTAGACCGCCTTTTAGAACAGTGGAATGTACCATTATGTGCGATAGATTGAGTACACAAAACAGAAGAAACATATTTTCTTGTATATTATCCAAAAGGGTCCATATTTCTTAAATCTGTAGATGCCTCTAAAAAAATACAAAGATGGTAATTATATATTTAGTCTGATGAATAAAGTTGTAATTATATTTAGTTTGATGAATGATGTTGTGGAACAAATTGGAGAAAATAGAATCGTCCAAGTAATTATTGATAGTAGCTTCAACTACAAGGCGTGAGAGAGAAAAAAAAGATAAAATAATAAATGACCAAAGAAAACAACGGGTACAAAAGGAGTTGACAAGAACAACTCGTCAAATAGATTCCTCTTCAATAGAAGATGAGATCGAAGAACTCACAGACTTCAAAAGGGACATGAAAGAAAGTATGAGAGAATATGCAGTTGGAAAACAACGTAAACGTTGGAGGGTGGTCCAACATGGCTCCGATGTTAGGTGGCCGATTAAAATTGGTCACATATCATGAGATGATGTTAGAAATAATCTAGAAACAGGAGGAAGAAGTATGGACCCATTTGTCCTAAGAAAACAAGAGAGCACCCTAAAATAAAGGGTGCCCTTGGAGATAAAGAATAAATAGAAAGACATTACAAAATTATTTATATATAATCATATATCATACAAGACACTTATACTGGACTCCATATGACATTGCATAGATCTCCTATTGAAGGATATTACTAATGATCCAAGTATTAGTCCACTAATATTGAAGTCTCAAAATCTAACTTATTTCATATACAATCATGGTTGGGAGGGCTCTGAGAACCGAAACTCAGAATGTAGAATTGGTTAGACCAACCATCACTAGATTACTACTAATTTTCTTGCTTTAGATTTTATCCTTAAACACCAGACCGATTTAAAATGGGTGATAAATACAAGGAAATGGACAAAACTACATGAAACTCAATCGCAAAGATAGAGAAAAGGCAAACATGATCGTCAGTATAATCGACAGTGAAGCTTATTGGAGGAATATTGCATATATCACTGCAATATTTGGACCTCTAATAAAAATTTTAAGGATGGTGGATAGGGATGATAATGCAGAGGGGGTCATCTTTACGAGGCTAAAATCTATAAAAAAGAATGTTAGTAAAGAATACAAGTCGTGGAAATTGATTGATATTCGATGGAATTCTCAACTACATCGAGATATACATATAGAATAGTAAATAACAATACAACACGTCTTCCACCACGTCGTTAATAGAATGGTAAATGACAATACAACACGCCTAAATATAAATAAAAAGTTAATTATTATTTGATATTGAATTTTTCATAACTTCACAATATTTATATTTTAATGTCAAAACTTGTGTAATATCACTTTGTAGGCGAAAAACTTCAGATAGAGGAACGATATATTTAATCCAGATCAATTCTGAAGTATTGTAAATAGATGTCTTCCTAGTAGTAATAGTTAATACTTCAAAATATTTATTAACTAAAGTTAAATAGTTACAAAAACTAATATGTTTTATTATTTTTTTCAGCCGAGTGATAGTCGATATATGCAAGGGAGGAATCCCTAAATTTGACTAGATTAATTGCATCTTAAGTCAAACGTATCTTCTTCCAACTGTGAAAGGAATTGAACAACATTTTTTCTTACCCATACTCGTCCCCGCAACAAATTTACAATGGCAAAACTAGAAAAAATGATCTTCGTCCATTACTAAATGAGATTTGAGTGTTCAAAATCTCCAAAGATCACGAGATAAAATTAATGTCGTAAATTTGGATGAAGTATTTTATGATCAAGATTCACTTACCAATTGGGCCAGAGAAACAGATACATCACCCTTAAATGGTAGAAAAAATGAGTGGTTGGATAATAATTTGGATGTCGATCCCCAAGATCCGACAAAAAATGCTTGTAGGTCTGAAAAAAAAGAGAGAACTCCAAATGGACAATCTCGACATGTCAACGATATTGACGACAGTACGGATAATCAAATGAAAGAATGTCTAGATATCACATGGACCATAAAAATGGGGAAAGTAACCTCATTTAAGCACCTAGACATTCCCTGCTTGCAGAAGATGTGCACTTCCTCTTTCCTTTTTGTGAACAACTCCCACAGACTCAACCCACCTAAGAAAGCAACTAATACCCATTGGTTTTCTCCAAGACTCAACCCACCTAAGAAAGCAACTAATACCCATTGGTTTTCTGATCGTTCCTTCCTAATCGACAAATTAGCTTGACTAGTCATATCCCTATCTCGCAAAAGCAAGACCTTTATCTCTATTTAATTCCTCAGAGACAAATTTTTTCCTGAATTTTCCAATAAAATTACCACAATTAGTGAAGCCCTAATCCTCCAATAACCCCAATATCCCCCAAATAACCACCACCAAAAAAAAAAAAAAACAATTCAAGATTCATCATTCCCACCACGAATCGACACAAACAATTAAACATCAACAGAAAGATCAAATGAAAGAATGTCTAGACATCACATGAACCATAAAAATGGGGAAAGTAACCTCATTTAAGCACCTAGACATTCCCTGCTTGCAGAAGCTGTGCACTAATTGAAGTACAAATAGTACAAAAATCTATCAAGGAAAATGAGGTCCCTGTAGAAGATAAATTAAAGAGAAAAATAATAGAAGATAGCCCTCTGAAAAAATTGAAGGAGTCATCAAGACGAAGAAATCCTCGAATTACTGAGGAAGAATTGACAAAGAAATCTCCAATTTATGCAAACTCAATTTGAATCAATTTTCGAGACAGACAATTACTCTATTAGCTCTGTCAAGTCAGACAAAATGGTAGAGGATAATTTTGAAGAAGATTCTGAAACATTCTTCAAAAGAATGCATCATCGAGTCACTACTCAACAATCTAATAAAGATAATGATGATGAAGAGATACAATAATTGTATCTACCAGATTACATGTGGCAGCTTTTTACTTTACTTTATGAAAAGATAAAAAATTTTAATATATGGCCGACAATGGTGGACCCTACTCTCACAACTTCCGATGCAGATGTTCCATTCAGGGTAAAGGACAAATAAAGTAAAGTTGATTTGATGGACACTTACTACTGTTTTGGCTCAGAAGATAAGAAAAAATCTTTGTGACTTGCACCTGTCAGTCACCCGGTCAGCCAATGCAGACATGTATTATTATAAATAGAGGCCCCGCCTCTCTGTAATGTATGCTTTTATTTTAAGTTCTTCTAAATGTGTGATTTTTTTTAAAGTTTGTACTACTTATTATCGATCAATAAAATTTTAAAAATTTTGCATAAAAGAGTTTGCTCTCATCCGCTTTACAAGAGCTCTTATCCTGGTCTCTCAAGTAGACTGGACCATGGCAAAGACTAGTCTGCATAACTCCCATTAGGGATTGACTCCAATCTAAACATCTTGCATCTCTAAGAGATGTCATAATTGATGCATTTAACCCTGGTAGAGTTAAAGGTTTAAATGCAACATGTATTAATCCAATAGGGACATAATTATAGACATCACGAACATGTCCAATATCTTCTTCGCTTATTAATTTAAGTGAATGTTCTGTATTATTTACAGATACAGTTTTTTTATTGTTTTTATAGCAATGGATGATCGAAAGTCAAAAGTACCAATTTGGTAAAAAAAAATGGCTTTACTTTTGGAATAGTCCATTTATTCAATTCCTCTAATTCAGAGGAATACTCAAAATTCTGAACATTTTTTATTGCTTTACCCTTATTAAGGACTTTCTTATTTGAACCAATTGCTAATGCTTGATTCATCACTGTGTTGAGGTTCTACTTCGCTCACTTGCATGAATAATGACCTAATTATTATAATCCATTAGTAATTATTATTAGAACTCTGTTATCTTAGTAAACTACTTCAGTAGTTTCGGATAGATCTAACGATAGTAAATGCCTAGCACGGCTGTCAACGATTTATGCCATCAACTACCCTCGCGGCATAACAACACTATACGACTTTGGTATCGTCCCACTAGGTGTAAGGCACATCGCTTTGACTGATCCTAACTCTATCGTGGTTAAGGTAACAGCTTTACCAATAATAATAACTATGACAGAGAAATAACAAAAAAAATTACATCATTAAAATTACATGCTTGTGAGGAAGTAGAATTACCTCAGCCTTGAGCCAACAACATGGCTCTGATACCAAAGAGAGAACCTCCAAAGGGAGAGACCAGGATAAGAGCTCTTGTAGAGCGGATGAGATCAAACTCTTTTATGCGAAATTTTAAAAAATTCATTGATCGATAATAAGTAGTACAAGCTTCAAAGAAAATTACACACTTATAGCTTCTTAAAATAAAAGCATACATCACACAGAGGCGGAACCTTTATTTATAATAGAACATGTCTGCATTGGTTGACCGGATGATTGGCGGTGCAAGTCACAAAGATTCCTTCTTATCTTCTGAGAAAAACAATAATAAGTGCCCATCAAATCAACTTTACTTTATTTGTCCTTTATCCTGAGTGGAACATCTGTACCGAAAGTTGTGAAAATATGATCCACCATTGTCGGTCATAGTATTAAAAAGATTACTTTTTCATAAAGTAAAGTAAAAAGCCGCCACATGTATTCTGTCAGATACAATTATTGTATCTCTCATCATCATTATCTTCATCAGATTGTTGAGTAATTACTCGATGATGCATTCTTTTGAAGAAGATTTCTGAATTTTTTCAAAATTATCTACCATTCTGTCTGACTTGCAGAGCTAACAGAGTAATTGTTTGTCTCAAAAATTTGATTCAAATTGAGTTTGCATATATTGGAGACATTTCTTTTTCAATTCTTCCTCAGTAATTCGAAAAAAAAAATCGTCTTAATGACTCCTTCAATTTTTCAGAGGACTATCTTCTATTATTTTCCTCTTTAATTTATTTTCTACAAGGACCAAATTTTCCTTCATAAATTTTTGTACTATTTGTACCTTCTCTTTCTCGTTAATGCGATTCCACCATTTGATCAAGCCAAGATTGAAATTTTATCATTGTATTCGCATTTAATTACCCATTTGAAAATATATGAAATTTTAAAATGGATAAAGAAATACATTTTACTTTTTCCCTCAAAAAGTTTGTCAGCATTTTAACATAGAGAGTAAGGTTGAGCCCAAGTAGCAAATAATTCTTGGAGAGATGGTAAAATTTTCAAGATAGCAGTTTCTCTTTCCTTTTTGTTAACAACTCCCACAGACCCAACCCACCTAAGAAAGTAAGTAATACCCATCGGTTTTCGAATCGTTCCTTCCTAATCGAAAATTTTGCTCGACTAGTCATATTCCTATCTCGCAAAAGCAAGACCTTTATCTCTTTTTAATTCCTCACGTACCAATTTTTTCCTGAATTTTCCAACAAAATTACCACAATTAGCGAAGCCCTAATCCTCCAATAACCATTAACCACAATATCCCCCAAATAACAAACCCTAAAACAATTCAAGATTCATAATTTCCACCACGAATCGACACAAACAAATGTGCATCCAAAGAAAGATCAAATATTTAGGGTTCCAGCACACGATACCTTCTCCGGATCGCCACCCTTGTCGGGGTGGTTCTTGATCGCGGCTTTCCTGTAGGCCTTCTTCAGGTCGTCCTGGGAGGCGCTCTTCGAGACGCCGAGGATCTCGTAGTACTTGGTGTTGTCGCTCTTCTTCGGCGCCCTCCCGAACATCGTTCCCGAAACCCTAATTCGATCGCGATCGAAACCCTAATCGATCTCCGATTTAGAGGAAGGGCGAAGAAAAACCCTTTTTCGATTTCGGTGGAAAGAGACGTATGGTTGGGCCAGTGGTGGGGATTATAAAGGGAAAGGGGACGAGTAAAATTTCTAGAACCGTTGGATGACTCGGTGGATGATGCCCGTTGGATGTCATCGGACGGATTGGATTGGCATCTAGAGTCTTCTCTTTAGCGGTTTGTTGGTGTCGTTTTTACATTTTCAGACCTATATTTGTGTTTATTTACTTGTATATTAGAGACTTACTGATTGGTATTTGCATCTTTTTGTCGTTTTGTTTTCATCTAGCTCCAGCTGCCAATTTGGAACAGCGTCAAATCTTTTTTTGTAATGTATATGTGTGCAAAATTTGATTGACCATGGCACTGATTTGGAAACATTTAGAGCTTTATGCAACATCTCTACATTTATGTGGGGTTTTGGTACAAGTTTTTAGGCTTGAGAATGGATTTTATATTTCTTACCCTTGTTTAGTATGTGTAGGATTGGAAATTAGGAGGAAAATAGGAGGAGCTTCATATTTTTATTGTTGTGAAAAAGTAATTCCAAGACCCCATTGGGAATAGTTTTGCTTTCCTAGAAATGTTGTTGAACATTTTGTTTGGAAAATAACATCCTTATTTTACTTTCAAAATTTTAACTTCTATCACAAACATATAAATTTAAATAATAAAAACATGAAAGGATATTTATTGAAAACTAAATAAATTAATATTCTTTTTTCATATTCTCAACCTAATCTAACCAAACATGGGTAAGAAAATGTTGGATTCATTTTCCATGAAAAATGATAAAAAATAAATTCCTATGAATACAAAACCTTGATCCAAACGAGCCCTTATAAGGAAGCTTCATACGGCTCAAAATTGAGCTAAGTCGTTTATAAATCTTATAATTGTCTGAAAATATATTCAAATTTATATATATATATAAATTTATATATATATATATATATATATATATATATAGAGAGAGAGAGAGAGAGAGAGAGTGTTAAGCAAACTTCACAACGTTACAAAGAACTTCAGGACATTATAGCTATTCTTGGGTTGGACGAATTATCCGAAGAAGATCGTTTAACTGTAGCAAGAGCACAAAAAATTGAGCGTTTCTTATCGCAACCCTTCTTCGTGGCAGAAGTATTTCATACATATATCCAAAGTTTTACAAACACATATATAAATTTCATACATTTTTAAATGGGTAATTAAATGTGAATACAATTACAATAATTTTTCTAACTTGACCAGAAAATTTCGAATCAAATGTTGGAATCGTATTGACGAGAAAGAAAAAGTACAAAATGTAAAAAAATCCATCAAGGAGAATGAGGTCCTTGTTGAAGTTAAGATAAATAGGAAAATAATGGAAGATAGCGGTCTGAAAAAATTGAAGGAATCACTGAGGCAGAAAATTTGTCACTACCACATTTCTAGAGTAGGGGCATTATTATCATTTGCAATATTTTATATATATGGTGTTTGTAGTTACATGATATGTATAATATGTTATATTATTAGTATTAATGATATGAATTATTGGGCTAGACTTGATGTGACCATTAGACTCAACCTTAGACTATATATTTTTGGACCCACTAGTTAATCCCCTTCTTTTAATTAGAAAAATTGTTAAACCCTCACTTGGAATGAAAACCCCACTTATTTGAAAACTCTCCATGAAAATTATTGAGGGCAAATGGGACTTTATGCATTAGCTAGCCCTAGGTCCACATGTGGCCGGCTCTATATAGGAGAGGGGGAGCCTCCCTCAAGTGCATTCATTTGTTCATGAAACCCTAGATTTAGTTCTTCCCCAAACCCCCTTAATTCATCCACCAAATTTCAGAAATTAAACCCCAATCCCTATCATTTTTCTCATCAAAGAAGCCTAGAAGCTTAGGTCACAAGGAGCATTGGAGCAGAAGAGGCTTGGCTGGAGAACCCTTGACTTTGTATTGGAAATTGTCACGCCTCAGTCCCAAAATATGTAGGACTAGGAACACGTAAGCATGCCAGTCGTATGTATATGGCAACTCCAATATATGGATACCATAATACACACGTACGCTGTAATATGAATATAAACTCACATGTGGTATCTATATTAACACAAGTCACAGATATGCTAATCCCATCCACACAATAAGTCATAGAAAAGAAATACTAAACTAGAATAAGGAGTCTGAAATATCCAAAGTAATAGTTGGGTGGAGACAAATCCACTACCAAAGACTATATCCAAAACTAAAATGAGAGAGGAGTATAAAATCTCCAATATAAAATAATGTCAGTAATGTATCAGCTAAAAAGATCCATCGCTAGCTAATCAATGATGCTCAGAAGGTAAGACCTCCTCGGCAGAAAATAATGCGTCAGGTCCAGGCCCGTACTCCTGCGGATACTCCTGGTCGTCTATACCTGGCAAGGGACCAGCTCCTTAGAGGGACATAACACGATACATAGAAGCAAGCCAATTTGAATATAGTGAACATGCATAATGTTTGAAAATATATAAGTACGTTGTACAAGATAATCTATATGAATGCAAATGAGGACAACTTTTTGACGTATGGGCAAGGGTAGGCTACTCGATCTACCTCACAACTCACACACACGTCAATGGACATCAGAAATCGACATACCGCGGGGGTAGCGACCAGCGAGACTCCAGAAATCGACATACCGCGGGGGTAGCGACCAGCACGACACACGCCCGTAGTGCGAACTATATACTATGGTTTACCAGAGTGGTTAAAAGCCCATACGCCTAATGATTGTCCTCTAATGATACTAGGTGTCAAGTGTGTGTCAACATATCTAATATATATAGTAATGACTGAATGAACTACACACGCAATGAATATAACTGAACGAGACTACACAGGCAATGAATAAACAGAAATATAAATAGCATGCAAAGTACTGTAAACAATTTGGCAAGGTATCTTGCCTGGCAAGAAAGCTGCAAAAATGTAATGTCCCGATGTCAACACCAAGAGTCAGAAGCTACGGCCTCAGAATGAACGTCTGCGGATGTTGAAATAAATATCATCAACGTTCCCAGAATAAGCAAAATAGCTAGAAAGCACTTCCCTTTCGTCCAATTTGGACACAGGGGCCACTACCAGAAAAAGTCAAATTAGCGACGTCTAAAAACGTCGCTAAATAACAAAATGTCGTCGCTAATTTGGTTTAGCGACGTAATTAGCGACGTTATAAAGTTGTCAGAAAAATCCAAGTCGCCAAAAAAAATGTCGCTATACCGACGTTTTTAGCGACTTTAATGTGTCACAAATTTTGGCGACGTTTAGCGACGCCAAGTCACTAAATAGCGACGTTTATTAAAGTCGCTAAACGTCGCTGATTAGCGACGTCTATAGCGACGTTACACCGACGTCTTTAATGACCTGGCTATACTGCCATGTCAGCAATTGGCGACGTATAGCGACGTCATTAGCGACGTATTTAGCGACTTGTTACAGCATCGCTAATTAGCGACGTATTTAGCGACGTAACTTAACGTCGCTAAACGTCGCTAAAAACGTCGCTAATTTAAAAAAAAAATAGTGTCCAGAAGCAAACACCTTACCACAAACACCACATTGGTGATTCCCTGCAGTTTTAGCCTTTCCACTGTGGACAACTGTCGGATCGACGACATCCAATGGGCTAGTAGTACTCTCGCCTCCTCTGCTGCAGCATCCCCCTTTGAGCCTCTTGTGGCTCGCACGGTGCCCACCTAGAGCCTGGTAGGAGTGGAAGCTCTTCTTGCAAGAGGCACACTCGTATCGGCTCTTCCCCAATCTAGCACCGTAACCATCTTTATCACACACACCAACATGATCCAATCTAGTCCTCCTCCTCCTCCATCTCCTCTTCTTGACACCATAAGAACCACCCTTCTTCGACTCCTCCTCGTCCGAATCACAGTAGAATTTGCCATCTTTGTAGCTGTTTGGCTTCTTCAACTCATTCCAATCCCTATCCTCCTCCAAGATTGCAGAATTCTTGTCCGACGACTCGGCAGGATTGGATCCCCAGTATCCGGCATCTCTAGAGAGCATCATGAGACTAATGGCAACATCCTCCTGCTCATGCTCTTCTTGTCTAGATCAATCTTCGGTTAGCTTTTGTAGAATGCAAGATAACTATATAATCTAATTAAATTAAAGACCACAAGAAGCATTGTTGAAGTATCAATCCAATTAAATGTGGATATGCAAGATAACTATATAATCCAATTAAATTAACTAAAAAATTAAAGACCACAAGAAGCATCATACATCATGCCTATTGTTGAAGTATCAATAATTCATAATATACAATCGCATCCTAAATAATAATAAAAATAACTATACTACTGCGGATCTGCAGGAGGCTGACCACCGGCGCGCTTGAAGGATAAGAACTCCTCATACTCGTCCCGTGGAATCGACACCGATGTCGATGGAGAAGGCAGTGACGTCGGTGGAGGCCGTGCCCGCTCCAAGTCTACGAGTCGCTGGTTGTAAGAATCCAGGGTAGATAACAGCCTCGTACTGCTATGACCCATTGAATCCTGCATCCTCGTCAGCTTCTCGCCCATCGATAGCTGTGACGCCTGCAGCTCCATGATGTTGCGATCATTGGAGGCTCTAATATCATTTGTCAATTCCCGTAGCTCCGTCATGCTGCGGTCGAGCATATCCAATCGTGCGATGAGCAACGGATCGTCCGCCTGCGGCTGGGACCGGGACTGCTCCTCCATACTTTGCAGCAAGTCGTCACGGAGAGACGCAATCTGACGGTTAACGGCCTCCTGGACGGCCTCCTGGACTCTGGTCGACGACTGCGAGGGCTGCGACTGCGAGGGGTGTGTGGAATGTGCAGCTGTCGGGGAGGCCCTAGATGACTGCGTCGCAACCAGGGCGCCATAGGAGCCCGTACAGTAGTACGTACCCCTCTGGAGACCACCAGCTGCGGTCACCCACAGGTCGTCCGTCGACGGAGATGGAGCGAGCTGCAACGAAGTACCAGCCTCTCCAGGTGTAAGTTCACTAGCAGTCGCCCACTCACGAAGCCTAAGATACTCGGCCTAGAAAAGGTTTGGAAACTCGATAATTGCCTAAGTTATATTAAAATAAACACAAAGTAAAGTAATACTTACATAGGTCTGTGAGGCACTCTCATCAATGAGATTTCCGTCCTTGCGATGGGTGGCCAAGAAGACGGTCACCATGTTTGCATCATCACCCCTCTGTGTCTGTCTGCGTGTGTCGTGTCTGTGTGCTTGTGTCGTGTCTGTGCATATGTCGTGTCTGTCCAGTCATCAGTTGTGTTAGTGTCACATGAGAGAGAGAGAGAGATTACCTAGAGCTCGAGGAGGATGAGGGGGTGCCGGAGTAGCCGCAGCCGTGGAGAGGCGGTCGCCGGAGAGGGGGGGGCGGGGGAAATCGAAATCTTTAAAAATTTTCGACAGATGGGGAAAAGAATCTGAGCCCTAATTAACCAAAATTTAGCGACGTTTAGCGACGTCAAATAAAAACGTCGCTAAATTTTAATTTAGCAACGTCAAAGACGTCGCTAAACACGTTGCTAAATATTTTTGACATTTACGTCGCTAATCACGACGCTAAACGTCGCTAAAACAGATATATTAGTGACGTTTGGCGACCTTAATTGAACTTATACCGACTCATCTTTTAAAATCTTAATAAAAGTCGCTGAACGTCGCTAAATGTCGCCATTTAGCGACGTTTAGCGACGTTTACAATGGAGTCGCCGATTTAGCGATGTTTATACCAGGAGTCGCTAAAATACGTCGCTAATCCACGTGTGGCCTAGTTTGCACCAAAAAATATGCCAAGGGTAACAGTCTCTAAATAGGACAAATTATAGGTCAAACAACTCTAGATGTTAATACGAACCCAACGGTATGTCCAAATGTGGATTCCGATGAGCTGAACACAATTTCGTCCAAAAAGTCAACCGTAGGGACCGCCAATTGGCGACTTGGTCAACTGTCTCAGAATTGCGTGAAAATTGGGTCACAGGACCAGCGCATTACCACGATTCCAGTGGCACAAGTTTCGTCACAATCTGACAAACGTGCAAAAAATGCCCGCGACTTTCGCAAAAGTTGCGACACAGGATGTGTCCGCGGATATGGACTGATTTTGGCGCGCACACGCGTCCGAATCAGTTTCCGCAAACTCTCACGTGTCTGGTTACGCTATGCGCACCATTCGATATACTTGGTACACGGCGGGGCAGTCCCGTTTGGCGGGACATGCTCCGTTTCACAACTTTTGGAAATCTGGAAAAAGTGTGTTCGCGAGATTTTCCAACGAATTTAATTCTACCTACAACAGTTAATAATCTAGAGTTATTTAACAAAAATTAAACTAGGTCAAGTGGTCTACGCATACCAAAAAGAATCATTAAATTCGGATCTCTGTGATGGGAGATACGAACTCGAAAACATGGGTGATCACCGCAGTTTTCTGCGATCCCAGAATTTGGTCTAATTGCTGTTTTCGCCTATGGTTACGCGTTGTTCGAGGTCTACTAATACATAGATATGGAAGAGGGTTCAGGGGTGATCATACCGGTAAAGACGGGGTATCGTTTGGTTGAGCGGGGCGACGGAAAACAACTCTGGAACACAGGTACCTCGCTGCAGAATTCTGCAGTGCGCGGGGTGCGCGGGGTCGCGGTCGTCGGGATTGGTTTGGACGGCCTGGCGAGGTTCTCCGGTTGCGGTGGCAGCGCTCTCTAGGTCTAGATGGAAAGAGAAAGGGTTTGGATGATTCTAGGGTTAGGATTTTATTCGAAATAATGAATATATATAGGTATAAGAGAGAGAAGGGGGTCGGTTAACGTGGGGTGTGTGGGTTGCTGGGCTTGGTTGCTTGGTTGTGGGTTTGCTTCACTAGAAAGGGGCTCACAAGGGTGGGTAGGTGCTGCATATTAGCAAGGGCGGGTCTGTGCTGTAGCTTCCAGCGGGTTGCTTAGTATTAGGAAAATTGGTAGTTAAGTTATGGATTTTTAGTAATGGTTTATTAATAGTTTTTTTCTTTTCTTTTCTTTTCTTTTATAATTCCTTTTAAATATATATATATATATATATATATATATATATATATATATATATATATATATATATACACACGTATATACTCATAGAAAAATCTAGGATTATATTAATGCACACCATTAAGCTAGCAACTGCTCAAGGGGTCTCCTACATGAAATAAATTCAGAAAAATTCCTAATGGCCCCATAAATCTCCCAAATGCACGGACACCTAAAATAAAAATTTTAATAAAATCTATTTCTCCTAATTAGCCACTAATTACTACAATTAAATTAATAATTAAAAAGGATAATTACGGTTTCTAGGAATAGGGGTTTTACATTATACCCAACTTACAAAAATTTCGTCCTCGAAATTGACACTAACCCATATTTATAATGATAACTATAGCTATTACACTACATTGGTATCTAGCAGTGTTTCCTAAAGGTCGTGGTCTGCCATTCTAACACTTCCTCATCTATTGTCCATACACTATTCTATCATCCTCTAACTCGTCTACACTACCCAACTTACAAGAATTCTACTAGTAGTCGCATTCTTTGAAGCTATTGTCTAGGTTGTAAGGCAATTATATTTATTGGGTCGAGAATCTTAGGATACTTGTCTGGGATCTCATAACTATGACTTTTTTCGTAACCGTCAAGTATCATAGTCTAATACTGCCACGCCACCTGGCCAGTATGGCTGCAAGTAATTCGACTACTCTACCATAATCGTCTGGCTGCAACTGTCGCTACCTCGCCAGTGATTTGTCATAGTCATCAGTTCATAACAAGTGCCTTCAACTCTTTCCTAGGCATAGTCTAAGTTTTTAGGAAAATACTTAAGGTCTTGACTAACTTATTAGGGGTATGATCTATTTCCAATGATCTAACAAATTTCTATTAGGCTACATGGTGCTACTTAAGGGTTAAACTAATAAAGAATACAGATATTGCTATAGTGCATATACATAAGGGTTATTATTAAGAACTCATCCTTAGTTATCAAGCATTACTAACACATTTATGTTTTAACTAACAAAATAGGGGTGAGGTTGATATAAATCAAACAATTAATAATGGCATGAAAGATACAACTATGATAGGAAGAGGTAAGCACGAGATAAGGAATGAATATAAAAGGAGGAGATAAGTCACCCAAGAGGGCGAGATAAGGATAGGGGAAGAATACTACTACTGCTACTCACGTCATCCATTAGCATCGCGTGTATGCCATCTGGGTAGAATATACATACATCCTCATAACTGCTAAACTACCATATATATAATTCTACATCTATTTGTACATCTAAGATCTTGTGTCACAATGGGGTTATGAGTATGCAAAGACAATTATAACTAAAAGGTCGTACCTGTATCTACGGCTTCATGTGTCTACTCTCCCATATTTGTCATAATGAGTGCTTGGCCTTATCCTTGGTTGTTCAACTGGGGTCTAATCCCCTCCATTTGTGCAGACTGTAGAAGCAATGGTGGGTCCCTTTGGTCTTCTATACTTGAGGGTGTATGCGGTGTTCCTGATTCTAATGCCATAGACCTCTGGTTCTGCTGAGGACATCTTCGGGTTTGATGGTGATTTGATCCACATATCATGCACAGCCCCAATCGACGATGACAGTCTCTAAGAATATGACCTATCTTACCACAAAAGTGACAAGTACGGGGGTCCTTGGTTGGATATGGTACGACACTATCTGGTTGCTGGCGTGTCAAAGGGTGTCGAATGGGTCCTCATTGCTGTATCCTTACTGGTCCTTGGTGACTTCTCTGTTGAATTCAGTTTCCCTTGCTGATGGCCTCCTGGATCCTGGCCTCTGTCAATAACTCGACATAAGAGATCCGGGACTGTGAGCTAGTGTAGTATTGGAGCTCCTGAGTCAGCCTGTGGTAAAACCTCTTAGCCTTCTCTAAGTCATTAGGTATTAGGACTGTGCCATACTTACTGAAGCGGCTAAACTCTGCGTCATACTCATCAACTGTCTTGTTCCCTGCTCCAGATGGAGGAACTGATCGTACAACGCATCCCTTACAGTGTCCGAAAAGTACCTTCTCTCAAAGCACTCCAAGAATTGTTCCCAAGTCTGACGCGTAACCAACTAGCACTCCATTGATTCCCACCAGTGATGCGCGTTGCCTTCTAACTGAGTCCTCACGCCTATCATCCATAGGTCAGAAGGTAATTGTGATGCCTCTAACAACTTCTTGGTATTGGCAATCCAGTTCGTGGTCTCCTCTGGACTCTCATTGCCCTTATATGGCTTAGGGCCCATCTGCACAAAGTCCTTGACTGAACCAACCCGAGCTTGTGGTAATAAAACTAATGCCTGGGTTGGTGCAGGGGCTAGTGCAGCCATTCTCTCAAGTGCTGTCAGAAATTCTAGCCTCTGCTCTGCTGTTTGCTGCCTTTGTTCCTGCATTATCATCTGAAAGAATTGGAACAGCTGTGTCTAGGCATCCTGCGGTGCTGATAAAGCTGGAAGGGTCCCATCAGGTATCGTGGAAGGAGTTAATGGAACTGGATTGCTAGTAAGTCCATCCGGTCCGGGAAGAAGAGGAGTCGTTGAGGCCTCTCCTGGTGATTGGTCGTCGTCCCCTGGAGACGTGTTGTCCCCGGTGGCGGCTTGCCCGTTATGCAAATTCATCTCTCTGTAAGAGGTGGACGAAGGATTAAGAAGAGTACATGAATCAAGCAGGATGCAAGCACTTAAGTACAACATGTTGGAAGGAAGGTAAGTTATAGTCAAGTATGGATGAGATCTAAAATTCTAATCCTAGGTGCAGGCCCGCTCGGTACAGTTACGTAACCAAAACGGCTAACTCGACCTGCATGGGCCACCACAAAAATATGTCACGCCCCAGTTCCAAAATATGTAGGACTAAGAACACGTAAGCATGTCAGCCGTATGTATATGACAACTCCAATATATAGATACTGTCACGCCCCAATCTCCCGCAGGCAAATCGGCCGTTCCCGCTAGGCGGGAATCACCCTCGCCAGCGCTCCCGCGGAACGATCGCTTAACCCATCCGGGCGTGATGCCGCACGAGCGTGATCCACACCCGTGCAAGGCCATGGTTTATTGGCTGGCGGCAAGAGTTCTAAGCCACAGAGTCACACGGATTGTCCGAGTGCAGCGTAGTTTAGGAACGCATAGCGATCGGTAACAGGTTCACTGAGTCGACAATATAGCGGAAGCATCAAAATAAGTAAAGTAATCTCTTTATTGATATGAAACATGTATTACAGGCGGCGTATAGCCGAGATTACAAGTCGCTCAAGGCTCTCTCTGAAACAGTAAAAGCGTGTCAAGTGGCTACAACTGTGGAATGATTTGTACAGGCGATGGTCAGGCGATGTTCACAACTTATGTCTTGTATATGTGCTTCAGTCCCGGACGCACCATTGCAAGGCTTCAGAGGGAACTCCTGGCCTTAGCACGTACGAAGGAGGCGTCCGCACCGCACGAGGTTCTCCTGCACCCTGCATATCAAACTGGTGGATTATCAGTACATTGAATGCACTGGTGGGGAAGCTACTCGCCCGCTCGACAAATCCAAACACGTAAAACAGGTTTCGTGCACAACTATTAAGTTGTCTTTCTAGTTGCCTTAGGATCAGTTTCATGCAAACATTGAATAGCTTAACGTGTCGGGCAGTGCGCCGTGCGATGTTTGAGGAAATACGGCGAGACTTACCAACTTACCATTTCTCCTTCCCTGTCTAAGGCAAACATGATTAATTCAAGCAGGGCATGTATGAACATTCAGGAGGCAAGCATATACAAACACGAGGGTCGTTTAACATGATCGTTCAGGTGTTTAGTTGTTCTTGATGCGATGCAGTGACTCGCACGCGGATAGCCGCTAAGCGAGGATGACTTATCTATATGAACACGGTCGCTGGCAAAGCCATTATGGACACTAGTCTTAAATGAAGATGGTTTGCAGCCAATGTACAGTGGTGCCACAAGCCATCTCGTCCAGTACAGTAGACTATACAGTAAGTTCAGCCATGGAGCGGATGGTATGCAGCGAAAGAACGGTAGGTGCTGCACACTATCTCGTCCAGTACAGTTGGCTGAAACAGTGGAGTTCCATCCGGATCGGAGCGGCCCCAGTGCCCCGGAGACCGTCCGTGGAACTATACCTCGTTTCCGAGTTGTCCGCGACATGCAGGTCAGGGTCAGTTTCCCCTTCACTAGATACTCGAGTACTGTAGAACAGGAGTACAGTGGTACAGTGGTACAGTAGAACAGTAGTACAGTGGTACAGTATTACAGGAGATATTTGAATCATGATTCTGTACAGTGATTACTTGTCTTGATGCATTCCCCTGGTTCGGGGATGCCTTGGGTGACCTAGCGGTCCCGGATACTTGCAGGAACATTCAGGCACGGAACGACTACGTAGTAGTCTTCCGGGGTTTGGATGCAAACACGGTAACATTCAAGCAGACAAGCATGCGTTTCTATGTACATAAGCAGGCACGTTGCTCGGGTCCGAAGGTAGTCCGAGAGATGAAACCGTTAAGGGACTTAGCATGCGAGGGTCTGAATATAAGCAGTGTTTCCTTTTTCCATGTTCTAGCAAGCAATATTAGTTGGGATTATTCCCTTAGCTAGGTGCATTGGATTTATTAGCATGCAGGGGGTGATTCACCTAGCGACTAGCATAAACATTCCAGATTTTTATGTGTGCTGGCTAAGCAAAGACAAGTTCACCGTAGCCACCCACCTTAGCGATGATTCGCCTCGGTAGAGCGATACGTCTGAGCGAGCCTCTGAAAGTCCAAGCCGGATTCTTGTAGGGACAAGTCTGGATATCCTTTGCTTCTTGATCCAGGCAAAGCAGGTCGGGACAGCTGCACGATTGCCGATTGAGACGGCAGTTCGCTAGAGCAGAACGGGGTGTTACATCCTACCCAACTTAGAAAAAGTCTCGTCCTCGAGACTTACTAAGGACAAGCAGTAATCTAGGGTTGAGGCAATCCTAGACAAGTCGTTTGTACTTGTTTCATTTGGATATTCACTTGCACAAGCGTCGATCTTAGCATATCGCTTAGACTGGATCGTGCGCACTTTCGAAGTGCACTTCTAGCGTGAACACGTCAACCAGCTTAGTGATAGCGAAGTCTCAGCACTCGAGTTTCACCTTTTTCTTAAGTCTTGGATGGTGCACTAGTTCAAGGCGTCCCTCGAATAGATACATTCAACCAAACTTAGGGTTAGTGAAAATCGGACAAGCTACTAGCGATACACTCGATGAGTCCGCACAGGTTGGCACAAAGGCCACTCGCAGCATACAACCAGACAAGCAAGCATATCATTCAAAACGCATTTTGAAAGTATTTAGACTTATTATTGGAACATCCCATCGAGGCATTGAGAGAGAGCGTGCACATAACCCACGAACGAGCTTTCGAAACAGAGATTATCGAATTGAAGTCCAAAGGCGTAGAAGCCAGGCTCTGATACCAACCTGTCATGCCCCAATCTCCCGCAGGCAAATCGGCCGTTCCCGCTAGGCGGGAATCACCCTCGCCAGCGCTCCCGCGGAACGATCGCTTAACCCATCCGGGCGTGATACCGCACGAGCGTGATCCACGCCCGTGCAAGGCCATGGTTCATTGGCTGGCGGCAAGAGTTCTAAGCCATAGAGTCGCACGGATTGTCCGAGTGCAGCGGAGTTTAGGAACGCATAGCGATCGGTAACAGGTTCACTGAGTCGACAATATAGCGGAAGCATCGAAATAAGTAAAGTAATCTCTTTATTGATATAAAACATGTATTACAGGCGGCGTATAGCCGAGATTACAAGTCGCTCAAGGCTCTCTCTGAAACAGTAAAAGCGTGCCAAGTGGCTACAACTGTGGAATGATTTGTACAGGCGATGGTCAGGCGATGTTCACAACTTATGTCTTGTATATGTGCTTCAGTCCCGGACGCACCATTGCAAGGCTTCAGAGGGAACTCCTGGCCTTAGCACGTACGAAGGAGGCGTCCGCACCGCACGAGGTTCTCCTGCACCCTGCATATCAAACTGGTGGATTATCAGTACATTGAATGCACTGGTGGGGAAGCTACTCGTCCGCTCGACAAATCCAAACACGTAAAACAGGTTCCGTGCACAACTATTAAGTTGTCTTTCTAGTTGCCTTAGGATCAGTTTCATGCAAACATTGAATAGCTTAACGTGTCGGGCAGTGCGCCGTGTGATGTTTGAGAAAACACGGCGAGACTTACCAACTTACCATTTCTCCTTCCCTGTCCAAGGCAAATATGATTAATTCAAGCAGGGCATGTATGAACATTCAGGAGGCAAGCATATACAAACACGAGGGTCGTTTAACATGATCGTTCAGGTGTTTAGTTGTTCTTGATGCTATGCAGTGACTCGCACGCGGATAGCCGCTAAGCGAGGATGACTTATCTATATGAACACGGTCGCTGGCAAAGCCATTATGGACACTAGTCTTAAATGAAGATGGTTTGCAGCCAATGTACAGTGGTGCCACAAGCCATCTCGTCCAGTACAGTAGACTATACAGTAAGTTCAGCCATGGAGCGGATGGTATGCAGCGAAAGAACGGTAGGTGCTGCACACTATCTCGTCCAGTACAGTTGGCTGAAACAGTGGAGTTCCATCCGGATCGGAGCGGCCCCAGTGCCCCGGAGACCGTCCGTGGAACTATACCTCGTTTTCGAGTTGTCCGCGACATGCAGGTCAGGGTCAGGGTCAGTTTCCCCTTCACTAGATACTCGAGTACTGTAGAACAGGAGTACAGTGGTACAGTGGTACAGTAGAACAGTAGTACAGTGGTACAGTATTACAGGAGATGTTTGAATCATGATTCTGTACAGTGATTACTTGTCTTGATGCATTCCCCTGGTTCGGGGATGCCTTGGGTGACCTAGCGGTCCCGGATACTTGCAGGAACATTCAGGCACGGAACGACTACGTAGTAGTCTTTCGGGGTTTGGATGCAAACACGGTAACATTCAAGCAGACAAGCATGCGTTTCTATGTACATAAGCAGGCACGTTGCTCGGGTCCGAAGGTAGTCCGAGAGATGAAACCGTTAAGGGACTTAGCATGCGAGGGTCTGAATATAAGCAGTGTTTCCTTTTTCCATGTTCTAGCAAGCAATATTAGTTGGGATTATTCCCTTAGCTAGGTGCATTGGATTTATTAGCATGCAGGGGGTGATTCACCTAGCGACTAGCATAAACATTCCAGATTTTTATGTGTGCTGGCTAAGCAAAGACAAGTTCACCGTAGCCACCCACCTTAGCGATGATTCGCCTCGGTAGAGCGATACGTCTGAGCGAGCCTCTGAAAGTCCAAGCCGGATTCTTGTAGGGACAAGTCTGGATATCCTTTGCTTCTTGATCCAGGAAAAGCAGGTCGGGACAGCTGCACGATTGCCGATTGAGACGGCAGTTCGCTAGAGCGGAACGGGGTGTTACAGATACCATAATACACACGTACGCTGTAATATGAATATAAACTCACATGTGGTATATATATTAACACAAGTCACAGATATGCTAATCTCATCCACACAACAAGTCATAGAAAAGAAATACTAAACTAGAATAAGGAGTCTGAAATATCCAAAGTAATAGTCGGGTGGAGACAAATCCACTACCAAAGACTATATCCAAAACTAAAATGAGAGAGGAGTATAAAATCTCCAATATAAAATAATGTCAGCAGTGTATCAGCTAAAAAGATCCATTTCTAGCTAATCAATGATGCTCAGAAGGTAAGACCTCCTCGGCAGAAATTAATGTGTCAGGTCCAGGCCCGTACTCCTGCGGATACTCCTGCTCATCTATACCTGACAAGGGACCAGGTCCTCAGAGGGACATAACACGATACATAGAAGCAAGCCAATTTGAATACAGTGAACATGCATAATGTTTGAAAATATATAAGTACGCTGTATAAGACAATCTATATGAATGCAAATGAGGACAACTTTTTGACGTATGGGCAAGGATAGGCTACTCGATCTACCTCACAACTCACACACACGTCAATGGCCATCAGAAATCGATATACCGCGGGGGTAGCTACCATCGAGACTCCAGAAATCGACATACCGTGGGGGTAGCGACCATCACGACACACGCCTGTAGTGCGAACTATATACTACGGTTTACCAGAGTGGTTAAAAGCTCATACGCCTAATGATTGTCCTCTCATGATACTAGGAGTCAAGTGCGTGTCAACATATCTAATATATATAGTAATGACTGAACGAACTACACACGCAATGAATATAACTGAACGAGACTACACAGGTAATGAATAAACAAAAATATAAATAGCATGCAATGTACTGTAAATAATTTGGCAAGATATCTTGCCTGGAAAGAAAGCTGCAAAAATGTAATGTCCCGATATCAACACCAAGAGTCAGAAGCTACGACCTCAGAATAAACGTCTTCGGATGCTGAAATAAATATCACCAACGTTCCCAGAATAAGCAAAATAGCTAGAAAGCACTTCCCTTTCGTCCAATTTGGACACAGGGGCAAAATGGTAATTTCGGGTAAAAGTGGAGTCCACGTGTGCCCCACTTTGCACCGAAAAATGTGCCAAGGGTAGCAGTCTCTAAATGGGACAAATTATAGGTCAAATAACTCTAGATGTCAATACGAACCCAACGGTATGTCCAAATATGGATTCCGATGAGCCGAACACAATTTCGTCCAAAAAGTCAACTATGGGGTCCGCCAATTGGCGACTTGGTCAACTGTCTCAGAATTACGTGAAAATTGGGTCACAGGACCAACGCGTTACCACGAGTCCAGTGGCACAAGTTTTGTCACAATCTGACAAACGTGCACAAAATGCGCGAGACTTTCGCAAAAGTTGCGACACGGGATGTGTCCGCGGATACGGGCTGATTACAGCGCGCACACGTGTCCGAATCAGTTTCCGCAAACTCTCACGTGTCCGGTTATGCTACGCATACCGTTCGATATATTTGGTACACGGCAGGACGGTCCCATTTGGCGGGGCGCGCTCCGTTTCACAACTTTTAAAAATCTGGAAAAAGTGTGTTCGTAGGATTTTCCAACGAATTTAATTCTACCTACAGCAGTTAATAATCTAGGATTATTTAACAGAAATTAAACTAGGTCATGTGGTCTATGCATACCAAAAAGAATCATCGAATTCGCTAGTGGCACTCACAGCCGAATGGAACCGCAATGGCACTCACAGCCGCAAATAAACCAATACTTTCCAGCTCCGTCTGGAAGTACTTCAGGGCCCAGGTAGTTAAACTAGCCCATTGAAGATTCTGGGGGCTAAGCCATCAACTGGTGCGAGGGTTAACCTTGGGGTATACCCCTGTCACGACCCGCACCCGAAAATTGGGCATGAGCCGTGGGTACGTCCAGCCTACGTCGCAGAATCGGCGGTAGAACGCTGTAAAGGTCCGTTCTAGGTCAACCAACTATCTAGATAACTCACAGAAAAATCCGGCATGACCTCTCCAAAAGGAGGGCAAAACCATGCAATATATATATGACAATAATCTCAATCACAAAACTAGAGGAAGAATATAAGCACGATATGATATAAACAAAGAAAACCAGAACCAAGAGAGCAAGACAATCCAAAATGATACAGTCCAAGTCTAAAAGCTACAACATCTCACAGAAGCACAAAAGAATAAGTACGGTCATCCAAAATACAAACTACAAGGAAAACCCAGGAAACCCACCTAGCTAACTAGGGTGCTATCGGCGTCTCCTCGGCGCACTCCTCCTCGGGGTCACAACAGTCGTCAATACCAGGCCCGTAGAACGTAGGGCAATAGTCCTCAGGATCCTCTGGAAAAAATATGCCCAGTCAGGACTGGAGCGAAGTACATAACTCTGAAAGCAACTCCAAATACATGGTAAGGTGTATATGACGAGCAATAGAAAAGTAATCAAGATGCACAGGAAATAAACATATGCTGGAGCACAATAAGTAGCTGCAATGTAAACTGGAGAACAATACAAGTAGTGGAAAAGTAACTGCAGGTGAGAAACATGAATACTAGCTAAGTGCCTTGAGCACAAGTTCGTTATATGATCGGCTTAGGTTGCACATGAAAGTCACTACGATAACTCCGTTATGCGTGAGTTGCATAACCGACATACACATGAATACTGTTTGGCTTTGATCATATAACCAACTCACTACTCCCCTCCCCCACTAATACCATTAGATCCAACCACAACACGCTACGTACATGATAATAGCTCGCGCACACGAAGGCGAGAGCACAAGAAGCACATGATAGCACATGATAATCAATACCCGAAGCACATGATGAAATACACGTGATAGAGTACCCGCTGAACACGGTAAGGGGGATAGCACCTCATGACGGGATCCACTGGTACCAGCTCATGTAATAAAGTGTCAGAATCAAGTATTATAGTTCTAGAACAGGTGATATAAACGCTATCATGAAATGGAAACTATCAGAGGTAGGTACTCGCCTGATGTCCTGAGCAACTGATGAGGATCGAGGTCCGGACCGGTGTCGCAAGGACCTAATGCGAAAAGTAAGGATTAAACAGGGTTCTAAGCATTTAAACTGATATAAAATAATTAAAAACAGGCTTCTAGGGCTATTCTAGGTCGAACGGGTCAAACCGGTAAAAATCGGGTCAAAAAGTCAACCCGGGGTCCAAAAGTCAACTCTAGGTCAAAACTAGGTCAAACGTTGACTTTTACGGTCAACGGGGACAATTATGGTCAAAGCTAGGTCAAACTAGGGTGCCCCTGAAATTCTAGGTCAAACCGAGCTCATTAAGCTACTAAACTCTCAAACTCGCCTAATCGAGATACCGGGATACCCTCGGTATCCGATACCTCGCCCTAGGCCACGCACCCCGCCTAAACCTGCTAAAACCTATGCTAGCACGCGTAATTATATACATATAAACATATAAAAATTATTCCCAAGCATTTTCTAGGCTAATGCTCAAATACCCCGCTCGAAACTCAATACCTTGAATATCTCAAGGTATCGAGATACCTCGGTATCTCAAGGTATTGAGGTTTCGCTCTAAAACCCTCTAACTAGCTACCTAGCTATTAATTATATACCTAGTTATTAATCTAGGCTAGGTAATATAGATATCTACTATATTTATATATATCTAAGTATGTATATACCTATGTATATAGATATCCACACACATTTACCCGATTACCCATTATCTTACCTATACACCTATATATGTATATAACTTAGGCATATAGATATTTATATCTCTTAGATAGGTATATCTAAGAATCTAGTTATCTACCTATCTAGTATCTATCTATCTATCTATCTAAATACCTAGCTATCTATCTATCAATGTATCTAATCTATTTAACTATCTACGTATCTATCTAGCTACCTATTTATCTAATATCTATCTATTCACCTATCTAACTATCAAACCATCTATCTAGCTATCTATTTAATCTATCTATCCAACTAATAATCTAACTATCTATCTATTAATCTACCTATCTATCTAGTTATCAATATATCTAGCTATCTAGCTATTTACCTATCTATTTATCTTATATAACTATCTATAAACTTATCTATCACTATCTCTATAACAATCTATCTATATAACTAACTATCTAACTATTAATCTATCTATATAGATATATAAATCTATATAACTCACTCTAAGCTACCTCCTACTACCCGCTGCTACTGCTCCTTGCTACTGCTGCTGCTGATCTATGCTGCTGCTGCTGCTGATTCTGCTGCTGCTGCACTTGCTACTGCTACTGCTGCTGCTGCTAGTTCCCTGCTGCTGCTGTAGGCAGCAGCAGCTGCTGCCTCCCCCGCTGCGCTGCGCTGCACTGGCCACCCCCCTCGCTGCCTATACACCACACACCTATATATATACATATATATATATCACTATCTATATATATATGCATACATATATATCTATATATATATAACTAGATATCTATATATATATACACTCATCCACACACTCTAACACACACACTAACACACTCACACACTAATACACACACACACTCACAACACTAACAACACACACACACATAAATATATATATATATATATATATATATATATATATATATATATATATTATATATATATACATATATATATACACTTAATATATATATATATATATATCTACACACACTCTCAACTATATATATATACATACACCTATATATATATATATATATATATATATACATACACACACACAAGCACACTTACACATATACATATATATATACACATAGACATATACATATACAAGTACATAAATATAAATACACACATATATATATAAATATATATACATATAGACACATATCAATACAACCACAACCACGCACACAACACTCAAACCACACGCCCTACTCACGCCCAACGACCCCGACACTCACCAATACCCTAAAATATATAAAATATAGCCCGAAAACTCTAGCACACACTCCCCGATACTAACCCAACGCGCGCACAAAGCCGAAACGAGGAAACCAAGTCGAAATGGCCGTTCGGTCATTTCGACGAATACGTGGTGCGCGACTCGGAAAACCTCCTGAAACGCACACCAAACGAACTCGGAATCGGCCCAAAATTTACCCACGCGCTCTACACGATGTCTAGATCCTAGAAAATGTGCTCCCACGTCGATTCTAGGCCCGTGGCGGAAACGCACATGCACTTAGAATCGGCGACGACGAAAAGCCCCAATTTCGTCCGAAATGCCCGTTTCTCCGCGACACGGCTTCCCGTGTCCGAACGGAGACACGCACTCACCCTCTAGACACCCGACAACGTCTACCTAGGTCCATCTAACTTAGGGCATCACCCAAAATTGGGCCAAATTCGGATTCTACCCGAATTCGACACAAAACCTAATGTCAAAGTCTCTAAACTCACCCAAACTAGTTCCAACTTCCTCCTACGGGTAGGGTTAGGGTCTAGGAGGGTTCTACAACACTAATTACACTACACAAAAATAATTAGGAAGGGGAAAGTTAGGTTTTACCTCTTGGGAGTTGGAATCCCAGGGCCAAAGTCTCACAATCCCTAGAATTCACCTCCCTCAAGCTCCAAGCCACCAATTCTAGCTCTCACACTAGATCTAAGCTTCTCACACCTAGTTTGGAGAAAATGCAAGGTTAGGGTTAGCTTAAAGAAGAAGAAATGGAAGAAAGAAGAAGAAAAAATGGAAGAAGAGACTTACTTTGGAGGAAGAAGGAGAAGAAGAAGAAGAAGAAGAAGAAATGAAGAAGAAGAAGAAGTGGAAGAACACAAAACAAAGGGGAGGGGCTGCTGGTTTTCTCACGGGTGGGGGGGTAGGTAGGCCGACCATGTAGAAATAAATAGGTACATAAGTCACCAAATTCCCAAAATGCCCCTATTCACTTAGTTTTGGGTTCCGGGTTCCAAATGCGCTCAAACTAGTTCCAAATCTCTCCAACTAACCTCCTAAAAATAAAATAATAATTCTAGGCCCCAAAATAATTCTCACAAGGGTGTGGGCTGGGTCGGACATGGGTCCACTAGGGTCTGACATGGGTCCAGGCTAGCCAAAACCCTAAAACAATCAAAATAAAAATAAGACAAGCACTAATTAATTATAAATATAAATAATTAAATACAATACACTATTTATCAAATAAAAAAATATACCCTATTTTCTAGAATTGGGTAGTGACAAGTCTACCCTCCTAAAAATAATTTCGTCCTCGAAATTAAAAGACGAAACTAGGACAGGAATGCAAGAAAGAACCATACCTCAGGGCTCGAAGAGATAGGGGTATCGCTCGCGCATTTCATCCTCCCTCTCCCAGGTCGACTCTCCTGGAGAGTGATGCCTCCACGCGACGCGAACCAAGGGAATAGTCTGGTTCCTCAACACCTTCTCCCGCCGATCCAGAATCTCCACCGGCTGCTCTGGATAGCTAAGGGTGGGGCCCACCTCGATCTCCGAGTGATCCAATACGTGACTGGGATCCGCCACGTACCGTCTCAACTGCGACACGTGGAACACATCATGAACTCCCTCCAGCGTAGGCGGCAACTCAAGCCTATACGCACACGGCGCCGACCCTCTCAAGAACACGGAAGGGGTTCCGACGAAACGTGGGGCTAAGCTTCCCGCCTCCACCGAAGCGAATAGTGCCCCGCGTCGGAGAAATCCTCAGGAACACCAGATCTCCAACCTAGCACAACAAGGTCTCTGCACTTAGTCTAAAACAAGCAATCACAAGCAAACACAAGAACAAAATCTAGATTCTAAGCTATACCTCGAACTCCAAAGGTCTCCGGTGGCTATCGGCCCAATGCCGCTGCCTGTCCCTGCGCCACCCCGAAGTCTAATCTCTAATGAGCTTGACCTTCTCCGCTGGCATCGACCACCATCTCCGGGCCAAGCAAAGCTCTCTCACCTACATCATCCCATGACAACGGAGTGCGACACCTCCGTCCATACAACGCCTCAAAAGATGACATCTCGATACTGGCTTGGTAGCTGTTGTTGTAAGCAAACTCTACCAAGTGCAAGTGATCCTCCCAAGAGCCTCTGAAATCCAAAACACAAGTGCGAAGCATGTCCTCAAGTGTCTGAATGGTCCTCTCTGACTGACCATCTGTCTGTGGGTGATACGCACTACTAAACTTGAGCTGGGTGCCCAAGCTAGCCTGCAGACTCCTCCAGAAATGCGAAGTAAAGCGACTGTCCCGATCTGATACTATGCTCACTGGAACTCCATGCAGTCTGACTATCTGGCGCACATACATCTCTGCTAGTCTCTCTGTAGACGTACCCACTTTGAACGGTAGAAAGTGGGCCGATTTGGTCAACCTGTCCACGATGACCCAAATCGCATCCTTCCCGCCTGGAGAACGGGAAGTCCAGAAACAAAATCCATGGTCACATGCTCCCATTTCTACTCCGGAATGGGTAACGGCTGGAGTAATCCTCCTGGCCTCTGCCTCTCCGCCTTCACCTGCTGGCACACTAAGCATCGGGATACGAAGCGTGCTACCTCCCGCTTCATCCCGTACCACCATACATGCTGTCTCAGATCTCTATACATCTTGTTGGCACCGGGATGCATAGAGTACTGGGATCGATGCGCCTCCTGGAGAACCTCCTCGCGCAATGACCCACTCGGCACACACAACCTGGTACCGTGCCGCAATGAACCATCATCAGCAATGGTGAAGTCATCTGCTAAACCCATCTGAACCTGCTCCCTGATGCTCCTCAGGGACTCATCCTCAAACTGTGTAGCCCTGATCCGGTCTACCAACTCTGACTGAATCTGCAGTCCCCACATCTGCATCTCAACTCCAGGCACTATCACCTCAATGCCCAAGCTCTCTAGATCTGCCAGAAGATAACGATCTGTAGTCAGGCACATAGCTACCGGATACCTGCTCAATGCATCCGCAACTACGTTCGCCTTCCCTGGATGATACTGCAATGATATGTCGAAGTCTTTCATCAACTCCAACCATCTCCTCTGCCTCATGTTCAGCTTTTTTTGGGTAAACACATACTTCAAGCTCTTATGGTCTGTGAAGATCTCTACACGCTCTCTGTATAAATAGTGTTTCCACAACTTCAGAGCAAAAATGACCGCTGCCAACTCCAAATCGTGGGTAGGGTAATTCTTCTCATGAGGACGTAATTGCCTGGAAGCATAGGCAATCACCCTCCCATTCTGCTGCAACACACAACCCAGTCCCTTCCCCGATGCATCACTATAGATAGTGAATCCTCCAGAACCTGATGGCAACGTCAACACTGGAGCTGTCGTCAACCTCCTCTTCAGCTCATCAAAGGCGATCTGGCACTCCTCTGACCAAACAAACTCCACGTCCTTCCGGGTCAGCCTGGACAACGGCTCTGCAATCCGGGAAAAATCCTGAACAAATCTCCTGTAGTAGCCTGCCAGTCCCAAGAAACTCCTGACCTCGGCTACTGAACTCGGAGCACTCCATGCCTCAACTGCCACGATCTTTCTCGGATCCACCGAGATACCCTCTCCAGTCACCACATGACCAAGGAATTCAACCTTGTCAAGGAAGAACTCACACTTCGAGAGCTTTCCATAAAGCTCCTCCTTCCTGAGAGTCTCCAGCACTATCCTCAGATGCTCCTCGTGCTCCTCTGGGGTCTTCGAATACACCAAGATGTCATCTATAAACACCACCACAAACCTGTCCAGATGCTGATGGAACACCTTGTTCATCAGATTTATGAACACTGCCGGGGCATTGGTCAACCCAAACGGCATCACCAAGAACTCATACTGTCCATATCTGGTCCGAAAAGCTGTCTTCGGAATATCCTCCTTCCTGACCTTCACCTGGTGGTAGCCTGTCCTCAGATCAATCCTGGAAAACACCCTCGCTCCGCTCAACTGGTCAAATAGATCATCAATACGCGGCAGCGGATACTTGTTCTTGATTGTGAGGCTGTTCAGAGCCCTGTAGTCGATACACATCCGTATCGACCCATCCTTCTTCGGCACAAAAAGTACCGGAGCACCCCACGGAGAAGAACTAGATCTGATAAATCCCTTGTCCTGAAGCTCATCCACCTGCTTCTTCAACTCTATCAGCTCACTGTTGCTGACTCTATAGACGTGCTGGGATATCGGCTCCGCGCCTGGCACCAAGTCTATAGAGAACTCCACGTCTCTGTCCGGAGGTAACCCTGGCAACTCCTCCGGAAAGACATCCATATACTCCTCTATCAGTGGATGTAGCGACCTCGGCTCTACCACCAGGGCTCCGTAG